>CM034154.1:316353096-316953096 GCA_019776745.2 Taxus chinensis
AGTAAGTTCTAGTGGTTAGTTGTGTGAAGGGTTTGGTAGTGTAACTTGCATCCTATCCGGGTAAGAATTTGAAACTAGATGTTGTAATTGTTGACTACCCTACCAAATGGGGTATGATTTTGTCAAGAAAATGGGCTACAAGTGTTGGTGGTAGCATTCATATGGATATGTCTCTTACCACCATTCCCATTAAAGGCATCCTGGTCAAACGTTATGGTGAAAAGAAGATGTTGCACCTAATTGAAGATCCTAACAATGCTTCATATGAAGTGTTGTTTACTGATGTAGATGCTAATAATTTTATTGGTTTTGCTGATGGAAAAGAACACAAGATGGACAGATCAAAGTGCCTTGATATGGTAGGTTCTCCTTGTACCTTGCTATTTGATGGAGCTTTCTCCAAATTTGGAAATGGTGTTGGTATAGTTATTCTTCTTCCTAGTTTGGAAGAGTTTTATTTTTCCTTCAAACTTAATTTTGAATGCACTAACAATGTTGCTGATTATGAGGCATTCTTGTTGAGGTTAAGGATTGCATGGAAGTATGGAGTGAAAGATATTGTTGTAAAAGGATACTCAGAGCTGGTTGTCAAACAAATAAGAAAACTATATGCTACAAAAAATCAACGTATGAAACAATATAAGCATGCAGTTAAGGATCTAATTGAAAAGTTTGATTCCTTTAACATTGTTTACCATGATAGATGTCTTAATGTTGCTACTGATAATTTGGTAGTTATGGGTTATAGATTTGAAAATTGCACCATTTCACCTTATTGTGATTACAATGTTGAAGTGCTAACTAGGCCAGCTGTCCTTTATAATTTGAAACATTGGAAAGTTTTTAAAAATGATTCTCAAGTGCTCAGGTTCTTGTAAAACCAAGGTGAGTTTACAAATTAGAATATTGATTGGGAGCCAATGGTGTGCATGACTGAAGGAAGAGAAAAATTGTTTGGAAAAGATATCATCCAATTGAAAACAAACATGGTGTGCATGCCCCTTTGTTTGATGAATGTTGGTGCCACTTTCTAAAGAGCAATGGATGTTGCTTTTGTTGGTTACATCAACAAGTTCATTGTAATTTACCAAGATGATGTGACTATATTTTCAAGGCAGAGAGGTGATCATTTGCAACACTTGGAGAAGATTCTGATCAGATGTAGGGAGTATGGAATTTCTATTAATCCGAAGAAGTTTCATTTTGGCATGCAAAAGGCCAAGCTGTTGGGTCAAATTGTGTCAAAAGATGGTGTTATGATAGACCCTGAGAGAGTGGAAGCAATCAGCAAGGTACCTACCCCAAGAACCAAGAAAGGCATCCAATCTTTCTTTGGTCAAATTAATTTTATTAGAAGGTATGTTTCCAACTTTGCTAAGTTGAATCTTCCAACCACAAGCATGCTAAAGAAGGACCAAGTTTTCAAATGGGAGGAGGCTTTCATTCAAACTTTTGAAGGAATTAAGGATGCACTTAAACATGCACCTATTCTAGCAGCCCCAAACTATAAGAGACCTTTCCAAAGCTTCTCCTTTGCTTCTAAGTATACCATTGCTTTTTTTTTGCTGCAAAGGGATGAGAATGAAGCTGAGAGGCCTATTGCCTTCTTTAGTAAGGATTTACAAGCTACTGAGTTGAAGTATACAATCATGAAGAAAAAAGCATTTTCCTTGGTGAAAGAAACAAAAGTTTTCAGGCCTTATATATTGAGTTCAAAATTTGTTTCCTATGTTCCCCACACCATGGTGAAAGACATCTTATCAGAGATGGAGATCTCAAGTAAAATATGTAGATGGGTGAACAAAATACATGAGTATGATATGGACATCCAAACCACAAAGTTGGTAAAAGGTTTGAGTCTTGCTAAGCTCATGGCTGAGAGTAACTTGTAGAATGTGGAAGTGAATCAGCTAGAGGAAGAAAGGGTAGATGTGCTTGCAAAGTTGGTAAATTTTGAGTGGTACAAGGATGTAATATTTTACCTTAGACACCTTTGTTTTCCTGATCATTTAAATAAAAATCAGAAAAGATCCCTCAAGCTAGCTTCTCAAAAATATATCATTACAGACCTTGGGCTAGCTTAGAAGAACCCTGAAGGTGTCCTCTTGAAATGCATAGCTGAAGATGAAGCTCCCAAGATAGTTGTTTATTTCCATGGGGGAGTTTGTGGAGGACACTTTGCTAGAAGAGTAATAACACATAAGATTTTAAGGGCTGGTTATTGGTGGCCTACTCTTTTTAAAGATGCAACTCGGTTGGTTATAAGATGTGATAGTTACCAATGTTTCTCTGGAAGACTGAAAGCTTCAGGATCCCTTCCTTTGCAGCCCATATCAATTGAAGCCCCTTTCAAACAATGGGGAATGGACTTCATTGGTGAGATTTCAGATCCTTCTAGTGCTGGTCATAAGTGGATTCTTGTAGCCACTGATTATTTTACAAAATGGGTTGAAGCAATCCCATCTAAAAAGGAAACACACCAAGTGGTAGTGGACTTCTTATTGAATCATATCATATGCAGATTTGGAGTTCTAGTTAAGATTGTATCTGATAATGCCATGTGCTTTAGAGCCAAACCTTTAATGGCAATGTGCAATGAATATGGAATCAATCTAACTTATTATTCAAACTACAGCCCCCAAGGGAATGGACAAGTTGAGTCTAGTAATAAAAACTTGTTGAAGATCATTAGAAGAACCTTGGAAATGAACACAAAAAAATTGGGAGAACACTTGAAGTTTGTAGTTTGGGTTGATAGAATAACTCCTAAAAGAGCAACCGGTAAAAGACCGTTTGAATTGGTGTATGGAACTCGGGATTTTCTTCCCTTACACCTAAAATTATCTTCATTTTAGTTTGCCCAATAGTTGGAAGATCAAGAGCATGGCCCATATGAATCAAGGATCAATCAGATTATTGAGCTTGATGAGGAGAGAAGAGCATCCCATCAAAGGCATATCAGATTTAGAGAGAAATTGAAGAGATTGTTTGACAAGAAGGTCACTCCTAGAGCCTTTAATATTGGAGATCTAGTTTTTTTGTGGGATAGTAGGCATGAAGACAAGGGAAAGCATGGAAATTTTGATGCATTATGGATGGGCCCTTATGCCATTGATATCAGAATTGGTGAACATACCTTTTTTCTCAAAGATCTAGATGGGGAATTGCTAGAGCTCCCTGTTAATGGCAGACATTTAAAACATTTCTTGGATTAATCCTCAAAGTGAGGTATGCAAAAATTGTACAGTTGTATAGTTTTTGTTTTTTCTCTGTTTTTGTAGTTTGGTGGTTTGTGGTTTGCCCTTTGTTCTTGGCAGCCATTTTGGTTGGTTTCTCGGCTCATTTTTGTTGGGTGGTTCTGGTTTTTGGGGCTGCCTTGTGTTTTGACTCCTTTTCCCAATGGTATTTTGGCACTTGGTCTACATTTTTTCCTTATGGCACTCACTGGGAGTGTCCATCCCCAGGCAAGAGCCAATGTTAGTGCCATTTCTAAGCTTGCATTGTGTGCCCTAATTTTTCATGTCTGATTTTTCTCAAAAATGTTTTATGTCTCAAGTTGGTGATCTGCATTTTTCTCCCCCTGGTTGAATGTTTCAAAATTTCCCATAAACTTGTTGTTCTGCCCTAGTTTAAAAGAGAAATCCATGTGTGCTCTTATTTGCGCCCTAGGTATTTTCCAATTTTTGGGCTGTGTCATTCTCCCTTTGTCAAGTCATACAAGAAATCAAATTTGATCCAATCTAAATTATATGTAATTAATTTCCCAATCCCAAGATTGAAAATAATGACAAATCATGCTTCAATTGGTTTAAATTCAAGAAATTGGCCATCCTTGTTGAAAATTTTGAATTCTAGGGCATCTTTTAAATTTTTCATGATTTGATAGTCATACGGGTGTTGTTTTCCCATAAAATTTATCATTACAAGGTAATGGCAATGTGGCGGGTTCCCTATTCGGGAATATTTCTAACTTACCATTTTTGAAATTTTGGCAAAAGGGAAAATTTGGATCCATGGCTCCACCTTCTGTAATGAGGTGCCTATGTGGCACATTTTGATTGGCTAGGGGATTCACGGGCTTTCCTTAGGAATTTTTGGTTTCATTTTGGCAAAAAAATTAAAATCAATTTTTTCCTTGAAGGCCCATAACAAATAGGGAGAGGAAACATGGCACAGAGGGCATGCCGATGGTGGGGGGACTTGGAGAATTTTCATGTTTTATGGCTCAAAGTGTTAAGGTTGAAATTTGGCCTGAAACTCCACTACCAATCATAGGTGGACATGTGTCCAGGAAATGTCAGGATGGGGTAGTGGGTTTTGTGATGATTTTGAAGTTTTTAACTTCAAATGGTAAAAGTGAAAAATTGGGCTGAAGTTCAAGAAGCAATCAAAAGAGGACACGTGTCCAAAATTTACAAAATGAAGGAAGAGGTCGAAGGAAAACTCGATGATTTTTTGCTTTGTTTTCTAAAAGTGAAAAATGGATTATAGCCCCACTCCAATAAGGTGGAGACACATGTCTAAAAATTCAAAAGTCAAATGCATTGTGCAAATTTTTTTATCAAAATGAAGAAGTGGAGGCTTAGACTTTGGGGGGAACTTTGGAAAAATAGGTTGAAAGTATAAAAGGGAGACTTAGCCCCATAGTGAATCATAGATCGCCACATGGCATCGGGAAGACTAAAGTGTGGGGAATTTTGGGAAAATTTTATTTTTTCCAAAAGGAGGTAAAATTATTAGAATTGGTCTGTGGTTTCAATGGGACCCACCTTTGGACATGTGGTAGGAGAAGTGGAGAAGCGGGGATATTTTGAAAAAATTTCCAAACTTTAAAAAGATTGCAAATGCATTTTTTTAAAGGCGTGGGCCTGATCCAGTCATGTTTTGACACATGTCCCACATTATCCAAAGTTTAAAAAGGTAATATTGAGCTTATTTTTAAATGGCATTTTCCACATGGAGGGCTACTATTAAAAAGTGGATCAGATCAACGGTTACTATGCATTCATTTGTTTGGGCTACTGTGGGAGCTCAAAGAAGCTTGGAATCATTATTTATTCATCAATTTTCATCAAATATTATACGATTTTGTGTTTCCTTGGCCTTATGAGAAAAATGGCATCATCTTCATGACCTAATTCTTCAATTTGTGGTGTTTTTGATGTAATTTTGGCTCAGGCCCGAAAAAAAACATGAAATGTCAACATCAAAAGTTGTAGAGGTAAAATTGAAAAGGGGAAAAGGTAAAAAATGATGAATGAAAGATGCTTGCATGCCTAAATGATAAAAATGTTCCCCTAGGGTGGATAATGATCCAAATTTTTGTAATGACTTAACTTTGTCTACATACCTGGCAACTTGCGAGTTGTTTTTTTGTTTAGTGTCACTGTCATTAAATCATGAGGTTTTTTATAACGAGTTTGATCCCATACCATATTATTTTCTTGGGAAGGAATACTCCAATGTGGCATGAGGTATATTACGCATTTTGGAGAGATTTTAAATGGTCGGGAGTTTAAAATCACAAGCAAATTTTGAGAAAAAGCTCATTTTCTAAGAAAATCCACCAAAGAACTAGGTGAATGTCTCATGTATTGGAAAATTCATGTATGTGGGTTGGTTACAAGTGTATAGCCACCACATAGCTCTAATATTGTTCATGTAACTCTCCCCTACTATTGAATCTAACAAGTTTTGAATTAAATCTATTTTTTTCTTTGGGCAATATGATGTTTGTTATCAATTTTAAATGCCTGCAAATAAATTTTATTGTTCTTGTTGCAATATTGCATTGAAAATATTTAGAAGTCACAAAGGATCTCCATTTATGGTTGATAGTTTAGTGGTATTTGCAATCTCATACTCAAAAGAGCCTTCATCTGATAAGGAGATAAACAAATTTAAAATCACTTTACCTTCCTTAACTGCAGATATTTCTTGTAACCCTTTGGGGGTACCTTAGGCGTGGTTTGATCATGGATTTTTGTGTTTTATTGAGTTATTTACTTCAAGATTTTGTGGTAAGTTCTCAAATATTGTGTGAAGAGTGCAACTTGGGTTTCCCTTTGAGCCTCTTCTGGCTGAAAGAACATCCTGATTATTTTAGGCACTTCATCTGATAGTTTTTCAAGTATTGTACAGATTGTCAAAGATCTGATCTATCCCAGTTTTTCATGTCAATTCCCCACCAAAAAATCATTCAACAAAAAAGATCCTATCAAGTACTATCCCTAATTTATATGTGTATACCCACAGAAGATCAAAATCAATTTGCAAAAGTATGCATAACAGATCAAGATTTCCAATGTCTCTAGTAACCTTTTCCTTGTTTTGAGAACATACCCATGTTTTGAGAAGTGAAAACTTGTGAGAGTTCAGATCTGTGGTGTTGATCATGTTTTCATCAAGGTCTCTATTATAGAATTTCAAGCAAAGAGAAGGACATCTTCATCTATTTCACCATTACAAGGTTACAAAATAGGTCCTCTTACCTTGGTTGCAAGGCACAACCTAAAAAAGCTAGGACAAGATCAAGTCCTATTATATTTTTATCCATTTCTCCACAAACTTGAGTGCTAGCTAGACCATATCCCTAACTACCAATGACATACAACATGATCTAATATATCTTTAAGCTCCATGACATAGTTGTGGTGCTACTCAGACTGAAAAGGAGAACAAATTTAGATACCAACACTATATGTGACTATCGCTCTTGTTTACATTTTCTCTCTGTATCCTTTCTACATTCAATATATCATACACACTTTCTCTATATGTTCTTTATATCTCCTCTCAATATTATATATGCTTCATATAGTACATACCCATTCATTTGTGATTAAGTACAATAAATACATATTCTTACAAAATAAGTGAAAAGACACTTATTTTAGTTGTGGCTTCATCGTCTTACACCATACTTTGTTTATGACCTTCTTCATTCTACGGATTTGGATAGAATTCAATGTATTTATCCTATGTTCAGAGGATTTCTCTATCTTCTGTGGATATATTCAGTATTTGGCATGGGCTATTCCAAAAATTGATGAATAACCTTGTCACCATATTCTCCTATTGTGTAATTCCTAGCCAACCCATAACATAAGCATAATAGGTAGCCACTTGGATATCTATAATTCAAGTAAGGTGAGTGTGTTCTCTACTTTTGTGTATTTCTTAATATTTTCTATGGTTTTTTGTTGTGTTATTTATTATTTATACTATGTCATAACTTCATTGTAGATTTGTTTCTATTTAACCTCACTATCCATATAGCTATCCACCAATATGTCATTTAAGGATTTCTTAACTCTTTTCTCAATTTGAATGGTGGGAACTATTGTGAGGTGGGGTCTAGTTATCTTCATGGATGTAAGAATCCACTCTATTATTTCTTCAATTTATGCACATATTTACATCCAATTATGCCTCAAAATTTCCTCAAGAATTTCCTACAAGTATATTTTTACATGGGAGTTAGTTTATCTAGCTATATAGTGTACCCTTCCTTTGTTTGTTCTTATACTCCATGCTGTCACTAGAGGCTCTAAGCCTTTTTTATTTTTTCCAATGATTTTTTTGATGAGTGCTAAAGAGTCTCACATAGGCCCAGGATGGGTAGATCTGTGAGATATAGACATTGTATGCTCACTTGAAGTATTTGGCATTGTGATTTGTGTGATTGAAGGTGGTTTCTATGTTACTTTTTTCACCTTTTCTTCCTTCTCCTAATTATATTATTCTCTTTTTTATCCTTCTCCTCTTCATGATTGTTCTTCTATCACTCTTTTTTTTTGTCTTTCTTCCTCTTCTTTTTGCTTCTAATGTTCCTCTTTTTTCCTTAGTTTTTCTTATTCCTCTTCCTTATTCTTATTCCCCTCTTTCTTCTTCTTTTCTTCCTCCTCTTTTTCTTATTTTCTTCCTCCTGTTTTTTATTATTCTCCTCTTCCTCTTTCTTCTTATTTTATTCCTTCTCTTTTTCCTTATTTTCCTCCTCTTTGTTCTATTTCTCTTCCTCCCATTTCCTCTTCTTTTTTCTTCTCATCCTCTTCTTTCTTCTATTTATATTCCTCCTTTTTATTCTCCTCCTCTTATTTCTTCAAATTCTCTTGCTCCTCTTTTATTAATCCTCTTATTCTTTCCTCCTCTTCTCTTGCTCCTCCTTTTTCTTCTATGCTTCCTAATTATTTTGTTTTTCTTCTCTCAATTTCTTATTTTTGTTCTTGTTTCTCTTTTTCCTCCCTTGCTTCTTTTTATTTCTTCTCATCCATTCTCTTTTGTTTATTTATTGGTTGATTTCTTCCTTTTAATCCATGCCTTTATTTTTTAGGAGATATACTATATTCTATATCTTCTTTCTATCCTTGGTAGTTTTTTTATTTTTTCCTTACAATTATTCCAATTATTTTGTTGATTAAAGAGATGGGATAATTGTTATCCATGCATGAAAGTTAGAGAGCGTGCTCAGTAGGGTGTGCATAGGATTGCATGTGAAGGGTAGTAGTTAAAGGCATGACAATGTGTAAAGGTGTGCACACCATAGAGGAGTATGTCAGCGCAAAAGGACTTACGCACATGCAAAATATTCAGTACTTAGCCAATTTTTGAGAAAGGGCTAAAAATAGAAAAACACAGATGTCATGGAACATAAATAAGGACTATAAATAGAAAAGTACAGTCTGAAAAGGATAAAGCTGGTACATGGGGAAAATATAAATATAGGATAAAATCAAGATAAATTTGATACTATTTATAACTTTTTTTATAGTTAAAATAAGATGGGAAAAAAACATTCAACCGATTGTTAAGCACGCCTATTAGTAGGAAAACACACGTAAGTGGTGAAGGGAAATCCCCCACCATGTATAAATATGAGTAACACTCTTGTATTTAATAGTGTTTCACCATTTTCTAGATCAGTTATTTGAAGTATTGACAAAACAAATAGGGTAACGGGCATAGGAGGAATACTGTTCAAATGCTGGTTGATGGGTTGTTGCACGTGTATGAATTTTGAATCCACAACTAATTGTGAGAGATTCCTTTTGACTAGGAAGAACCACCTGTAATACAAAGTAAGACCACTAGAAAAAGTTAAACAATATATGCAGTGAACTGCCTAGCGTATGCTACATCTGGGAAGTGTCATACTTCCTAGATGGCTGTCAGTCCATTGTTTTAAACAATTTAATGCAGTAAATAAAGTAAATCCTATTGTAGTTCGAAATGATTTAGGTATCTCACTTAAAACACAATAAGAAATAGATCTAATCTAACAGGCTAGGTTAGAATATGATCTGAAGGTCAAGTAATTGGTTCTGGGTCTCTGCAGGTCTAATAGAGGTCTCAGGCAGATCACAAGTGAATGAGGGTGAGGAGGACTTAGGTGGATAGGTCACTGTTCTAGGTTTTATGGGTAAATACAGTAACCGATGTCAGTTAAGGGTGACCAGTGGTGGTTAGGTGTAATCGGTGTCAGTTACTGTGGAGTTCTGGGAATGCCATAGAATGTGATTTAGGTATCCTTTGTGATTACACAATGGACTTTGGCTGGTCAGGATGAGGTATTGGGTGATTTAGGTAGGATTTGATGGGGTTTTAATGGGTATATAGAGGGGTGAGTATTGGGGGAGGTCAATGGGTGGCTAGGTAAAAAAAATATGATAATATAATGATGAAATGGAATAAACCAGAGAAGTATAACATTTACTTACTTGAATTTTGGTCCTGGATGTGTGTGAGTGAGGTCTAGAGGTGTTGATGAGAGGTTTTAAAGCCTACAGGTGATCACCAAATAAAGGAAAGCTTCTGCATGGGATGTATGTACATTCCTCTTTGCTTGGTTAGATCATATCATTGTTGGGATGGCTGTGTAGGAAAATATGCTTGATCTCCTTCCTTACATGCATTTTCTCACTAGAATTAACTCTTAGAAGATGTGATATCTCTCTGGAATGTGCTAATGTTCAGCAACTTTTCAAATCTTTTCCAACCTTCTGCCAACCTTGAGAATAAGGTTGTTTTGGGGTTAAAAGGGTAACTGACAGTGGTTTCAACTTAACCAGCGATGGTTAGGGGTAACCAGTGGCGATCAAGGTGGGATTTCCTAGGTTTACTAAAATAGGGAGATCCTCTTGATTTCCTTAGATCTCATGTCGTTAACCTATGGATTAGACTAGGATATTCTGGTAAGCATGTGGGAATGTGGTTAGAGGGAATGTAGGAATTCAGTTTTAGGGCTTAGGTAAGTCTTAGTTAGTTATGAAAACTTACTAAGTATAGGTTTTTAGGGTGAGTTAGCTTGGTGAGGTGTATAAGTGAACTGTATGTGTGGATATTATTTAAATTAAGATATTTAAATAATAAATATGGTGAGGATAATGAATGAATTTAATTAAATTAATTAAATGAATTTTATTGGGGTGAAGGGGGCCATAGCTAGGTGAATGTGATGAAGGGTGCTTATTTGTCGAGGGATCAAAGGGGAGTGTGACCTAATTATAGTGTATAAATTTTTCCTCTTTTTTTGCGTAGCTTGTATTTGTAAGTGATGCTAACAAAAATAAGATGTGGTTGCCCCATGTGTGGGTAAAAGTGATCCCCTTGAAACCAAGAATTGATGAGGCCAAAGGTAGAATTAGTGAGTGGTTTGATAAAAGGTGAATGTGAGAAAGGGGAAGGTGGGTAATGGGGGGAAAATGTTTAAAGGTCTACTTGGGTAATATAGGTAATTGGTCATGGTCAAAGGTAGCAAAAATCAAATGCACACACACATATAAACTATAGCACACTACCGGGTTGAAGAGCAGGTGAACTCTACATCATCTAAGGTCGATAGGTTTATCTAAACAAGGTTGAAGTGATTTTGGTATCCAAGGTATAGGATATGGTTAGGAAACACAACACAAGTTAGGTGCAAGAAAATTTAGGTATGTTTTGGTACACCAAAGGTAGGGTCAGGATAAACGGTCACCGTAATAGGCTAGGTAAGGTCATTAGGTCAACTACACAAGTAACAGTGTCATAAGGTATAGTAAACACATGAGGTCAAAGGTTACTAGTGATGGTCTAGGTCCAAATATCTAGGTAACGGCATAGGTAAAGCCGAAGTATGGGTAAAATAATGACTCCCCAAAAGAGGAAAAAGGTAGGTAGTAAATGATGAGGTCAGCAAGGTGAGGTAAATGGGTCGAGCTAGGTTTGTTTAGGCATGGATCACGTCAGGGCAGTTTAGGCATGGATCGAGTCAAGTTGGTTTAGGCATGAATTGAGTCCAGTTGATTTAGGTATGGATCGAGTCAGGTCTTAGGCATGGTTGAATCAGGTTTATAGGCATGGATTGAGTAAGGTCTTAGGAATGGTTGAGTCATGGTTTTATTCTAGGCTTGATTAATTTTAAATTGGTTGGGGTTGTGATTCATTAATTTGTATAATGAATGATAATATGGGCTATTGTTAAGATTCTTTATAATATATATATGATGATGGTAGAGAAATAGTAGTCATAACAAATCTATGTTGTGATGATGATAAAAATGTTAAGCAACTTGTTATGTATGTGGTTTAATTTCCAATTTTGGGTATAAAAGGGAAATGAAGTTAGATGTGATCAGGTAATGTGAGGCACATGGAAGATGAATTGATTAGGGTAGAGGATAGCCGAGTGAACCTCCAAGGGCCCCATGCCCTCAAAGTGCTACCTACATAGTCCAGGCTAAAAAGGGACCTTAGGCCGATGTAGTTCTCCCATAAGCTAGGGAATAATATGAGGAGGTATGAAAATGAGTTGGTAGGTTTTTAGGAATGTTGTGGGTTTAGGTTTGTTAGGTGTGGGTAGATTATAGGTAAAATGATGTAGGTGAGGGTGATTGTGGTGAAAGAAGAAGACTACCCCAAAAGTAAGTATCGAGAACTAAGTCCTGTATAAGGTAATCAAAATGTAAACAAATATGGTTAAAATACAAGAAGGGGAAATAAAGACACCTAGTTGGTTAGGATCATACCAAGTAGATCATTCCTTGGAGGAGGTGATGAACAGAAAACCCTAAAGATAGTGCATGATGGACTGTCCTACGGTAAAAGGTAGTCAGATGATCACCAAATGTCTAAGTTCCAAGAAGTCCCTTGAGGCAGTAGGAAATGAGAGTGGGCATGGTTTGAAGGGTGAAAACTGGGTAATATTTATATGGTGTAGGTAGCATGCGCTTTAGGAAAGAGAACCTAGATCACAATGGGCAAGTCCATGAAAAAAAGGTTGAGTGTTTTGACTTATAGTTGAGATAGACTGATCAATGCAGGAAGTATATATGGGATGAAAAAAATTTAAATCCTTCAGATCTTTGTGAAGCTGATCGACACGGGAAGCTTTGGTTGCTCTCATCTTTTTTTGTAAGAGCTTTGCATAGTTTTCCTTCGAGGGAGTAGTCTATTTATAACATCAGTTTTTGAGAGGAAGATATCCTTTTGAGGGAGTCATATTTTTAGTAGAAGTTTGACTCAATGAGTTTGGTCCCATGTGAGGTCTTTAAAGTCATGGAAAAGACCATGGTGGAGAATAAGACTGTTGTTCAAAAGGCAAGGTGAAACAACGATGGGATCTCATCTAAAGGTAGATGAAAAGTATCCATGAGAATCATGCTATGTGCAGCACCATGGTACACATATTCAAAAGAATATAACAAGTGACGGGTAATCACATGATTCTTGTTTAATTGTTAATTAGGTGTATGGAGTGAATAATGATCAAGGGATAAGCATGGAAAGAGACAAAAGTGAGGTAGGACTACAAGTCAACAATAGAATGGTCAAAGATGCAAAGCATTAAGGGGCTCATGTTCAGGTTTACCATCGAGTGAGGATAAATGATAAGCACCTGATCCATAGGTATGAGTCACGATGTATGGTCCAAGCTAATTAGCAGAAAATTTTCCCTATTTACTTTTTTCTTCTTTAGTTACATGTTGATTTTATTTCAGGACAAGGTCACCGACTTGGAAGGTTCATGCATGGACACATTTTTCATAGGCCTATTTGATACATTTTTGTTAAACTTGAAGGCAATCCAGAGTGTTAAGACGATGTTTATCTAATAACTCTAGTTGTGTTAAATGGTCCTGATGAAAGTCATCATCATTGAGCATGTCATGGAGAGAAATGTGGAGTGAGGGGATTTAGAATTTGAGAGATAGGACTACCTCTATACCGTAGACCAGAGAAAAAGGTGTTGCCGTAATGGAAGTGTGAATACTAGTGCAGTATGCCCAAAGAGAAAAAGGAATGTGCATATGCCAATCCTTCCCAGTATCGTCAACCACTTCCATAAGAATTTTGTTTAAGGTTTTGTTAGTGGATTCAGCTTGGCCATTGGTTTGTGGGTAATAAGGTGATGAGAAATTAAGCTGAATGCCAAAGGCATCACAATTTTTTTGTAATGTTTTATTTTAGAATTGTTTTTCATTGACAGTGATGAGGTGATGAGGAACACCAAAGTGACAAATGATGTGGTGGTTAATGAACTCACATATTTTCTAAACTTTCATGGAGATGAGTGGTATGGCTTTCACCCATTTTGAATAGTATTCGGTAGTGGTAATGATCCTTTGATGTCATTGGGAAGAATAGGGGTTGATCTCTCTGACAAGATCCAAACTCCATTAAGAGAAGGGCCAAAGGTCACGGGTGACTTGTAAGGCATGACTAGGTGTATGATGAAGATTAGAATGTTGTTGGAATTTTACACAATGTTTGACGTAGTTGCAACAATCAGGGTTAAGGGTTAGCTAGTAATATCCCATGCAAAGAATACACTTAGAAATAGCAAGGCCACTGAAGTGACCTCCACATATGCCATCATGAACTTCCTTAATGGTATAAGGAATTTTAGAACTTGTGAGGCATTGTAAGAAAATACCGTCAAAGCCATGCTTATAGAGGAGGCCCCCCCCAAAATGACGTAACAAGAGACCTTTTTAAGGAAGGCACGTTGTCTATTATGGGTGAGATCAGTAGGTAAGATGGAGAGAGAAAGGTAGTTGGAGTATTATTTATACCAAAGGTCACTCGGGTCAGGGGTAGTGGTTCCGATCGAGTAAACATCATGGGGTAAATAAGAAGTTGATTGGAGTCATTGTATGGTGAAAAAGATTGTAGAATTGGTGAGTGAAGTGGGTATTTGGGAAGCTAAGCAGGTTATGGTATCTGTAAACTTATTGGTTGACCGTGGGATGGTTTGAAGGGTGTAACAATCAAAGGTGGTCAAAAGTATGTCTACATGATGTTTATATTTTTAAAGTATCTCATTACAACATTGGTACATACCATTGACTAAGTTTATGACCAATTGAGAATAACGAAAGATGTTGATTGATTTGACATCTAGGGTGTAGGCAGCTCAAAGATCGAGTATGAGCCCTTCATATTTGGAAATATTGTTGGTACATTCAAAATATAATTTTAAAGACAAAGGCATGGGTTCACCCTCAAGGGGAATGAGGATAATACCAGCCCCACCCCCACGTTGACTCTTGGAACCATCAAAGAAGAGTTTCATTTGGTAAGGGGGTTCATCCAAGGAAAGGGTAACAATCGACTCATCTGGAAAGTCAAAATTAGAGGGTTGATCCCTGGAAATAGGTGCATTCACCAATTGGTCAACGATATTTTGGCTTTTGATGGACTTTTGATGAATGAATTCGAGGTCAAGATCAAATAAAAGCATAAGCCATCATGTGGCACACTGATTTTGATAAGGTTTAGCGTACATGAAGTGTAAGGGGTCAGTGTTGGTCTCAACATAGGTTTTTTGGTTGAGTAGGTAATGATGGAGTTTGGTGGAAACGAAAAATAAGGCTAAGAAAAGTTTTTCAGGATGGGTGTATCGGGTTTCTTAGTCCAAAAGAGTATGACTTATGTAATAAAAGGCCTGATCCCTATGTTGTTCATCATGATAAGCGAGCATGGCTCCCAAGGAGTGATTGGTAGTGGATATGTATAGGTAAAAAGGTAGATCATCTTTAGATGGGATGAGTATGGGTGGTTAGAGAAGGTATTGTTTTAGGGCCTCAAAAGCTTTGCTGCAATCATCATCCCATTTAAAGGAGACATCCTTCTTGAGAAGATGATGAAACCGTTGACACTGATCTGATAATTATGAAATGAAATGGTGAATAAACTGTAACTTACCTTGCAGGCTACAAAGTTATTTAAGGTTAGTGGGTAGAGGCATTTCCAAAATGGTCTTGACTTTAGTAGGGTCAACTTCTATACCACAGAGGGAAACAATAAATTCTAGGAGATTTCATGAGAGAACTGCGAAGACGCACTTCTTTGGCTGAAGGTAGACACAATATTTAATGAGACGGTAAAATACGGTTTTGAGGATGGTTAGGTGCTCAGAGAAGAATTTATATTTGGCCAAGAGATCATCCACGTAATCTTCCAATATGTGATGCATGATGTCATAGAAGATGTAAGTCATAGCCCGCTGATATGTAGCACTAGTGTTTTTAAGGTTGAAAGGCATGACTCAATAGCAAAAGGTCCCCCAAGGGGTGATGAATGAGGTTTTGTGTTGATCTTCTAGGGCAAGAAGGATTTGGTTATAACCCGAGAAGCCATCCATGAGTGATAGCATCTCATGGCCAGCTGTAAGGTTAACCAGCTGGTTAATACCAGGTAAGGGAAAGTCATCTTTTGGACATGCTAGGTTGAGGTCATGGAATTTCATGAAAATACAAAGTCCTCATGTCGCCTTAGTGACAGAGACATTATTAGAAATCCAATGAGGATAATCAATGGATAAGATGAAGGAAACAAAAGGAAGGCACTGAAGTTCCTCTTTCACAAGAAGGGCAATGCGAGGGTGTGTTTTCCTCATCTTTTGTTTAATGGGTTTGGCATTGGGAATGGTTATGATATTGTGGACCACTATGGTGGGGTCAATACTGGGCATGACTACGTAAGACCAAGTGAAACCGTGGTTATGATATCTAAGAAAAGAAGTGATGGCTTCTTGTTTAGCAACATCTAAAGATTGTCTGATCTTTAGGATGTGCGGATCATCCTATGTATGAATGTTGATCTCAATATTCGATTCATTTGACATGGTTTTCATCTCAGAAGGTAATGACCAATGAATAAATGAATCTTCTGCACCAAGGTAGGTGATTATGGATTCGTCATCTTGACATTAAACAATGTTAATTGAAGGTGTGTTGTCATCGATGATTTCAGGATATAGGAACAGAAGAGTGGGAGGTGCCTCACCCTCACATTGATAAGCCAGAGGCCCCAAGGAAATGGTGTTTATGAAAAAAAAATTTAGGAGGGACAGATTCAGAATCCATCGACTCCATCGGTGAAGGTGGTGATGAAGGTGGAGCAAGTGAAGAAGATGGAGAAGGGTTAGTGTCCTTAATGAGTTCAATGTGGGCCTATTTGGTAGGTGGTTCAGGAAATCCGATACCACTACGGTCATTATGTTTACGGGTGGTACATGGAATAATGGTATGGCGGCCTTGCTCATAAAATCCAAAACCAAAACCCTTCCATGCACATTGGTGTAGGAAGGTGTGGGTGAAATGGTGATTGGTAAGTGATTAGAAGTTAGTGGAAAAGGGGCAATTTTGTGATGGTAGTTTGGGTGTGTAAGTGGTAGTATCAAGTCCCCCATAGGTGAGACTAGTACAAAGGTGAGGAGGACCATATATGAGACATTATCCTATATGGTGATCATAATAAGGGTATTGGTGAAGACTTCTATACTCTTGTGGAGTAAGGAATGTGTTGACATTATATATGCAGTACTCCCCCAGAGTGAGGTGTTGAAAAAAACCTTCCAAGGGATCAGTGGTTGGTATGTAGGTAGCTAGAATGGATGATGTGTCAGAGGTCAATGTAGAGGTGGAGTTAATGGATTGGGAAGTTGATGGGTCAATTGTGGAGGTTCTGGCAGTAGTAGAAATGGAGGAGTTATGTGTGGTAGAAGTAGTAGCTACATTGGTAAGTGGAAGTGTAGCTGAAGAAGTAACAGTGTGGAGGTAGTCGGATTAATAGGTATGAGCACATTGTTGGGTTAGTAAAGCATGTTGCATGTTTTAAAAGGTGATGGGTCATCTAGAATGGTATAGGTGTGTCCTTCATGTTAAAACTTTACATAATGATGCAAAGTGGAAGGAATGTAACCCATGACATGAATCTAGGGTCTGCCAAGAAATAGGTTATATTGGAATTCCTCTTTCAAAATGTAAAACAATTATGGAATAGTGTGGGGGAGAACGTGAATGTGGAGGATGATGGTACCTAGTGTAGAGTTGATAGCGTCATTGAATGAATGCAACATGACTGGATGTTTATGCATGCAATTGTCAGGTATGTGCATTTGAGTGAATGAATGGGATGAAATGATGTTAATGCTATCGCCCCCATCAATCATCACACGGTGTACCCGTATGTCATCGATGTGGACAAAGATGAAGAGAGCTGGGTCTGGGTCATCATTTTGGTGTGGCACGATCTCCTCCTCTAAGAAGCTAAGGGAGGCCACTTGGTGAATAGGGTGGGGTGAAGATGAAGGTGGTAATTTTGTGAGAGAGACTACATGATGGGGTGTGGTAATAGAGCCCATGGGTGTAGGTTCATTAGGTAAAACCTCAATAGATTGAAGAACCTCCATGAGAGCTTGACGATGGGATTTTGAGGTTTGGATGAGGTCATATAGGGACATTTTAAGGGGAGACTGGTGTTATTGTTTGAGCATGGTGTGATGTGTGACGCCGATAGAAATGGGGTATGTAGCGCTACGGATAGTGATTTTAGGTATGGGTGCAGATGGTATGTTGGGTATAGGATTGGTTGGTGGGTCAATTGCCTTTTCTTTACCCTTATCCTTCTAAGCACATGTAGTGATGTGTATCATGTTGATCTGAGGGGAGTTGGAAAATTGAAATGGTGTAGGGTGAGTGGTATAATGACACGATGGGAAAAAAACCTATCGGAGGAGAAAAACCAAGTGAGGTGAGTTAGGTGCAATGACATTTGGGTGGCGGCATAGTAAGTTCTCTAATGCAAACCATGTTAATTTAAAATCTTGGGGGTGGCTCTAGGAGCTGTGAGGATGGATTTTGTGGTTGTTGAGTGGGAAGTGTGGGAATGGGTGTTGGTGAAGTAGGATCCTCATCAAGAAGGTCATCTTCGTCAAAGTTGGCTTTTGGGGGACACAACTGGATAAGGATAGTTTTCAAGGCATTGCATTTTTCCACGTTGTGCCCTGACACACGATGGTAAACACAAATTTTAGTATCATCAAACCATTTTGGCTTGGGTTTGAGGGGGTCACAAGGTCTGAGTGGAGGTAATGTGATGATAGAAGTCTTAAGGAGGTTGGTTAAAATTTTGGCATAGGACCCTGCTAGTGGATCGCAATGGGAAGTGAATGTGGGTTTGGGTGTAGGTGTAGTTGATTGTTGAGGAATAGTAGTTTGAAGAGGAGGAGTGGGTTGAGATATGGTTCTGGGTGCTAGCGTGGTGTTGGTCATGTTTTTTTAGGTAGGGGTATAGTAAATGGATGGGTAGTAGGGTGTGTGGTTGTTTTGACTACCTTATTGTGGGGTAGTGGAGTTTTTTTTTGGGTCACACCTTCTTGGGTAAAGGTGATATAGGTGTATGAGGTTTAGAAGGAAAATCTTATGGGGGAAGAGGATGAGTTACTAATGGGGATAACGGAGGTACTGTGAAGGTAGAGGATGCAGGTTGCGCAGGAGGTGTGAGGGACATATATTGAAATGTAGTGGGTAGTGAAGTAACAGTTAAGGGTATTGGAGGTATGGGTGGTAAAGATGCTACAGGTGATAGTGTAAGTCATGTTGGGCATGTGGGGAGATTAGAGGTTTGTGAGGAAGGAATGGGTTGTTGTTTTTTTGGTTTATTGGTGGGTAGAGGTTTCTTGACCATTTGGGGAAGATGAGATCCTAAGATGAACGGGACAGGTACAAGTGTGATTGGCGTAGCCAGGGTATGATTTCTATGGGTTTGGTGCTTCTATTTAGGTGCTACAGTAGGTGTGGTGTTGTCTTTGGAGGATGTAGCTAAATACAGTTTGATAGGTGTATCAGTAAGGCTGGTAGTTGGGGTGACCCTAAAGTGGTAATATGTTTAGTCGAGGATGATGTTATTAGTGTGGGTTTAGGTTTAGATATAGATTGGGATATGGGTAAGGATGTGGTTTGAGCTATGATAGGTGTTTTGGAAGGAGTTGTGATAGAATTGGTTGTGTTTGGTTCAATTGGTTGAAATATTTTTGGGTAGATAATGGAGGTATCAGCAAGTGACCTCTACATCTACATTGAGACAGGAAGAAAAAGGTGTCTCCGTAGTAAGGCTCTATCCACATAATCTGAGTGATCAGCCAAACACGAGAATGACACATATTTAGGTGGATTTGATGAGGACCTAATGTAAATTCTTGTAAAATGTGTCTTAGAGATAGGAAATTGGCTAGCTTTAGCCTCCATGGGTAGGAGAGCCGAAAGTAGGTCTGTAGGATTTTGGGTAGTTGATGGAGAATGCTCACCAAGAGGCAAAGGTATCTCAAATGGGTCTATGATAGGTGGAGGAGATGATGGGAGCTCTTATATAGGTGGAGGAGATGATGGGTTATCCTCTGTGGGTGGAGGAGGTACTTTTGGTAAAGGTTCTCTAAGTGGAGAAGCCAGGGGTGAGGTGGTATCGATGTTAGCAGGGGACTCTTTTGTAGGTGATGAAGGAGATGAAAGATGATCCTCTATGGTTGAAGGAACATGGGAGGTTGGTTTTGATGTGGAAGGAGGATTTCAAGCTAGGATTTCCTCTATGGAAGGAATGTGAGGTAATTGGGAGGCGACAGGTATGTCATTAAAGATAGCATGGACCTCGCATGGGTATGGGTATCATGAGTTGAGGTCTCACCGATTTGATCAGATGAAGGGGCATGGTTGGGAAATGGTTTCTTAAAGATGTGTAGGTTTTGGTTGGAAGGTGCATTAGGATTATCCACAGTTAACTCACCTTTTTCGAGCATTTCTTGGACAATATTTTTGAAAGTGATGCACTTTCCATCACTATGACCCTTTAATCGATGATAGTTACAGAAGTCATGTTATTTATACCATGTAGGCATGGTGTGAGTAGGGTCAAAACTAGTGTGTGGTTTTATGGGTGGAAGGGTAATGGCCACAAATTTGATAAGATTTTCTAAGATAGAAGAGTAAGGTTCCCCGATTGGGGTTTATTTCCGTTGCTCTCGTCTGAATTGAAAAGTTTGGATGGGTGAGAGATTAGATGAGGGGGTAGCCTAATTTGACAGATGAGTTGGTCTGGCCTTGAGTACCACTACGTTAGCATTTCCCTTAACTTTTGAATAATTGGTTTGTGGTTTGAAAGAAGAAGATGTATCATTCAACTTGAATGTTGAATTCTTATTACGTAATTGGATTTTCTTCTTTTCGATGGCTTGAATCTCTAACTTTCGTGCCATAGTGAATGCTTCATCAAATGTTTGGAAGGTTTGGGGCTGTAAGGTCGATGAAATATGCCTAGCACAATCCTATGTGAAGAGCTCAATGAGTTTTTGTTTGTGGCAGTTAGAAGGTGATTTGGTTGATCAAGCTATGCCAACGAGCGACAAAATTTATGATATATTCGTCCTCATATTGACGTGTGGAGTATAGGTTAGTCATGGTAACCTTCTTGACGATATTGATAGAAAAATGATCCAAGAAGGCTTGGGGAACCTAATTTAATGAGAATATAGAGTGTCTAGGTAAGCCACTATACCAGTCTAATGCAGGTCCAGTCAAAGACATGGGAAATATTATCAAGAGCAAGGCATCATCGTGAGTGATCAGATAACACTCGTGTTTGAATGACTAAAAATGCTTCTGGTGGTCTTCTTTGCTATTGAAACAATTGAATTTAGGAATTTCCCAATGCATGGGGTATGGGTGGATAGGAATGGATGGGTGGATGGGCTCATTACAAATCTCATCGTAGGTAAGAGTGTTATAGGATCCGGAAACCGATGCCTCTAATGTCTACATCTTGTCCAACATCAATTTGATTAGGTCGTTGGTAGGTTGTGACAATTAGGTGCCTCCTATAGCATATGAGGGTTGGTTTTGGGCATATAGCGAGGGTGGCACTCCAGTGTATGGTGCTACCATGTAGGCTGATTAGGAAGAAGGTAGTGAAATAGGAGGTATTTACCCTAAGGGAATAATGGATGAAACAGGATGTGGTTGATAGTATTTATATGGAGGTGGAAAGGTTGTGGTAACCCTAGTGGAAATGGGGGCTAATGGTTGTGGAGTGGAAAGGACCACGTTCTAAAAAGGGGTAGGGGTCACCAACATGGGAGGTGGTAGTGTAGCTATGGGTATGTGTGAGAAATTAGGGGTAGATGAGGTTGTGTTTTGGGTAGTTGTCGAGGGTATGGTGGATGTGGCGGGGGTAACGGAGGTGGTAGATGTGGTAGTTAGAGTGGGTATAGGACCTAGCTATAAAATTAATGGGGTAAGGTAGATGCTGGCAGTACGGATCTAGATGGGGCCGATGCAGGAGTGGGAACGAGAGTCGGGGGATAGATACGGGCATGTCATATATCAAGTGACCTGAGGCATCTCAAGCGGATGAGTGGGAAAGGTAAAACTATAAGGTGAGAGGGTTTTGGTCAAGGAGTTGTGTGAACTCCTCATCTCCAGTAGTGATAGTGATAGGTAGGATTGGATCCATGTTTGGTGATAAAATGGAAGGTGGTGAAGGACTAGGTGGGAGTGGTTGACAACTAGTGTGAAACACAAGTGCACTTGCTTGTCTTTAGGTCAGCACCATGTGAAATAGTACTGATCACGTAGGGCTACTTCTCTATAAATGACATAGAAAATAGCAGGAACAGGTGAATCTGATGGTAAAATGTGGATTAGGTACCAAATGGTGGTTGGAAACTGAAATAGGATAACCAATGCCGGTTAAGGAAAACTGACACCAGTCAGGGGTAACTGTTGTCGGTCACTATGGAAAATTTTCAGTGAGTGAAAAACTAGGGAGAAGGTGAAATCTAGTAGGTATGCCAAATAAAATGGTGTTTTACAATGTCAATGGGAATGATGGCAATGATAGGGACTATGAAAAGTGGAAGAAAATGAATAAAATTTCCTTTTGGGTAGGTTAATAAAAGGAACTAGAACTGATGTTGGTTGGGTATAACCGACGCTGGTCAAAGGGTAACCAACGCCGGTTACTGTGAAATTGAAACAGTGATGAAAGAAAAGTGGTTTTGAATTAAAATTTGATGTAGAATCAGACCCAGAATTCTGGGAATGATGATGATATGGCCTATGCACACTCAGGTGAAGCCAGAATACACCAGCTATGATGAGGAATGTGTAAGGATGAAGAAGAAAAATTAAGAATGTGATCTCTCACCTCAAAACGCAAGCCAAGTAGAAACACTAAGAAAAATACTATCCTAGGAGTGTCTTTTCTATTATGTTTGTTTAGCTTGTACTATTTAAGGACTAACACATGAATTGTGAAATAGAGTTTTTTTGGTGAATATGGCTTCCTATGAAGAAGGAGATCTAAAAGGTGAGGTTTTAGGTATGTTATGGTGGGGGTGGGTCCCACTCTGAAGTATGACTCGACAGAGCAGTGAGCTGGGTCCCCACTATGTTGTGATCATGTGATCACCTACATATTCTTCTAGGTAAGATGTTGTTTAAGAATATGTGTATTTTCAATTTTTGTGAGGTTTGGTAAGACTCGGAGAGATAGAAAGAGAAAGATAGTGATTTCTATAGTTGGTTTTTCAACCATCAGCTGGTTATGACCTCCAGCATATAGTTTACCCACAATTAATGTGAGCTAATGCATAAATCAGAATACAATGCACTTATTTGTAAGCCCAAATTGAAGTGTGAAGTTGGATGACACAAAAAGATGAAGAGGAAGAGGGATGCTCTTTCACTACAACGTAGAAAACATGAAGAAATTATTCTTTTTAATTACACCAAAAGAAAGGTTTCTCTTAGAGAAAAATAAAAAGAAAAGGTGGGTTACTAAGGAAGAAAATTAATGTGTACGCTTTTCAAAAGGGAAACAAACACACAAATTTTCCTAGGAATGAAAGAAATGCAGGTAACCCTGGATGGGTCCCATCGGGTGTTCTAAAATGTTTCACTATTTTCTAGATCATTTCTTTGAAGTATTGACAAAACAAATAGGGTAATGGGTGTAGGAGGAATACTTGTTCAAATGTTGGTTGATGGGTTATTGTGCGCATATGACTTTTGAATCCATAGCTGATTGTGAGAGCTTCCTTTTGGCTAGGAGGAACTACCTGTAATACAAAGTAAGACCACAAAAAAAATTTAAACAATATATTTAGTGAACTACCTAGCATATGGTAGATGTGGGAAGTGTGATACTTCCTAGATGGATGTCAGTTCACTGTTTTAAACAATTTAATGCGGTAAATAAAGTAAATCCTATTGTAGTTCAAAATGATTTAGGTATCTCACTTAAAACACAATAAGAAATACATCTAATCTAACAAGATAGGTTAGAATAGGATCCGAAGGTCAAGTAACTGGTTCTGGGTCTCTGCAGGTTTGACAAAGGTCTCAGGCAGATCATAAGTGAATGAGGGTGAGGTAGAATTAGGTGGATAGGTCACTGTTCTGGGTTGTATTGGAAAATACAGTAACCGATGTCAGTTAAGGGTGACCAGTGGTGGTTGGGTGTAACTGGTGCCAGTTACTATGGAGTTCTGGGAATGCCACAATATGATATTTAGGTCTCCTTTGTGATTACACAATGGACTTTGGTTGGTCGGGATGAGGTATTGGGTGATTTAGGTAGGATTTGGTAGTGTTTTAATGGGTATATGGAGGGGTGAGTGTTGGGGGAGGTCAATGGGTGGCTAGGTAAACCAAATATGATAATATAATGATGAAATGGAATAAACCAGTGAAGTATAACATCTACTTACTTGGATTTTGGTCCTGGATGCATGTGAGTGAGGTCTAGGGGTGTTGATGAGAGGTTTTGAAGGCTACAGGTGATCACCAACTGAAGGAAAGCTTCTACATGGGATGCATGTACATTCCTCTTTGCTTGGTTAGATTAGATCATTGTTGGGATGGTTGTGCAGGAAAAGATGTTTGATCTCCTTCCTTGCATGCATGTTGTCACTAGAATTCACTCTCAGAAGATGCGATATCTCTCTAGAATGTGCTAATGTTTGCCAAATTTTCCAATCTTTTCCAACCTTTTGCCAACCTTGAGAATAAGGTTATTTTGGTGTTAAAAGGGTAACTGATGGTGGTTCCGGCTTAACCGGTGATGGTTAGGGGTAACCAGCATTGGTCAAGGTGGGATTTCCTAGGTTTACTAAACTAGAGAGATCCTCTTGATTTCCTAAGATCTCATGCCGTTAACCCGTTGATTCGACTGGGAGCTTCTTGTAAGCATGAGGGAATGTGGTTAGAGGGAATGTAGGCATTGATTTTTAGGGTTTAGGTAAGTCATAGTTAGTTTTGGCAACTTAATAAGAATAGGTTTTTAGGGTGAGTTAGCTTGGTGAGGTTTCTAAGTGAAGTGTATGTGTGGATATTATTTAAATTAAGATATTTAAATAATAAATATGGTGAGGATAATGAATTAATTTAATTAAGTTAATATTAGTGGGGTGAAGGGGGGCATGGCTAGGTGAATGTGATGAAGGGTGCTTATTTGTCAAGGGATCAAAGGGGAGTGTGACCTAGTTTTGGTGTCTACAAGTAGACCTTCTGTTGATGTGCCCTTGGTAAGATTTCTTCATGAACGTTTGATGTATGTGACCCATTTGGTCTACAAGCATGGTCTGATGCAAAATTGTAAGCATTTATTGATGTAATAAGCATGTCTGTTATGTAATGAAGTACATTTATAATGGATAAATGTATTTGGGTAGAAAATATAAGTAGATCTAAGCATTACACTATGGGAATTAAAATAATTTTATTGATTATCTATGTTGAATTATTTCCTTATTATATGTGTTGCCACTTTTTTATGCTCTATTTCCTTCATATTATGTTATGATGATTATGATGAACATGAATTCTCTAACCAAATATTGTGAGTGAACAAAGGAGGGACATGGAGGTTGTATGTGATTTCAGTGTAGACACTAAATCACGTATATTGGGCACATTTATAGGTCCTAATAACATACTACTATTCATATGATTCATAAGTGAGAAAACTAGTAATTAACAACTATCTTTGGCCTTTTATCTATGTTTCATGTCTTCTTTCTATCCTCTTACACCCTACAACCTAGTTGATACTTTACTTCTTTATCTTTTATGGCTCTGGACACTAGCGCCCATCCATGACGCCAACGCATAGGCATCCTCTTCCCATTTGGGTGCCCCCAACATCTTTGCACTCTACTCACTCCTTTTGGGCATATTTTATCTTTTGGGCATATTATTTTCTTATGGGTCAGCCTTCAAATTTTTCAATTGCAAAATTAAACCAAGGGAATAATATATATATAAATTTATGTGACCATAATAAAGGACTAATCTTTAAGCATCTATTAATATCACTTAAGGTTGCGTCCAAAGGCAGTTAGGGAGCATCAAAGCATCCATTTTGCACTCACTCAAGGGACAAAGAACTACATTTTCAACATACCCTTCATAAGAGGGGAAGTTAATTTTGAAATACACATTGCTCGCTATTCAGTGCATCTTGCACAAGATATTTCAAGGGAATGATTCTACACACACAAAAAAAAAACTACATGGAGTATGAGATGTAGCACAGTTCTTGGTTGTAATATCACTTTGTCGAGTGACAGTTGGGGTCATTTTGACTCCATATTTTCATCTTAATATTTTTAATATTTTATGTGTTTTTTATAGGAGATAATTTGTTTTACAGGTCACACAAGAACTCTGTGATCATATAACGACATATAAACAATCAAAGGTGAAGGTCAATGAATGTTGTACGACACAAGAAAATTCAGATTCTGAACATTTTAATAGTCACATCTACCCAGGAGTGAGATTTCATGCTTAGGTGCCCCTGACCCAGTCCAAGATCCCTAATCCAACTTATTCCGACAACTCTATAATTTTCTGAGAGAGGTTGTAATAGATTCCTCCTCATGTTCACCATTTTTCCAATCTAACATACTTCAAGATTAATTTTGAAATAAAATAATCCATCTATTTCCTCTCTTGGACATAGGGTTTCATTTTTATCTATGTTATTTCTTGTGTCATATTTTTACTTCATTGTGTATTATTACATTATGAATTTGTAATTAGGGTTTTAAAAATTTCAATATTTGTTAAATCATTTTGTGTACCCGACGCTTGAACCTGGCTTGCTTTTAGGTATTTTATATTCTTTTTTTATCATGGCTCAATATTATGGACCAGTTACTGAAGCCCACCTTCAATAGTTCAATTATCAGCTTCATGAACATCTTGAGGATATATACATACTTTTATTCACTTCTCATGAGGAAGCCACCAATATTTCTAAGCTTAATGTTCCTACATCCATCCTCATTTCTATGACCATTTCTTCTCAACCACCTACTTCCACTCTTCCACCTACTTCTATTTTTACTGTATTTTTTCCTACTCCCACAAACCCCTTGACTCCACCTCTTATTTCTCATACGTGGAAAGTATCTTCCACTTACACCTAATATCTATCCTCTCTCTATTAATATCTTCAAGTGAAAATCCATCACCTGTAGCAAGATGCTTCTCATGCATCTCCATATCTTGATTCTACGTTACTACTTCATATTCCTTTCGTACCCAACATTTCCACTTATGCACATCCTCTAAAGTTTGTCACTCCCAAGCTTCCCATTTTCAATGGCCATGGTGGTCCTAAAGATAATCTCTAATTATTTCATGTGGAATGTATAGATTATGTGGATGATCATACTTTATTAGCATAGCTCTTTCCTAAAAGTCTCCAAGATTATGCAATGTGTTAGTTTTGTGATCTACCTATTCATTTTCTAATATCATTTACACATTTGGCTAATGCTTTTCCCTCTTAGTTTTAAATCAATATTGTCTCTAAGATATCTTATGTGTAACTCACACAAATTAAAAAAGGATCTAATGAGCATCTAATAGACTATGTTTTATGATACAAGAACAACTTGACTAAAATGTCTAATATACTCATGTGATCTAAAATTAAATATTTATTTGTCCAAAGTATCTTAGCTCTGCAAGAGAGTTTCATCTTTGAGATATCTCCTTCACTTGATCAACTTTTCTATACTGTTAAGTTACGTGAAAGTAAAATACTATCCATGGGAAATCTTAAATATCACGATCAAGATTCATCCTTTACTTGATTTCCAAGAAAACAAATTTTCAATCCATTTACTAAACCTAATGAATCTAAATATACTATCAACGTTGTCTCTACTCCTGAAAAACTTCAACGGTAGACTCTAAAGAGCACATTCACAAAATTACCTTTTTCTCCACATATTTTATTGCCACAACTTGTTGAGAGCAATATTATTACACTTCTACCTCCAATTAATATGGATCCATCTCACCCTAAATGATTCAACTATAACATAAATTTCATATGCGACTATCATCAATGTGTTGGGAATTCTACTGATATATGTTTCAAACTTAGGCATCTCATTCAGGATCTCATCAATTATAATGCCATTAAGATTCCCGAGTTTACAAAATCTACACCAGTCAATGAAAATCAAAAGCTTAAGATCTTCAAAAATCATCTTCCTAAACATGACAAGAAATTTGTTGAATTTTCAGCCAATCATACATATCGTGCAGTACCTCCTTCTTCATCAGGGGCTCTTGATTTTATAGTTTCCCATGCTAATACATCTCCACCATTCATTGCATTCTCCAATCATGACTATCATGCTAAATTCTCTTATAAAAAATTACATATCAATTCATCTATCGAGCCTCATGCTATCAATAATAGAATGATTGATCCATTAATTCATATGTGTGTGTTTTTTTTTTTCACTTCTAGTTGTTATCAACTATCCACTATCGCATATTTTAAATCCATTTCATGAATGTTATGGTTATTTCAAGCTTCCAGTAATAGTTGTCCCTCTTTCCATGCTTGTGAAATTTCTTGTGGCACCTTCAATCAAATGGTGTGACATACTCTTAGGAATTCCTTGGCTTTGTGCTACTCAAGCTATCATTTCCATGAATCACTTGTGTCTAAAATTAATTCACAACAAATAAGTTATTACTATCAATAGTGTTTCACCATACACATCATGGCCACAACCTCATATTGAGGTTTTTGTAGCACTCACTAGAGAATATAAGTCTCTGGGACCTCTAAAATCTAAAGAGAAATATGCTCCCAACTCTCCTATTCACACATGACCTACTCAATCTCATCAGCCTACTAGCCCATCTCATCAATCTAGGTCCACCACTCAGGTGGCTCCTTCACATGGGTATTCATCACCTCTTTAATTTCCTTCACATAGGTGTTCATCGCCTCCACTGTCTCCTTAAAATAGATATACATCACCTCCTCTTTTTCCTTCATATAGGTATTCATCAACTCTAAGATCTCCTTCACATAGATGTTCATCACCTCCCAGATCCATGCACATAGGTCACATTCACTAATACATCATCTGTCTCATCCATAATTTATCTTAGAGAATGCTCACTCATCTTTATATCTGCAAGCATTAGGTGGAGAACCCTTAACCTTAACTTTTTTTGGATAGCATATTCATCATCATACAGGGGAACCATGCTTACTCTTCCCCCTTCTAGCATTATCAAGTGTCTCACATTTCTACTTTTCCCACTATTACGCTTCATATCTACTCTTTCACAGGCATCTTAGACAACCTAATATAGTTGTATTATCATTACCCTATGATGCATTCTTTAGCTATGGTTCACACTTTATTGTTGAGGGCATACTATATATATGAACCTCACACTATGCATATGACAAATTTCACACTTGGCACATCTGTGACACATCTTTATAACATCACATTCTTACATGACATAATACCTAATGATGTAATCTATTTCCATAGTTAATACTTGATAGATGAGGGTATGAATCTAAAATGAACCTCACCATATTCAATATTTACACTATGCTTCATAACTTTATATTTCTATAACAGATAATTCAATCCTTCTACCAATGACACACTCTTGTTCTATGATTCATTTTTGACTGTTGATAGGTATTTTATAAATGAATATCCTCTCATACTCATCCACATTAACTCAGGGGCATGATGCTCCTATCATTCATTTTTCATTCTATTCCATTCACACTCACAACATATTGCATATATTGGTTGCACACACTCTTTCTTTGTTTATACTAGTTACATGTACACTTTGTTTCCATGCTAGACAGATATTTCGTATGTCATTATCTATCTATATATACATATGTGTGTTCAATTTCTCTCTAGTTGTGAATGCAGAATATCTACAGATATTTACATGTATATAAATGCTTGACTTTGTACCTCTTTCCAATCCAACAGGGGCTCCTAGGTCATCTACTCTCGTACAAACTATAAGTTCTAGTGTTTAGTTTTGTACTACATATTATTCATAGCACACTACTTGATATCAGACCATACATGCTTTGACATAATTTTTATCTTTTTAACATGTTAACAGGTGCTTCATGTGTAACATTTTCTTTATAGGAACTATTTTCCACCATGGTTTTATGTTTCTTTTCTTGTTATTACTTGTCATTGTTTGCCATTGTTTGTGGGCTTTTCCCTTTGTCTTGTGTGCACACTGTATACTTTTTTCTTCTTGGGACTTGATTGTCCTGTGACATTGTGAGTAATGTCCCATGTTTGAAACCCACTTTTTTTAGTCTACATTGTCTTCTTACTTACTATATTACACATTTTATTCTATATGTGTATTTGGCTTGTTTGCACTAACACATGTTTCCATCCACTTTGTTTGCATGTGCCTTTTTTTCTACCAAGCACATTCCCTCCCCCATACATAGCATCAATTTCAAATCAGCGTATGTTCCTATCTTTGGGCCACATACTCCTAGTGACATCACATACACCCCAAATGAGGGGGGCATATTTTAGGTGAATCAATTACCCTATCTATTAGTACAAAATCACAGTTCAGACCTGTATAGTACATGAACAACATAGTCTTTAGTTACATGAATGACCCAGAATCTGATGTGGGTCCTTAACATAGAAAAGATGCCAATGTTCAAATATAGATATGAGGGCTTGGTCAGACTTGACCATTCCTAGGTGCTTATGACCAAGGGCAGTTACAATCACTTTCTCAAATTAGAATAGTTTTCAACATATTTCACAATGGTTTATACAGAATTGGTACAATCCTTAAACAATCAGCACGTGTTCTATATCCTTTTTCTTTTGGTGTTGGATCAAACTAAATCGTAATGGATCAAATTGGAATAAAGAAGGATCACACCATCTAGAGTGGCTTATAAATTTTGTGAAGCAGTCAGGTTTGGAGCATAACACTAGACCTTTCTCCATAACACTTCTTTTGTCGTGGCATGAGATCTCCTAAAAAACTTGTACTTTGCATGAGATCACCAAAAAAACTTTTTCTTGGCGTAAGATCACCCAAAAAAATCATTCTTCTATAGATTTTCAGGACGCTTTCTATCCTTTTTCACTCATCACAAATCAGATGCACATTTTCATTTTCACATTTTTACATACTTTTACATACTTGGATCAATTTTTTCACATATACATGACTTTGAATGCTCTTGTTCTCTTTGTTTGTAGGTCCTCACTTAATACAAAACAAGAAGCATCCCCACATCAAGAAAAAAAAGATAGTAGGTACAACATGACATAACACATATGTTTTCACCCCTAGGGTCACTTCCTCTTTCCTAGGCTAGCTTTCATGCTTCATTTTTTATCACTCCATGATTTTTCTTGTCTCCTCAACATGTTTTTGCCATCAATTTACATGGTTATCAGGTATATTTCTCTTATCTACTTTATTTTATAAAGTATTCACTCAAAAACATAAAGTGGGGGAAAATGTAGAACTAAATCATGTACTTTGGGTACATTTCTCATTCCTGAATACATACTACTATTCATATGACTCCTAAGTGATAAAATTAGTAATTGACAGCTATCTTTGGACTTTTATTGGTGTTTCATGTCTTCTTTCTGGCCTTTTACACCCTACAACCCAGTCAATACTTTACTGCTTTATCTTTTATAGGTCTAGACACCATCTCCCATCCAATATGCCAGCACTTAGGCACCCTCATCCCCTTTGGGCACCATGGCCTCTTTGAAACTTACTCACTCCTTTTGGGAATATTTTATCTTTTTATCATATTAATTTCTTATGCATCGACCTTCTAGTTTTTAATTGTGAATTTTAACCAAGGGTGGGCATAATTTTATGTGGCCATAATAAAGGACAAAGCTCTAAGCATCAATTACTATCACCTAAGGTTACATCCAAAGGAATTTCAATAACATCAAAACATCCATCTAGCACTCACTCAAGGGAAAAGGAACTACATTTTTATGCATACACTTCATAGGATGGGAAGATCATTTTGACATCCATGCATTTATCTACATTTCTACATCTAGCTATTTCTCATTATTTGGTGCATCTTGCATAAGATAATCCTCAGGAAAAATTATACACACACACATAACTAAATGGAGTATGAGATATAATGTAATGCTCTCTTGTAAGATCACTCTTTTGGATGACTTTCATGGTTAGTTATGAATTCCCATTTTCATCTTTTTATTTTTAAGATTTTATTTATTTTGGGGTTTTGTAGGAGATCATTTGTTTTGCAGGTTATAGGAGAACTCTGTGATCATTCAACAACATATGGGTGATAAAAAAAAGTTCAGTAAACACTATGAAAGATAAGAAAATTTAAATTGACCTAGAATATGCATCCATGTCCAACTTATCATGATAGCTCTGCAACGTTTTTAGTGTGGTTGTGAAAGAGTCCTCCTCCTGTTCAATAGTTTTCTATTCCGACATACTTTCGGTTTAATTACAAAATAAACTAAGTCATATATTCCCTCTCTTATACCCAAGGTTTCATTTTTATCTAGTGTATTTCTTATGTCATATATGTAATTCATTTCTTATTATTATGTTGTGACTCTGTAATTAGGGTTTTACAAAATTCAATATTTGTTAAATCATCCAGGTGAGTGTTCATACTTTTCTCTAGATGAAGTAACAATGCACCCAGTTAAGAACTAGTAAATAAAAGACTACATTTTGGTTATATCAACTTGACCTATTTTCATTTTTCACTTTGGATGTGGCATACACATGACATTCCATTTTTCCTTGGAGAATATTGAGATTTGGGTACATGACGGACATGATGTGTTTTCTTAGAGATATAACACTAGATATGACTTTAATGCATGTATAGGAAAAAAGCAAATGCGGAGTTAGGAAAACAATTAAGAACTCTCTAATTTGGATGCACCGTGGACTAGAGTTGTAGATCATTGGTGAGAAGGAGTGTTATGTAATTATATCTTGGAGTACAAATTTTTCACATACTCATGCCCAAAGGAAGTAGAGTACTATTTTTTATGTGAGGTAAGGGGGTTATATTTTTTCATGACACCATTAGCTATCAATATATTGATGATTAAAATAGGAATGAAGAACCTAACTATGGTAGGATAAAACCTCAAATCATGTAGGGGCAGGAAAAAGGTTTGGGAAGGATGACATTGCTCCAAGAAAAAGAAAGGGAAATAGAAGAAATTCTATGTAGGTATAATGATACATGATGGAGGTTAGTTGAAGAGGTGCTAAGACTAAGGGGGATGATGACGAGTGATAGTGATCGATTAACTATAATATGAATTTTAAAGGTTAATCTAATAAGTACAACAATGGAATAACTAAAATATAAATGCTAGGTAGTTTATTTGATATTTTAAATGACATGAAATAAATTAAATAGGAGGAAAAAGGTACTAACCTAAAAATAAATTACTTCACAATAATGTGGGAATATAGAAAGAGATGCTCTAGTAGGACTAGATGTAATGAAAAACCTCAAAAAATTATAGAAGTGGAATATTTGACCAAACTAGGATGCCTAGAGAAGGGCAATAGATCCTGTGGGCACCTTGGTCTGAAGTATGAGTATAATGGTTTATGGATTGACTTGGAAAATAAATCTGATAAGGTTGTTAAAAATTCACAATATTTTTCCTTTGATCTGGTTGGTGTCATTATTTCTTCGTTGATGTCATTATAAATCACCAATGAATAATTTCCTACAAAACCCCACACAAAATCATCATACCTAAGAAAAGATGAAAATGAATTGGTCATATTTTCCTTAGCTACCAAATGGATGGAATTATGACTGAGTTTCTCACTACATATAATAACCAATGTGGTTTTATGTGATTTTGTGTGCAATCATGTGCCTAGGGTGTCGTAACACCAATGGCACCAAAAGTAGTGGGCAATAACTAGTTTAAAATGTAGAATGGTGGATGGAATAGAATAAACTCCCCTTCCTCTACAATGTGTGATGCATAATAGTGCAAAATTTTAGTCCCTTTCCTTATATATATATATCTCTTAGTATAAATAGTTCACGCTTAAGATAGAGTGTATGTTGTGTTCATATAGGGATCTCTTGCTCAAATTTTAAAACTAATGACCTGAAATGCCAAATAGTACCTAGAGGAATGGGGGGAAATTATAAAGATTGACCTTAAACATATAAATGAGAACCAAGTATGACTGGGACTAGGGTTCCTAGGAATGAGGACTAGGGTGCCCATGGGAACCCTAATCCCTCCCTAGGTGCCTAAGTCAAAGACTAGAGATGATAAGTAAGTAATTAACAACAACTATGACTCCCTGAGAGATGACTAGAACTATACAAGTAACTGATGACTATGCAAAAGACTCAATGAAAATGACTGACTAAATTGATGACGGGACTAGGGGATGATCCATTAGCAAATAATTTTCTTATGCAAGATCCATATATACAGCAACATACTTGGCGGTATAATTATAGTAGCAAGTGCATGATTTTGTGACTACATTTTCCCCCAATTTATGTTAGGGAGAGGAAATCTCAATAATATAAAGTAGATAGAGATGCGTACCTGAGAAAATTACAGATAATCCCATGTTATAGTAGAACACAAAAATGTGGTAGAAGAGTGTACCAAACCACATATCAACATATTGATCCATGTAACATAGTGAGAAACATAATGCTGTGATGAACTGTACTAAATGAGAAAGATGGTTGTGATATTGATTAACTGATGGTGTATGATGACAATATGATGGGGTAGGGAGTGATTAGTTCCCAACCCAATTATGTGTATACAAAAAATCGATAAGATGATTTGGGCTTCCTGCCACCATAGGAAGAGTGTAGGGAGAAAGGTGCATTCTTCTCCAGCCTCTAACTACATCCTCAAGATTTAGCTGCTACAGACGAAATCATATCAAAATGTTTGTGGTTTTTGGATCCAAATAATTTTGATCAAACAATAGACCCATATAGGAGTTGTATAGGAAAATAACTCTTGCCCCACTCCTTAGGTGTCACTATAATGTGACGGATTCCAATTTAGGTCATCGAGAAACAAACACAAAATGTATGATGGATTTCAAGTTAGGTCATCCGAAAGAAAACACCTTATATAGAATAAATTCCCAAGTTAGATCATCTGGGAAATTAATGAATGTAACTCACAAGTTAGGTTATATGGGAGGCCACGTGTTGTATTGTATTAATTAAATAGTGTTATTTTTATTGTTAGAAGCTTGAATAATTGATGAATTGATTTTTTTTATTGGCTACTCATAAAGATATTTTACGCTAGTTACACCCAGGTTAGGTCATTAGGGGAATCGATAGTAATTGATGAAATATTGCATGGAAGGATTTTTGTTTGTTTCCCCCAGGTTAGGTCATTAGGGGGAATTGCTATAAATTGATGAATTATCGCATGTGGATGATTCATGCAATTTCCCACATGTTAGGTCATTAGGGGGAATCAATGGTGAAATGTTGCATAATGCATTGGTAAGTGTTTAGAATCATCGAATTGCTATTATTGGTTGAATGCTTGATGTTGTAAGGGGAATTATGGGATGACCCCAATTATATTCCCCCCTTTCAGAGAAAGGGGAAGTGATGATAGGAACGAATGTTGAGTCGAAAGTAATCACGAAATAGATATAATGTGATAAAAATCACTAAAATGTGTATAGATTGAGTGAAAGACAACATCGACAAGAGATGTAAGACATTTTTCATGTGTATGATATGATAGTAAATGGAATTGAGAAAATAACATCACCAACAGGGTGTAAATCATAGTAAAAATGCTCAAGACATGATAAAAGTCATGTAATGTACATTAGTTGTGAGAATAAACATGAAATAATGACCATAGTAAAGTGGGTGATGAAAAATTAACTATAAATAGTAAGGTGAAAAAGTGATTAGTTACTTGATTTATCTTTTGTGTGATTGATATTGATATTTGAAGGTGGAAAGATGCCATAAGTGAGAGTATCATGTCCTAGCCAATTCAAGATGGTGGCGACCGTTGTAGCATCACGTATGATAACGGAGTTGGTAAGTCCTATGGTTTTTTGAAAAATGTGTGTGTAGTAGTCATTTGTAGTGAAATTTTGTAAAATTGTGATTATGATTTTTCTTAGTATTTTAGAACTACAAAAGAGAAGTGAAGGCATTAGTGACCTTCAGGATAGAAGCACCCATATCTGGGTGCCGATGTCCTCCTTCCAGGAACCCCAGTCCTGCTTCTAGGCACTTTCATCTAGAGAGTGTATATTCAATCCTAAGTGGTGTAAATATTATTTTTATTGTATAGAAATGTAATCAACAAGTGTGTATGTGTTTGTATAGTGTTCTAAAACTATGTTTTTTTTTGTTTTGTGTTGTGAATAGGGATATCCACTTGAGGTTGTTCTGTGGGGGTTTTCATTTGAGTACTTTTTTTGGATTGGGATTGTCTGATGATTATTGGGAGGTTATGGACCATGCTAGTATATGAAACATAACATAGATGGGGGATGTGCCCCATAGTATTCATATACTGAAAACCTTATGTGAGAGGTTGTGTGTGGATACTTGTACATTTTGGTTACATACGCGTGACATGATAGTTATATTGGAGGATGTGTGTCACATACTACTTTCCCCAGTTGTTGGGGAGAGAGTACAAGATATGTCGTTGGAGGATATGGAGAGACAGACACGAGCTGCTAGACAATATTTTTTGGGGAATTAAGTACCTTTTGAGGCCCACATTATTTTATATTTTATCTTGATGTTAGGGGTTCCATGCTTGCAAAAGTTCATATCCATTGTGATTTCTTCATCTATAGCAATAGATGGAAGAGGTGTGGGAATATTGTATAAGATGCATGAGATATGCCCATGTATAGAGGAGAGTAGCACTAGATATGTGTGGAAAAGATGTGTGTTGGCTCACCTGTATAGAGATCTATATAGATTTACATAGGAGGAGAATGGAGGTGGGATAAGAGATATGACACTAATGCATGTATGGGCATACGAGCATGTAATAGTGTTGAGGCCAGTTGGTGGTCCATGAGTAGAGTGGGCTAGGCCATATATATTTGCAAGGAGATGGATTAATGTGCATGGGTGTAAGATGGACACTTATACTTATAAGGAATTAATAGATAGGATGTGGCCTGAGAAAATTATATGGAGGTTGTACCCCAATTATGGAGGATGGCCACATGATGTTATAGAGTTGTGGTTCATGCATAGGACCATGTGGTTCGAGGATTGTTTCCTAGGGGTGGTTGAGTTATTATAGGTTGATAGGGTATCATGATAGTTTTTTATGGCTTAAGACATGCCCTAGAGCCATATATATGGTTGATAGCTATTAGAGAACCAAGGAGGTTCAGGGAAAGACCAGGGCCCATAAGAGAACAACTAGTACCTACTAGGCAAGATAGGGCAGATGTGATGATAGAGCCAATAGAATCAAATGATGTTAGGTGTATGGAGGCCTATAGTGCATGACACACAACACATCAATGGGTATTATTGTTTCCATTATTCACAGAAGCAATGATATTACCACATGCAGGAGTGGGAGAGGCGGATGCACATGCCCTCGACAATGTAGTGGAAGATGTAGCAAAGCATGAGTATTCTTATAATTATGTTGTACGTTTGGTTATTTTCCTATATGATAGTTATGGTTAGCTAATGGGTTATTACTTTTATTATAGGTGATGTGTATTGATCGTTGATAGTGAATACTTCCATCGGTACATTAACACGGAATATATTGAATGATGTACTCACGAGTGGAGGGATACTATAGCATGTGGAAAAAATTACCAATGAGCATTCCCATTTGTTTGAGCTAGTGGCCATAGCAAAAATGATGTGTATTATGCTACTACATTAGAGGGATGAGTCCTGCAAGGAGACACGATAAGAAAGATAGGCATCAGGTGGTGGTCCATTAAACAGGATGTGTTCGCATAATTTATGGCACTACAGAGTTGTTTCTTTGAGTAGTCTATAGATAATACCTTATTACGTAGGAAAGTGGAGAGGTATAGGAGTTGTGATCAACGAAATCAAGTGAGTGGTGAGGATTTTATTTCAAGATCTATCACAGTACCAGAGAGTAATAGCGATGATGAGATTTATGTTGAATTGTTGTGTATTATGTAGGGGCATTTCCCCCAGTGATGGGATGTTTTATAATGATGATTGTACTCAATATATATAAATAATTTTATTTTTGTATGATTATTGCATTTTGTTGTGTATGATTGCTTGATTATTGTTGTAATGTATGTGATGTGTTGGATATTGATCATGTAAGTTGATGTAAATTTTCACTATGATGTTGGTATTGATAGACAAAATGTGTAATGTGAATGATGATAGGTAAACCATGTAATCTAATTGATGGGTTAAGTGAGATGCATATTTTTTGAATGAAACTTATAATGCGTAGTTTTTATAGTGAGTATAGTAGAATGTATGTAAAAATAGACAATGTATGCTTTCCAAACTAACGTGTTGTGATAATGTAATGTGATTGTAATATATTAGTGTGATGAATATAGGGGGAAGAAGATTAGCGATGCCCCTTATTGTATGGATTATGAGGTTCATTTAGTTAATAACCCTCAGTAGTTAAGAATTAACCACACAAATAAAGAGTACATCATCGAGAAATGATTGAGTTTACTAGATGAGTTGATGAAGTGCATGATGAGAGGTTATTATAGGAAATCCCTCAAGATTCATGTAAGAACTGTAAGAACACAAGTGCATCATCAGGGGGTAAGGTGATAGTAATAACCTACTAAATAATAAGGTTATGCAAAGTGGTGAAAGCATGTGACATGAGAGAAGCATGAGCATATGAACAAAAATGAATATCATGTGGAGTTGTGGTGGTATGGACGAATGTGGAGTGATGTGACAACCAATGTGAACAAATAACATGATTTGGTGGATGAGATGGATGAAGTGGATGTTGTGGATGCAATGGTATAACTATGGATCGATGTAGTGGAGAGTGTGTAGGCATGAAAACTTGTGGCTATGGATGCATAATTAGTAGTAGGTGGAGGAGACAACTAAACTCAAGTAGAAACACACTGACGAGGAAGAGAAGAGATAGACCACTCATGTGAGTGAGATCCAAAGGAAATGATGCTCATATTCTCTAATCATTATAATCTATCATGAAGGGTAAATAAATCATTGCCCTTATGACAATTGATATGATGATCATTACAATAGGGTTGATCATGTTGATTATGTAGACAATGTTTTAGATGGTGTTGATTATAGGGCAAGAGAATTAGATGCTCATTAAGTAAAACATGCAGCACATCATGTGTTTGAGCATGATGAGATAAGTGAAATGGCTCACATGAAATAGATGGAGTAAAAGGATAAGTATCCTATCACAGAGGAGGAGAAGAAGTATACTTATATGATGGAGTAGGTTGATTTTGTTTGCTAGGTTGAGATGAAAAATGTTTAGGACACTCAATCAATGTCAATGGAGGAGCACTAGATGATGCAATAGAAGTGGGGGTAGGTGGAGGATCAATTCCATGTGTCGAAAGAATATCTTCTTTGAGGTCTATGGATTTGTAGCACAAAATAATGAATTACTCGCATGTATCACATTAAAATATTTTCTTAGGTGCGGGAATTAATCCATGACAGAAAATGAATTGCTTCTCTAAATCAATAAGTTGGAATACTAGTTGATGCATACAAATGTTGAACCGTAAGATATAATCCTTTATAGATTTTGATGAGCCCTGATAAAATGATGGCGGAATATGTCCTCCATATCATAGTAAGTACTAATAGACCCAAATTACTATACCATTTTAATGCATCCTCGGTGAGACTATGTCGAAAGGCCTTAAGCAATAATCTAACATTACGATAGGAAGTCATAGCCATGTTGTAATGTTAGAGATGTGCCTAAGGGTATCAAGTACCATCAAACCATGTGAATTTAGGCATGATAAATTCCTTAAAAAATGCATAATTATGAATATTCTTGGGAAAAGCACCATGTAATGAGTTGTTGTCAATAGAAGCATAGTAAGCCCTAGTTTATAAAGTGAGAGACTAAACCTGAGATTGTAATTGACCAACGACATGCATGAGAGACAAAATGTCTTGTGGAGGAATAGTAGGAGATGACAACAATGTATTAAACAATTGTAACTTTCCATTGTGAGTAATCATAGGTACCTCAAGAGAAGATAAAGCAGATCCTGATTCTAAAGAAACACTAGGTGGTGGTGCCAAATAATCTATAGGGGATGAAGGAAATGGAACATCCATAACAATGGGAGGACTAACATCAAAAACATCCCTAGGAGGTGAATCAGCTGATGGAGATACCTTGCTAGGGTAGGATGCACTAACAAATGTAGGTGAAGTGTTAGGAGGAAATAAGATGGTAGGAGTAGAAGAACTAATAGATGGAGGTGCCTCATTCATTATGCTAGATATAACCTTAGGAAAAAGTGGAGTAGGAGATTTAGACTCAGCAGTATAAAAAGTATTAGAATAATGACTATCAATTATATCATCGACATCAAATAAAGACTCATATATGAAAATTTCATTAAGCGTACTACTAATAGGATCATCAACATGATATGAAAGCGTATGTGAACTAGTATGTGATGGATTAGGAGAAGAAATATCAGAAGTAGAAGAGTTTTGATATGTATCCCTAGTAGTGGTCTGATGAGGAGGAGAATAATTATGAGAGGTATTCTCAAGACCTAACATGTAATCAATAGGATAATCATCTATACTTTCCTTAGATAGGTCAGTAAGAGGATGACTAGTAGCCATATAACATGTTGTACAACTAGTGATGGCTATCGGATCCAAAACAATATTGATGCCAATAGGATAATTTTCAAAACTAGTAGGTATATATTGTTGACCATCTAAGAGTTGTTGAGTATGATCAGGAAGAGTAACATTACTATAGAGATATGTGAGCTCGGTGATAACAGCCTCATCATAAATTAGATTGACACTAACATGAGACATGATGGGATGAGAAGGAAAAGAGATATCCTTAGCTATTAGGGGTTGAATTAGATCCTAGGGAAAAATGTTCTGAGGTACAAGTTCACAAAAATTTATGAACTATAATATAAATTTTATAGGTTAATCTAAGAAGTACAAAAATGCAATAATTGAAATACACTTAAATATAAATGATAGGAAATTTATTTGACATTGTAAAGGAAATGAAATAAATGAAATAGGATGGAAAAGGTACTAACTTGAAAAGAAATTACTTCACAATAATGTGGGAGTAGATAGAGTGATGTTTTGGAGGGACTAAATGTCATGACGAACCTTAGAAAGTTACAGAAGTGGTAGATTTGACCAGACTAGGATTCCTTGAGAATGGCAGGGGTGCCTGTTCGTACCCTGATCTGAAGTATGGGTGCCCTAATTTTTGGATTGAATTGAAAACTAAATATGATAAGGTCATTAAACCTTCTCAATAATTCTCCCTTTATCTGGCTGGTATTGTGCTTTCTTCACCAATGTCATTGTAAATCACCAATTAATAATCTCCTACAAAACCCCACACCAAAACATCAAACCCTAAAAAAAGACAGATGTAAATGAATGGGTCAAACTATCCTAAGCTACCAAATGTATGGGCTTATGACTAAGCACTACACTACATCTCAGATCTAATGTAATTCTATGTGCTTTTGTTTGCAATCATATGCTTAGGGTGCCCTAGCACCAATGACGCCAAAAGTAGTGGGTAATAGCTAGATAAAAATTCAGAATGGTGGATGGTATAGAATAAAATCCCCTTCATAAGCATTGTATGATGTACAATAGTTCCTAAATGCATTCCCTTTCCTTATGAAGATAGCTAGTGCTTAGTAGAAATAGTATGCCCTTAGGATAGTGTGTATGTTGTGTTTGTATATGGACCTCTTGCTCAATTTTTTTAACACTAATGACCCAACATGCTTACTAGTACTTAGGGGAATATGAGGGAAGATTATACAGACTGACCTCGAACATATAAATGAGAACCAAGTATAAATGGAACTAAGAAGCCTAGGAATGAGGACCGAGGCACCCATGGGTGCCTTGATACCTCCCCATGTATCCTAGTTAAAGACTAGAGATGACAATTGAGTAATTAATGACAATTGAGACTCCTTGAGAGACAAATAGAATTGTGCAAGTAACTAATGACTATGCAAATTACTTAATGATAATAACTAAATTAACTGACAACAAGACTAAGGGATGAGCCATTAGTCAATCATTTTATTACTTGAGATCCATATATAAAACAACATACTTGACAATATAATTATAGTAGTAAGTGTGTGATTTTGTGACTACAGTTATTAGAACCTTGCAGAAAGTGAGGGACCAAAGGATCGTGTCTTTCTATTATTAGGGAATCACAACAAAAGGACCCACTTTAAATCAGATGAGAGTGATCCTAACAAGAGAATGAGAACTGTTGACATGCATCTAACCCATCCAGGCCACCTATCCCTTGCGCCAGGTGCTTGGAATCTAGAAGTTGTAGAATATCATCATAGTGAAGATGAGTAGGAAGGTAATTAAGTATCACCATGTTGGGTAGGAGATACACGTAGGAACATATTGGTATTAGCTCAAGAGGAGACACAAATTAAGAATACACATATGGCCACGTAATAGGTGGTCAAGTTTGAAATAAGTTTTTTTGAAACCAATTTGGTAGGCATGTTGTAAGGATAAAGTAGAGACACATTACCCAATATAAGTAGCACTATTGGTGGGTCTATATGATAGATTTTTGATGTGTAGTTTAACACTACCATAGGGATGCAGGTAATTTATTCAATAGGTCCATAGGATGTGGTGGGAGGCTCGATAGGTTCAGGTCAGCCACCATGTGAAGTAATCCTAGTGGAGGATCATGTTCAAGATTTTTTTCCACTATAAGACAAGGGTGACAGTAAAAATTACAAAAACCTATAAAAACAAAACAAAAGACCCCTCAAATATTATTTGATATGTCTCTCCATTTACCATAATATATAAGTGTTGAAGATGCATCTGAACATGTGCATAAGTGTGAGTTATTTTGGAGAGTTAAGGGAATAATGGATACAGATCGGAAACCAAGTCAATTTTCTACCACACTTCAAGGGAGGGAACATAAATAATTCATGGAATATGATCCACATTATACAACAGTGAATTATTATGCACTACTCACCACTTTCTTGGTTGGGTTTCACATACCTGATTTTGAACAATAGAGCATTAACATGATGAAGGATATTAAGCAAGGTCTGTCTAAAAGTTTTAGAGAATATGATGCAAATTTCACTACTTTATTTTCTAATCTTTCCTATGATATCCATCAGATATAGCATGTAAAATTTTTTGTAGGATGATTTTTGATTCCATTCCAAAGAGTGTTATCACATAAGACATTTAGTGATCCATGCAAAGCTTTGGAAACAACATTACTCGTAGAAGCAGTAGCAAGTGTAGACATATGGGTAAGTCCCTTCCTTGAATCTCGGATAATAGAAATGACTAATCAATTAGATAATTTTTATAATAATTTAGTACATTATATATGTAATGGAATTTTTTTTACTAATTGTGAAGTAGAAGGATATTTTCCCACACAGGAATGTGTGTGCGTTGTTGACATCCTATGAGATTTTTCATAAGAGTCATGATGCCTGTAATTACCCACTTTTATATCAAATGACAAAAAATAATCTATCCATGTATTGAAAAATCTATGATGTGTATACCAATGATGGAAATAACTTCCATTTAATTTATCATATTCATGAGGCATGTGAAACAGGGTTGTGCTAGACCACTGTGGCAAGTAGCTCACAAGCATAAGAAGGATAGACCAGTGAAGTGCACAATATAACAATGGGGGTTTTAGAGGTGGATTTTTAATCAAATGACATGGTGGTTGTGGAAGGTTTACATGAGGGACATGCTACATCTATTGATCACCCATTCATTGTCACCACGAGTGTCTAAAGAATTAGGTTTACGCATATTATGGAAAGGTGCACAAGGTTAAAGATTGTCTAGATCTATATGATCATATGTGTAAGAACAAAAAACATGACAAGGGCATATCTATGATCAAGGTAGAGTGTAATAAGTAATAGAAATGTGAACCTAAGAAGCTGGTTGAACTTAAAATCCAACCTTTATTAGCCACCATGCACACCTAGGCAACATGCACATGTGAGCAAGAGAAGGTGAGTACTCTCATTAGACAAGAAGAAGTGGTACATGAGAAGTATCTAGATGTAACATAGTAGAAGGAAATTTATCAAGAGACCATGGGTTTCATCAGGGAGATGTAAGGAGAGATACAATGCTTGAAAGAGAAAATGCATAAGAGGGAATGTATGAGGAGAAATTAGCTACCACAAAAAATATGTTCATGATCTAAAAGAGGTATGCAGAATGCTCAGGTAGGAAAACATTATACCATTATTAGGAGAATGGTTGTGAGATAATATGCCAAACGTAGGATTAGAAAGGGAGTATCTAATCCTTCATGATAATTTACCACTGTAGGACCATTAATATGATATGGAAATCATGCTAGATGCGGCGATCATTGATACATGCATGAAATTTAGTCTTCTCGCCCTTGATACTTGGAACCAAATGGGAATGCCACCATTACATCCATCTTGAAATTTTTTGTATATCAATAACATGACAAGATGCATTCCCATTGGGGTGTTAAAATATGCGTCTATCACTATTTAGGGAGTCAAGTTCACAAGTGACTTTAAGGTTTTGGAGCTAGTTGAAGTAGATAATTTCCATGCACTGCTTGGAATGTTGAAAATGATTTCCTTTAAACCAAAAACTACAGGCGTTAATCTTCAATACAATCACAAGAGTTAATGAGTCTAAGGGAGGTGGTTAGTCCATGTCACTAATCGCATGGGGATCGCTAACAATTTTTCCAAAAAAAAACCCCTCATTGTTACCTGAGGAGATTTGAACCCGTGACCTTTCACTATGATACCAATTGTTGGAAATGATTGTCATTAGACCAAAAACTATAGGCATTAATCTTTGATACAATCATAAGAGTTAATTAATCTATAGGGAAAGTTAGTTATTCCATCCATGGGAGGTATTTAGTCCATGTCATGAAACCAACGGGGAACTCTGAGAGTTTTACCAACATGGATGTCCTTGGTGCTATGCTAACAACATAGAATTTCCCTTCAAAAATAGGAATATAATTTTTGAGAAAAAGGATGAGCACATTATAATACCCTTGGATGATTCAAAGATTGTGCCTTATATAGAGCTTACCAATGAGGATCTCCTCAACAGAATCTACACACATATGATGTGTGATCCTGAGAACGTGAAATCATATAAGGCATGTTTTGAAAGGAATATGAGTAGTCCATCAATGACACTAGTAGTATGGATTGTGAAAATTTGGCCCATGGTACTTACAAAATGGTGGGTCATGAGGTGCATGGAAGGGTAACAATGATGGTTAGGCCATGATGTGTTAAAGGCCATTAGGTATAACTAGCCTAACGAAGTATACTCGAGAAGAGAATTTCAATTCAATCTTGTCTGTGATGGAAGACAAGTGGCACAATGAGGGAGATATGAGAAATATGATCATATACACATTGCGTGGGACCGCAATGTGCTATTGGGCTGCACATAGATAGTTTATTGGTTTGGCATGAAATCAAAATAGCCTTGTTGATAATTTTTACAAGAAATAATCTCCCTTAAGTGGTACAATATTACGATGGTAAAACTACTCCTTTGGTACATGTTCATAATTATGAGAGGAATTAGATGCAAGGGAAATATTCTTTGACACCATCTCGTTGGGTACAAAATTTATTGTTATCTAAATTCCATAGCGAGGAGGATCCGTACATTTTTAAATCCCATTCGAGGTTGTGTCTTTGTCAATGGGAAAGACTTAGAAAAATAATAAAGAAAGACGCGGGATCATGGATAATTCCAAGTGTCCAACCGGAACACCTATGTATGTCAAAAGATGGAATGAAGTCTTGGACTCCCGCAGGGTTTCCATGTGGAGCCAACTACAAGGGTCCCACCCAAAAGGGGGTTTTCACATTATATTAGGCAAGGTCCTTTACTTGACCAAAAGATAAAAATGGTGTGCTCGTGGACGATGCTAAGTGTTGGCCTAGTGCATTCCCAAAATCCCTGAAGAAAAGCAGAAATATTAAGGATGTGTGGGTCTTCCATGTGGATCTTACGAAAAATGGATTCTAAGTTTGAAGTAGGTCATAAAAGGTGAGAAGATATGTATTACGTATGAGTAATTATGAGACTTATCTGCAAGTTTTAAATGCTTAGGATATTTTTCTAAAGATCATAAGTGAAGGGTCATTTGGCTTGTTACTTCCATAACAAAGTTAATGCACAGTCTCGTGTGAAGAGTTTGAACCTAAAAAATACTCAATTGGCTCACCTACATTCAAAGGATCATTCCAATAGAATGAAAAAACACGTGCCACTTGAATCATTAGCCTAGGGACCAATGCACAAGAGATGGAAAGATCTAGTTTTGTAATAAAGAGTTGAAGGAATGTTCCTCAAAATTCAGGTCCATCTAAAAAGAGTTGGTTGTAAGATAGTTAAAGATGCATTAAATAGACATGGATCTCACTCTTTAGAAAGGGAAGATAATGGGAAAGCATGAGAAAGATCTCAAAACATTTTTTCCTATCACTTCACTCCAATTATCATGATTAAAAGGCAATTGGAAAGGATTAAAAGGATGGATTCTTACCTCCTCCTCATCTTCTTTTATATATTGTAATCAAGGTTCTTAGAGAATATATATACATAGATATATAGAAATAATCAGCAGTCAGTCAGTTTTCTTCTCTGTCTTAGTCCCTCTTCTATAAAAGGTAGGGGTCTGGAGCTCTAGCCTTATTTTTAGGTTTTGTAATAGAAATATTGCCTCATTTCTATTGTAATATTGTGTACAATTTTTGGAGTAATATAATATGCCCTGTGGTGCATTTTTTTCATCCTTCGCATATCTTTGTTGTCTTTGATTGCCTTTATTTTCACATAGAAATTGTGCATCTCTATAATGTTATTACTATCTTTGAAGTTGTGCTTAATTAGTTTGACATAGTATTATGTGTGATCTTCTCTTATCTGTGGTGCAATTTCATCCAAAAAAAAAAATTCATTCACCATTTCTCTTCTTCAGATAGTTGTGTTCTCGATTGATTCCTTAAGAGGCTTGTTCGGCGCATCACCCTTGTTAACTTTTTATGTTTTGTTTCACTTTTCTGACCCTCATCTCACACTATAGAGAAGAAAAAACTTATTTAAAATTTATATGTCACCTTAGGGATCACATCCCACTAACTTAAGGTTTCCCATGAATTTGATGATCCATCCGCCAAGGATGATCATCAAAAAATTTCTTGGCACGCCAGGTGGGACGAATCAGAGTGGTATTTTATCATTGCATCAACTTAAAGTGTTTCTGGTAAAGTTAAAACTTTAATGAATATAGTTACGGAGCACATCCAATGAATCCACATGGTCTGGAAAAATCATTACAAAGGCTCGTATACCTCCCTCTTATCCATTTCCACTCATATTTCTTTCCACGTCTTCCATTTCTCTTCATCCTATGGAGTCATGCAATCATGACTTCATTACCACCAAGGGATCATCCCCTTCTCCATCTCTAAACCATCCATTCCACCCTTCCCCTTTCTTTGAGTAGTTATAACCCTCACACAAACAAGTAATGGCTCTAAATCCAAAAGAAGATGAGTATATGGTGATAGTGATATGAACTCAAGAGGTTTATATCACAAGATGAGATTTTGAGAAGCTGTAGACATTGCCTCTATTTTTCCTCCCCATAAAGTAGATCCCCTAGGAAATTTTTTCCAATAGAATTCATATTGCAAGATGAAGCCACACATGATGGAGAATATGTAGACTCAAAAACCATCATACAAAATTGGGAAGCTTAGATAGAGAAGGAAGAAGATGAGATCGAGTGCTTATCATATTTGGGGGGATGCCTCGATGAAGAAGGGTCTGTGGAAATAAAAAAATTCACCACTTCATCAACCCCACAAAAAGGCATCCTTCTACTCACGACAGCTCCCCTAGGACTATTCTAAGGGATCTACAAAAAAGCATCATTGAAATATTTCTTCTTTCAATCGAATATCCTGGATTCACCAGAAAATTTGTTAAAAAAAAGGAGGGAAAGGATAGGTATGAAACCCTTCACATAATCCTACAAGGAATCCATGTTCCAAAAGACACAATCCAGGACAACACGTAAGAGCAGAGAGTCAGATTGAATCCCACAAGATAATGGTCCTCCTCAAGACAAAGGAAAAATTCAATACCAGTGATACTCACTTTAGGGCATGAGGATAATTTGCAAGGCCCCGACGGTCAGCTACAACACCTCTAATCAAAATATGAACATGGCGAGGAGTATTCATTCTGTTTGCTGATACCGCGGGTGGAAGAGTGAAAGGTAATTTTTCACTCTTCTTAAAGGCCATATCTATAGCTAAATTAATTGTACAGCTGCACTTTATAAGAAAGGGAATATATTTTTCCCTACCTATTTTGGGTTTTGTTTAGCTTTTACCAATCCAGTTAGATTAGGAGTAGGAATAGATTACTTTCAAAAAAATAAGTTCTTTTGCACACTCTGCATGACTCATTTGAGGCATGTATGTTTTATCTTTTTGTATAGGTCCGTGCTTATATTACTCCATTAAGAGGCACCGGATTCCATAAGAAGACTCTAGTTTGTAGGAGAATTCAAAATTATCTATGGCAATTGCAAGCTTCACTTTGAACAAATGTAGAGAAACTAAAATCAGTTAGAAGATTATGTTGGCTACTTTTTTAATTTTCTACTCTGACAAAAAATAAACTACAAAGTTTTATTATGAGATTATGAGAGATAAGGATCAGCTAGTAACTACGGAGGCTCTGTAACATTCAAAATACAATTAACTAAGGTTTAAATCATCTTTAAGCATAGTTTTATACCCAAATAGATATCGGGAGATTGTGGATTCTTTCCATTTAATAGGATAATGGTCCCAGTTAGTTTCCAGACTGTTATCTAAATTTCGTAGCCAGGAGAATCCCTACATTTTTGAATCCCATTCAAATTCGAGTCTTCATTAATGGAAAAGACTTAGCCAAATCACAAAGAAAGTAGTAGGATTGCAGACAATGCCAAGTGTTCAACTGGTGCACCTTTAGAATTCAAAGGAGGGAATGAAGTCTCGAATGCCCATGGGATTTCCACATGGAGCCAACTACAACGGTCCCACCTGAAAGGGTTTTTTAGCATTATATTTGGAACGGTCCTTTACTTGACTAAAAGAAAAAAATGGTGTACTCACAGACGATGCCAAGTGTCAGCCTAGCGTATTCCCAAAAACCCTAAAGAAAAGTAGAAATATTAAGGATGCACAGGCCTTCCATGTGTATTTTGTGATAAATGGACTCCAAGTTCGAAGCAAGTCATAAAAGTTGATAATCCATGTATCATGTATGTGTAATTTTGAGATTTGTCTGTAATTTTTAAATTCTTGGGATATTTTTCAAAAGATCGGAAGTAAAGGGTCATTTGGTTTGTCACTTCAGTAATGATTTTAATAAATAGTCCCATGTGAAGAGTGTGAACTTAAAAAATAATCAATTGGCTCACCTAAATTCAAATGGTTGTTCCAATAGAATGAAAAAACACGCACCACTTGAATCACTAGCCTGGGGACCAATGCACAAGAGATCGAAAGATCTAGTTCTGTAATAAAAAGCTGAAGGGATGTTCCTCAAAAGATGATTCCATATCAAAAGATTTGGTCTGAATAATTTTAAAGATGAATTAAATGTGCATGGATCTCACTCTTTAGAAAGGGAAGATAATGGGAAAGCTTGAGAAAGATCTCAAAAAATATGTTCCTGTCACTTCGCTCCATTTATCATAATTAAAAGGCATTTGGAAAGGAGTAAAAGGATGGCTTCTTACCTCCTCCTCCTCTTCCTATATATATTGTAATCAAAGGTCTTAGAGAAAATATACATACATATATATATATATATATATATATATAAATAATAAACAATAATTTAGTTTAATTCTCTATCTCAGTCCCTCTTTTGTAAAAGGTAGGGGTCTAGAGTTCTAGCCTTCTTTTTGGGTTTTCTAATATAAATATTGCCTCTTTTCTATTATAATACTGTGCACAATTTTTGGAGTAATATAATATGCCATGTTGTGCATTTTTTCCATCCTTCGCATATCTTTGTTTTCTATGATCACGTTTATTTTCACATAAAAATTATGCATCTCTATAATGTTATTATTATCTTTGAACTTATGCTTAATTAGTTTGAGGTAGTTTTCTATGTGATCTTCTTTGGTTTGTGGTGCAATTTCATACACCCTTTTTTAGTCGTTCACCATTTCTCTTCTTTAGACAGTTGCATTCTTGATTGATTCCTTAATAAGTTTGTTTAGTGCATCACATCCATTAAATTTTTATGTTTTGTTTCACTTTTATGACCATCATCTCACATTACAAAGAAGAACTAGCTTCTTTAAAATTTGGAGGTCACCTTAGGGCACACATCCCACTAACCTAAGGTTTCCTATAAATCTGATGGTCCATTCTCCAAGGATGATCGTCAACAATTATATTCTACTTTACATGGATGCATGCATACCTAGTACGTACATGGTGAGATAATGTAGGAGAAAGTGAGTTGGCACAACTTGACTAAAAGTATTACTCATAGTTTTGATTATTTTCTACTAAGCCACTAGTTCATGAAGCCTTGTAGATAATGAGTTGCATCACATTGAGGGATAGTGCGAAGGATAAGAATATTATGGTAAAATTTATGTGATGTTGATAATGAGGTATGTGAGGATCTTTTAGAAATAGAAGAGCCATAGTTGGGGTACGTTTGGAAGGAAAAAGAGAAGGGAAATATTGTCTACCACATAGGTGATGAAGAGGTATAAGATATGGATATAAATCACATAGAGGGTTCACATGAGGTGTTGGAATATATAGATGAGTAGGAGCACACATATAATGTTCCTTTAAAGACTAAAAAAGTAATCATTGGGATTGAGAATGCACTTAAGGAAGTGATAATTGGTCTGAACCTAAAGTTGTGGAGATAATTGAGTAACTGCATGACTTTCAAGATATGATACCTAGGGGATATCATGAAGTAAAAGGAATACATCCATCATCAGGAGAAATGAAAATTAAGCTTAATGAGGATGCACAACTAGTTCAGAAGAGGTCTTATCCGACGAATCCCAATATGTGCATCAAGGTAAAAGAGAAAATTGATAGAAGGCTCAAATCAAGAATTATTGAGCTGATTGAGGATAATGAATGGATAATCCCCATGGTGATCAAAATTAATAAGGATGGATAGATAAGTATCTATGTTGAATATAGGGAAATAAATGATTCATGTGTCATAGATCCTTTCCTACGTAATTCACTAAATAAATATTAAAAGGTTTTGTAGGGTGTGATATCTATTTATTCATAGATATATTTCTAGGTTACCAACTTGTGAGGATTGTGTATGAAGATCATGAGAATACCACCTTTGAAACTAAATGGGGAAGCTTTGCATACACCAACATGCACTTTGTACTGAAGAATGTGCTAACTTGTTCTTGCGCATAGTTGTTTAAGAGCTCCAAGATTGAATTCACAAGTGTTTTTTAGGTATACTTGGATGATTGGACTATGTGTGGACTAGTGAAATATCATTATGATTGTGTGAGATTTATGTTTGAATGATGTAGGAAGCTTAGTGTCTCTTTGAACATCAATAATTTCATGTTTGTAACTCCTTTTTAATACTTTACTTGGACATGTCATTTGCAAATAAGGATTATTGGTGGACCAACTAAGATTGCAATCATTTTGCGGCTGGAAGAGCCAAATAATTAAAGTTAAATATGTGGCTTCCTTGGGAACACTATTTATTATAAGAATTTTATCAAGGGGTATGCTGATATTTTTCACCCCTTGAAGATTTGTTGAAAGCCAAAGGAAAGTTATACTGGGGTGATGCACAACAAAAAGAGTTTGAGACCCTAAGAGAGGATGACCACCACACCTATCCTATGCTTCCCTTCCTGGAACAAGTATTTTCAAATTCATGTCGGTGCTTATGGTACAAAAATTGGATTAGTATTGACATAAAAAATTTAAGGAAAATTACATAATCCCATATTCTTTACGAGCAGGAAGTTGACTTCAGCTGAGTAAAACTATAAAACTACGGAGCCCGAGGCATTTTCAATGATATATGTGCTTTACAAGTTCAGGAAAAAATTCTTGGCCATACCATTTATTTTCTATACTAATTATTTGGAATTGAAGTACTTAGTTAATAAGTCAATTTTATTGGGGCGCTTCTACCGTTGGATCCTAATCTTGCAGGAGTTTGATTTCTCAGTTATAGTGAAGCCTAGAAAAACAAATTGGAACCTGATTATATTTTAACGATAAAATTTTGAGAGGATACACAAAGTAGAGAGGATACTATGCTAGATTCATAGTTGTTCACATTGAACCCCACTCCAATTGATTTAGAAGACATTGAGGTATTCTTGTGCACTAGAATTGCACTTAAAGAAATGAAGATATTAGAGAAGAAGCAACTTGCTATTCATAGAGCACCTTATCATATCATTAGAGGATGCCTACATAAAATGGGTAGAGATAAAGTCTTGCACGTATGTGTGTTGGATCATGAGTGTGAAGTTATCATGAAGGAGGAACGTGGTGGAATAATTGGAGGTCATTGTATGTAAGAAATATTTAGCTATGTAAGTAGAATTAAAACTAACATCTAGTAGCTTTGATACAATGCTAAACTAAACCTATGCATCATCATGCTATGAGTTTAAGCATAGATAACCTATCAAAATTTATACATTAAACATGAAATTAACATTTCAAGCTAATATGCTAAACAAATTGATGTAGCCTAGAATTTACCAGTAAAAGCCCAAGCATGCTAGCACATTACTCAGCATAGACTAAGCACTCACCCAAAGCACACAAAGTTACCAGGCCCCTCTTTAGGGTTGTTGTTATAGGATGTTAGAATGATGATGAAATAATGCATTCAGATCCATAATTAATATATCATTTTACAGTGCATATTCAGATCTAGATCTAAGGAAGAACAGACTTAAAAGATAACCATGATGAAATCAAGCATGAAAAAACCAATTACACTCACGATTTGGTACTCTAATTCAGCCAATACACTCCATTGCATTAAACATGATGATTACACAAAATATTACTCTAATATATAATACTATAGTTTATGCCCGCATAAGATTTGGTAGCATAACCTCACAATAACTCAGTCCTTACATACTATTTTTGTATATCTCCCGTACGACATAGTGCACTACATATTTATAAGGGTGGGGAATTTCCCTTTACCACTTATCTAATCCCAAAATAGGTCGCATGCTATTATTAGCCATGAGCCATTACAAAAATAGCCACACATCCATGTGTGCTAACAACAAACTTCTTCTAGTTAACTGTTAGTAATAAATTTACTCTCAACCTGTACTCATGCAAATGTCTTCATATACAAACCTCCAAAAATAGCCAATGTGTGTCATATAATTCTCTAACTGGTTTGTGTGCTCCACATGCCATCTTCCAAAAATATATCCTCATCGTGAAAATGGTCAAGTCCTGAATCTATCTCTTTCCTCAGCATGTGATTCCTTCCTGATCATCCCATTCATTTGAATGCACTTTTCTATTCCACGTGAACCTTCTGTATGTTCTTTGTTAAGTGCCATATTTTTATTGAACAACATTGCCCCACACTAATTGCATTTCCACACCGACAATGGTTTGTGTCCAAAATGAACCAAAGAATATGAATAGAAGAATAGAAAGAATTTTATGAATAAAAGAACGACTTTACCCTGCAACATCATCTGCTTCAACCTGAAGAATCAATTCTAGATATTATTCTTTTATTTCTACCTCTAAATTCTATGAATCATTGAGACCATCCTCTTCCTTTTCTAGGATATCCACTGCAATTGAATCTAGCTCATCTTTTTCAATATCTCCTTTATCATTCTGCAAAACCAACACAATGTTGGAAATGGTAGTCATTCTTCCTTCTGATAAGTACATATTTTACGCAATGAGTTTCCCAAGCTCATCTAACCTTTCCTTGTGTAGTTCCTGTGTTGTTGTAAGGACCTCACACTTCTGATTGACAAGTGCTAATCATTCTATGTGGCCCAAGGTATCATCGTTCATGGCTTTTAAGACTTTTTTTTCTGCTACCATGGTCCTGGTTCTTCTAATAGATTTTGGGGTTGTACAAATAATTCAGTGCTTGTTCTACTTTCTTCAGTTCCTCCTACAAGCTCTGAAGGAACCCCTCATATGATGCAATATTTCTCAGCATTGAATCCTTTTCTATTGGCGTAGCAACTGAATAACACACTATGCTTCCTGCTCAAGATTCTTTGGCTCTAGCATGCGCAGAGGTCCATATTCAAGTATTAAGTCCAACAAGGTACTTAAATAATTCATTACTGAAGGAAATTTTTTGGGTACCTTAGGCTCTAAGTGTGTCTTTGCTTTCATGATATTGTCCCTAACTTCCTCTACCATGCTGATGATAAAAGTGTTCTTCTTCTGTGCCAAGTATTTTTCTTGCTTTAGGCATGTTATTTCTACATCCTTAGTTTTGAGCTCTTCTCTTAGTGCCCTAATTGTTTCATCCTTATCCATATTTTTTCATGTCACCTTTGTTGAGACCTTCACCAAAGCATTGATGACTTGTTCATCTGAAATAATAGTAGGTTTTACTATTATGTGTATGGCCTGAGGTGTCTTCTTCAACCTCCGTGAGATGCATAACTCTTCACATACATCAAATTCTTGTTCACCCATGTGTGTGTGCATAGACCATGACAGTTGCTTCCTTGTGTGAATGGCTGCCATATCTTCATCCATTAGCCCCCACCCATACAACTCATTTGGTGTCATTATTATTTGAAAATGAGAATAGATAATTTTACGTGTGTCCTTAGCATAGCCCATGACCAATTAAACATATTATCTAATTGTTATTTTTTATCTTGGCCCCTTAGGAACTTGAGCGTCAATATTTGGACCTTGTTCTATTGTACCCTACATAGTCTCTTGCACTATCTCATTTTTTCCTTTTCTCCTTATTCTCTATCCTTTATTTCCTCATCTTTTGGTTCTTCCACATCCTGTGGAGGTGTAGGATATTCGGGCATGCTCTCCTTAGACTCTTCAACCTCCTCATTTGGCTTCAACTTCCTTATTATCTTCTCAGTTGTCTCCTTCTATGGAGAGAGTCGAGGTGATCTATGCACTGATTTTTAAGTATCACCTTGGGTTCTTATTCTCCTAAATACTCATTTGAAGTGACACTCTCCTTGTACTGCATCCATATCCTAATCTTCTCCTTCCTGAGATGGCATAGTCATGTGCTCCATGTCTACCTTGTCTAAAGTCTACCTTCTACCTCTATGCTCCAAACCACCACTATCTTCATGCTACTCTTCTTCATCATCTACTTGTATTATCTCTATGAGCTTAGGTGCTAGAACATTTTCCATTATATGCTTACCTTTTGGCAGCCCTGGGAGCGTGAAATCATTCCTCTTATACTTATTATTCTCCAACTTGGGCTTGAGTTCAAGGCACACAAGTGCTTCTTTGATGTCCCTAACTACCAAGCTTATAAGCTTCATGCTTATAATATCTACGATAAGCCTCTCAATGTAGGCACTCCACCTTGGATATACATACGTATTTCTTAGAGTGTGGTAGTCACAATCTACCTTAGAATTATTGAAGGTTAGTCGGTGTGCATCTGAAAACTGGTGAACTGATGCTTGGAAATATCATGTTGTAAAGGCATATAATAATTTACACCATGGGCTCCAAGCCCCATCTTTCATGGTGAACTGCACAATGTAATATTATTGGTATACCATGAACTGCACTTCCTTCCCCACCATAGAAGGAAACTCCTTGGGTATGCACCACTCTTATTTGAATGCTATGTGGAGTCTATCATACCACTTATCTACCCTCTGCTTGACTATTCCACTCATTGATCCTTCACACAAGTACTTGCCAAATATTTCCGCATGCGACTTGTTCTCCATAGGGTATTCCCAGATTTTCTCTTTTGGTCCATTGGGTACCTTGATTTCCATAAAAATAGAGACAATAGAACAAATCTGAAGCTGATTTTCTCTCATGTGCATGCTTCTTCAATGATAGTCTCTATAATTTATCTGGAGATGTTTTAAATCACTCCATGTAACATATTTTTAGTAATGTGTTTACTTAAGACCATATTTCTTGGTCATTCAACTTTGTCACTAAGTGTGCAGTTACTTGTATGACTGGGTAATTCTTTAATTTATCAATGTCTATGCCTCCCGGACCCTTGGTGTACCCTAACTCCTTCCTTGTCTTCAAGATTGCAGCTTTATCAGTTAAATCACTATTTATATCTACCCATGTTCCTTTCAACCCTGTTACTATTGAGATCAATGTATTTTTAATCCTTCCCCTGCATCCTGTAAAGTAGAAGAAATCCTCATGTACCCTGCTCATCAACTAGTGATACAATGGTTCATATTTACCAAAGTAGGGGATCTCATAAAACTGGTACACTCTAATTTTCTTCAACAATTTATCCCCAATGTTGTCATACACCGACGTGTCTTTTTTTGTGTGTGTATTCATCTTTGTATTTAATAACGCATCCAGCTCCTTATTTTCAGTTGTACAATGGTTGTACTCACTATTATTTCTCTTTCAGACATGGGAATCCCATTCCTAACCCACAATCACACCCTTCAAATACTTCATTTATGAGAAATTACTCTCGAGAGAAATTTCTTCTTTAACTTTGAACTTCTTTTTCCCTTTTACTCCTACTTCAGGTGCTTTCTTCAGTGCCATTTGAAAAATATCTCTTTTCTTTCCTCTATAAGCGAGAAAGTTAAAACCCTAGTTTAAATTTACATGCCCTAGGGGAAATTACGTGCCCTTTCTCTTCTGTAACATGTCTAATTCACTCAAACCCTTCACCTATGGGTACACAAGCTTCTCCTGTGCACAAATCTTCTCTCCACATCTAGTTTCACCTTCTTCACACCTCAAAACAATTGCTTGGCTCTTTCACACTTAGATATTTTCAAATTATGTCAATTGAAACCATAAAAATGAACTTTCATCCCATCCTTATATATATTTTCAAAAATTTAGTACATTTATTTCTCCTTCACTTACCAAAAAGCCTCTCATTAATCGACCATTTTCATTCTTTTAGTGCGGTAAGTCTTTACAACCAAGCTATAACCTTCTAACGCACCTTCCTACCTATTATCCCCGTTTTGAGTTCACAACGAAAACGATCGGATAACCCCTACAAAATTTTTGAAGTGATTTTGCATCATGACCTCTTTTAGAGAAAATCAGGTTTTCGGGTGTTACTAACAGCTTGACATAAGTTTTAACATGCTTTATGTCTTATGACCTCCGAAACCCGAGAACCGCCTTGCAATGAGACAATCCTTTGTAATCCGGTTTTCAGAAATTCAACTCATCGGAACATTCATGATCCAAAACATGCTTTGTGTCGCGTGACTTCCGAAACCTAAGACCCGCCTTGTGTTAAGACAATCCTTCGTCTTCGGGTTTTCGGAACTCTAAAGCATCGGGATATTCATGATCCAAAACATGTTTTATGCGCCATGTCCTCCGATTCCTGAGGTCCACTCAATCCTTTAAAATCGGGTTTTCGGAAGTTCAATGCATCGGAACATTCATGATTCAAAACATGTTGGGTGCTCCATGTTTTCCGAAGCCTGAAACCCGAAATGCACTAAATCTCCTTGTGTCGGGTTTTCAGAATCCTCCAACATACTGACGTGGCATTCATGCCGAATGGTTGGTGAGGTGGCACGTGCCGAGCTGAAGTGTATTTATTACTGATTTTCCTATAAATACCTAGATTTCCACGTCATTCTTACCGTTCATATTTTTAATTCGTGGATTTTTCGCATGCTCTTCCGCTCCCAAAACCCGCAAACTCGCGTTACCAGACTGGATCGTTTGTTTTCGATTTTACCTGTCTCGAATTGAAGGTATTTTTTGTTCCTTCTTTATTCTTGATTTTTCTGGATCGATTGCGTGTATTTTCTTTCCAATTTCTTGCCAATGGTTGAGGGTTTTTCTTCCTTCTTCTTTCTGTGTCGTTTTGGAAAGGGTTTTGGGTTTTTAGGGTTTATTTTCTTCTTGAGACTATCAATTGGTGCTGTTCCTTCCAAATTCCAATTACTTGCATGATGTATGGAATATGAATAACACAAAAAGAAAGGATGTTTTATATGTGAAAATTCAAAGGAAAGACTCTGTTTTTGTTTCCCGGATTTTGAAGGCTGTTTTACAGATTCAAAAGTCCGAAATACAAAGGAAGCTCGCAGTGACGGGGTTTTTCAACATTCCGTCATTAACAGTGGGTGCCGGGTTACCTCCTGTTTCTGCCATTGAAAGCAAGTGTCGGGTTTCGCCAAGATTCCGACATATCAGACCTGTCGGGTTCACTAAGTTTTCCGATATCTTCTTCTGCGAGTCGGGTTCTCCTCTACTTCTGACGCATTTAGTCAATCAGGTTTTTCAGTGTGCACATCATCTCTGGAGTTCCGAGTCTTTCTCCTTCCAATATTCTTCATGTCGGATCCTGGTTCATCACAGGAGAAGGCCGAAAAATCTAGCAGGATGAAATACAAATTTAAGAAACCAGAACCCCCGTCATATATCGACTGTAATTATGACATCAGGGATACTGAGCTGGGAAACATAGACATGGATGACTTTTGGAATAGGGTAAAGAGTTCTTCTCAAACCCCATGGATGGTGGCTTTAGCTAACAGTGGCTTGCCCCTTGCAGCAGGCTTCCCCATGTCTGCCCAATGTCCAGAGTTTGTTTTGGCGTGTGCATCCAGCTACGACTCAGCTTCTCATTCCGTAAGGAATCAGGTTGGTGAAGTAGTTATCAAACTAGATGGGGCTTATTTTGATGATCTCCTGAAACTACCAAATTTTGAAAGAGTATGGGGCCCTAGATATCAAGTCGGCTCAGAAGGCCTGGGACGGTAACCAGAAAAATTGCATTAGGGATGTCAATAAGAAGTTCTTGGTCAAGGAAAAACCAGTAATATCTAGATTTCCAAGAACTATCCCTAGATCGGATTTCATACAAGAAATCAACGACATTATCACCCTGCTGAGCCGGGTTTTTGGCTTGCTGGAATCAAATTTATTTCATGGATGGATGTACCAATTTATGGTCACCATCAAAAAGAACAAGCAAGGGATTGACTGGGGAACCCTTATCAGTGATGAAATTGATTCCCAGATGACAACGGTCCTGTCAACTGGAAAGTTTTATATGTTCTCATATGTAGCCTATGCAGCAGCTGGAATGAGGAGCTATCCCAGGCTAGAGACTAAAGGAAGCAGAACGACAAATCCAGTCTATAAGTATTATCCACAAATAACTAAGAAGGGGTCCAAGGATCATTTTAGGAGGATAAATGACGCCTTTTTCTATGAGAACATCTGCCAGCTGAATCCAGGGCTGAGAAAAACAAGGGTCTCAGATGAGGCATGGGCTGAAGTATCTAAATGGGGATGTATCTTCTTACAGTTTAAGAAGTTTACCTACCTTCGAACGGTCATGTACTCTGGAGAGCCTTTCCGTCTGCCTCGTTATCCTGGAGATAGATTGATACTAATAGAATTGGTCAGACAACTATTGGATTTTCACAAATTCCAACAGAGCAATCATAAGGCAGCAGTATCCTTCCCAATTTCCATTGGGAGATATACTTGCTCGACAGTGGCTAAGGCCAAAAATGTTGAATGTGAACTTCAGGAGAAATTAAAGAAGCATATGAAGTCTTGGGATGGTTTTGACATCCGAGGAGTGCTGAGAACCTATGGAGCCCTACATCTGCACAGGCCCGACATTGAGGATATCTGGGTGGATCTGCGTAACGAAGTTGCAGTTTGTAGAAAAGATAATAGTCGGTTAACTATTGATGAGATCCAGACGCTGGAGCTTTCTGATTTTCCAGATGGCACGACCGATAATGAAAGTGTGTTGGATATGTCCTATGATGGGCTTAACGAAGATCGATACATTTTTCCACCTATTGATTGGTCGGCTAGCGAGAAAGCCTCTATCACCGATAGGTCATCCCTAATTTTGGCTCGTACAAAGAAATGGCTCTCTTCTTGGGGCATGAATTTTAAAGATGACAAGTTTCCAAAATTGGCTGCTTCTAAGGCGGGGCCCTCCAAAAAGAAGAAGGAAAAGGAATCTACTGGGGGGTCTATAAAAATCAAGATTCCCAAGAAGAGGAAAGAAAGACCAATCTCTTCAATTATCTCTCCAGCTCAAACGGTGGATGTGCCAGAATCACCAACACCACCAGAAATAGGAGAAATTAATTTGGAAGAAGGAGGAAGTCAGCCCATGACTTCACCATTTGCTGATTACTCAACGGGAGAGACCTTATCTCTTGCAGTCAAGGCTTTGCAAACTGAATCTGTGCCTCCCCCTCAACAACCACTTCAGCCTCCTCATTCCCCATCCACTTCTTTAAGCATGGCCAATATTTTCTCCGGGCTCTCACCCCTCTCTGCTGGAACCCAAGTGATCACCAACACTCCCCCACAACCTGTGCCTCTATTCATTGCACCTACTACCACGTTGATTGTTTGTTCCCCGTCCAATAGTAGAATCTGCTTCCCTTGAGAGTAGAATACCAGCTTACTACAACATTGGCAGTTTCCTCTGATACACCAAAATGGCTACTCGAGCAAACTCTGAGGAAGAGGAAAGTGATTGTACCCCTACCAGCCTTTGATTTCAGCTCACTTAAGGCTTCTACTGCGAGATCAGCCAAGAAACCCAAAACAGTTTCAAGGGTTTTGGTGGATGCTTCAGGAGATAAGTTCGCAGAGATTGCCACTCCCTCAGTTGACAAAACTAAAGATGATGTAACAGCTGCTGATTACCAGGTAACCAGGGTGGCTCTAGGGAAAGTGACAGCAAAAGGGGCGCAGCAAGATGTAAAGGATTCCATAGACGTCCTGTGCCAAAAGTTGAAAGAAACAAAGGACAGCAGAAATGAGCTTAAGGAAAAAGTGGAGCAGTTGACAGAGGTTTTGATTAAACTCTCAACACCCCTGGAATCCATACCATCTACTTCTGCTTCTGCCAGATTTGATTTCTCATCGGTGCCTACGATTGAGAAGATTACTAAAAAAGGAAGGGTGGTTGATGAATGGATCCCAAAGTTGCTCCAACAAGGGAAGGAAGTAATTTAAGACGTGGTGAAAGTTCATCAGCCCCTGGCAGAGATTCAGAAGGAAGGAGAGAAGATGGATGAGGAATTCACTGAAGAACTTGGACAGCTTGATTTGACTTGTGAAGCTCTCCAAGTGCTAAAGCAAATACCAACACATCTATTGGTAGAAGAAGGCGTTCTTCCACATACAGATAAACACTTCTAGCTGATCAAGGCCATCAAGTTCAGAGTAAAGATCCTCAACGAAGCCTGCAGCAAGTTGAGAGAATCAAGAGATAAATTGATCGATGGGAAAAGTGATCTGGAAGAAGAATTGCTAAAGATTTATCGAAAGGTGTCAGTTGGGGAACTCAAGTGCCCTATCAGCAGATGATCTCTTCAAACAAGTTCAAGAGACTGTTCAACATGAACCTGTAGATGGATTCGACCTTGAAGTCATTGGTCAGTTTGTGAGGATTGAACATACGTTGGAGGCCTTAAGAAAGCTCAGGAAAAGGTTGAAAAAGCTTCCCGGCAGTGCCAGTGATATCCATGAGACCTGCGAAATGTGGAATGATCATTCCACTGCGCCTGATGAAAATGAAATGCAAGGCATTATTCGGAAGTTCTAGGAGTTCCGGAACAAACAGTCTCAGCTGGAGGAAGAGAAAGGAGAAGAATCAAAAGATGATGACTCGGATTGAGCTCCAACGTCCCATGTCATTTCTATTTTTAGAATGACATATCTTTTATTTCCATTTTGTCATTATTTTTAATTCATACTTTGACTTGATCTCCTGCGTGAGAATCATGCAAAGCTGAACTCTAGTTAGCATGCTACTTTTCAGGATCTGTCCTGTTTAATCTCTAGCTTCTTTTGTTATAAATAAGGGATGCTTATGCATTCTAAAGGGTTGAGAATTTTTGAAGCATTAAGAGGCTGTTGGAAAGGAGAAAAACTTTGTGTTTTCTTTCAATCATTTTGAAGAATAGAAGTTGATATTGTTTTGCAGACTTTGTGTTGTGGAATATATCTTATTTAAGACAGTGTTCTTATGTTCATGATCTTAAAGCTATTCTTTGCATAGAATCTCAGTGTTTCTAATTATCTCGGACACTATATCTGTGATCTAAAACTCGTATGATTATTTCGTGCTCCGTGTTTACTCGAAAGAAAATACGTTTCTCCCATTTATTTTCTACCGTGCTTCTTTCACTGTAACAGTTTCTAACCTATTTCACTTACGAAAGCAATATCTTTGAATCGTGTGAATGTGGATTTCGGGATTTCATCTCAACCCCCAATGGTTAGATTAGTGTGAATATTGTATATATTATTTACTGTGTTTTATGTTAGCAATAAATAGGCAGCCTCACCTATCTTTGAGGAGGGATATTATCCCATGTACTGTGGTTGAACCTCATATTTTGGTTTGACAAAATATCCAACCAACAGTTTTTGGCGACTCCGCTGGGGAAATACGGATCAATAGTATAAAGCTTATCCTCTCGGTGTCTGGAGACTCCATATTTGCCTTATTTTTAATAAGATCTCCTTTCAGTTCAAGCTGGCCAGGAGGGTCTTCACTCGGTCTCGCTGAGCTCAAGGTGAAATTGATCCACTCTTTGAGTTGCTGCAACAGCACAATTTCAGCCTTTCTCCCAACAGCGTTGTCTCTAACCGAGCCAGAAGTTCTTCACCTGTTCGGAGAAATCCGATCCCTGAAGAACGAGAAGCATCTGCAACTTGTCGTGCACTACTCTTGTCTGATACCCGGATCCCTGTACGCACTCTTTTCAGAAGGATGGCGGTTCAACCTGTGCCTTGGGGTGCAGTCATTGGTCCTCTTACTTTGACTCCTCCATTACATGAGTTACCACGTGGATCACGTAAAAACATTCCCAAGTTCAATGGGGATGGGAAGCAGCATCCTGATGAGCATATTGCGTCTTTCTTTGTTGCATGCGGTGTCCTCGGAGTAGCCCACGAAGATGTCTCTGTTCGACTCTTCGTTGAAACATTGCAGGGAGTAGCAGCTGAATGGTTTTATCACCTCCCGAATGCATGCATTCCAGATTGGGCTACCATGCGGACCAAGTTTGAGGCACGTTTCAAACAAGCCGAAGATTCTCATGCATTGTTAGCTCAGCTTACTCATATGAAGAAGGAATCACATGAACCTATGCGGGAATTCGTGGCTAAGTTCAATAAGCTGATCCGGAAAATTCCAATTATAGCTATACCAACTCTGGAAAACCAAAAGTGCTTCTTCATCAATGCTCAACCTCCTGATATAAGTTTTTTATTACAAAGGTCGGTTATCCCAGATTTGGCTACTGCTCAGTCAACGGCTACTGAAATAGAGGATGATCTCATCTTAGCTGGAAGGATCAAGAAAGATATACCCAAAATCAAAAATCAAGGTTCTTCTCAAGGTAATACTGACCCTATGTTTCAAAAAATGGCTAATGATTTGATTGCTTTAAAGAAGCAAGTGTCTCAGCAGGTGAGCAATGTTCCGTACCGGGATATCCCTAGGCGGAATTTTAATAACAATGGTGCACCTGCCAGAGATAGCCCACAGTTAGCTCCTGCTCAACCGAGACTAGCAATTGAAGCTCCACCTGTTAATGCAGCAGTGGAAATAATTGAAGAAGATGATGAACCAGAAGAACAAGATTCCCGCGAGGATTTCGAAGCTTCAGGATATGCTGATGAGTCTTATGATGAGTCAGCTGGTGACTCCAGCATTGGTTATTTGGAATATGATGAAGATGAATGTGAGCCAGATGGTCAATCATTTGCTATTTTCACTCGGTCCCAATCTCAGGTTCCCAGAAAGCCTCTGGAAAATACTAAGGAGAAGAATAAGGAACCTCCTGTATCCATAGTCAAAAGGGGTACCCCTATTTCGGCGCAAACTGAAAGAGAGGTTACTAAAAAGACAGCTGCTCCTTATTCTCCTTCTCCTAAGGTCAGTGCCCCAGCACAAGCTCATATAATTAGAACTGAGCCTACTATCATTCCTTCTTACACTGCTTTCGATATTATTGATCATGCAAAGAGAACCAAAATTCAAATGTCAGAAGCAGAATACCTTCAGTCGAATCCCGAACAATTTGAAAAGCTGGCCAAGTTCATCAGAAGTAAAGCAGCCGTTCCATCACCTGCTAAAGGTCTCCTTTCAAATCCTACTCAACCCACGCCTCAGAATAATCTGACTTCTACTTCTTCCTCAGGAAAGATTGAACCATTTTATTTGTCTCTACTTATAAATGGGTTTAAACTCAACAATTGCATCATTGATTCAGGGGCCTCTGATAATGTTATGCCCGCAAAAGTGGCCCATGCCCTTGGGCTTACTTTGACTAAATCATATGGACGGTGCTATTCCATGGAAACTAAACAAGTCCCTCTGATTGGTCAAATTAAGGACGCACAGTTCGCATTTGTTGCTTTTCCTGAGAAGAGAGTGAAAATGACTATCCTAGTTGCAGATATTCCTGCAGCTTACGGCATTCTCTTGGGTAGAGGATTTTGTAAAGATGTCGGAGGAGAGATTAGTATGGATTGGACCAAAGCTAAGATCCCAGTCAAAGGGGTTCAACAGGTTCTTCATCCTGAACCGCAGGCAAAGTATTTGGTGACTAAATCAGATGATCCTAAGGCTCAGATTCTTTTCGAAGATGCTAGCTTCGGGAATTATTTCATGGCTTCAGAGATACCCATTGTAGATGTGGAAGAGGAAGATCCCAATGCAATTTGGACGCTCGAATTTGATGGTAGCTGCTCAACTTCTGGATCAGGCGCTGGTGTTGTTCTCATATCTCCTAGCTCCGAGATTTTCCCATCAGCTTATAAGTTGCAATTTGATAATACTAACAACACGGCTGAATATGAAGCCCTGTTATTAGGATTAGAATTGGCCAGACAGAAGGGAATCAAGAATCTCAAGGTGCAGGGAGATGCAGAGCTGATTGTTAATCAGGTCAGGGGTGTATATCAGGTGAAAAATGATCGGTTGAGGCATTATAGGAACAAAGTGTGGGATAGTATAGAATGCTTTGATGCATTTTCTATTAAGGCAGTTTTAAGAGATTATAATGACAAGGCTGATTCTTTGGCCGTATCTGTATCTCTTCTTCTTCCTCATCCTCAGTTCAAGCAAGACACATACTCTATCGAGATTGTGTACCGCCCTAGCATCCCTGATAATGCAACTCACTGGCAGGTATTCAATGATGATCAACAAGTGTTGGCTTTCCTGGAAAAGGCTGACAATTTCAGTGAACTGTATTTTGAAGGTTCGGAATCAGCCTTTCGTGAAACTATTTTAGATCCATATCAAGAGGTTGATGGTGAATTTATCCAGCTGAAAGGCAACAAGATACCAAAAGGTCTGGTTTCTCTGGAGGGTCTGTTTGACAAACATGATCGCTTCATCCAAAACAAAAGGCAGGTTGAAGGAGCTTCTTCCTCTGAAGTGGATCAAATCAATCTAGGTTCATCTGATCAACCTCGGATGGTGAATATCGGTAAATGTTGTTCTCCTGAAGAGAAGGAAAGATTCACTTCGCTTTTGAAGAAATACATCGATGTGTTAGCATGGTCCTATGCAGATTTGAAATCTTTCAAGCCCAAGGATGTTCAGCACAGTATTCCTTTGAAGCATGATGTCAAGCCGTATAGACAGAAGCAAAGACATTATAATCCGAAGATTTCAGGGACAATCCTGGCAGAAATTCAGAAGATGTTAGATGCTAGGATTATTTTCCCAATCCATCATTCCACTTGGATTGCAAACATTGTTCCTGTCAGAAAGAAGAATGGCGAGATCCGGATTTGTGTTGACTTTCGGAACTTGAATCAGTCCTCGCTGAAGGATAACTATCCCTTGCTGATCATGGATCAGCTATTACAAACTGTAACTGGATCTAAAATGTTATCCATGCTCGACGGGTTTTTAGGATATAATCAAGTCGAAGTAACTACAGAGGATCAACACAAGACAGCTTTCACGACCCCATGGGGTACCTTTGCTTACAGGAGGATGCCATTCGGCTTGATCAACGCAGGAGCTACTTTTCAGAGAGCTATGGACCTAGCATTCAGAGATCTGATGGGTAAGGTCATAGTCGTGTATTTGGATGACTTGACTGTCTTTTCTAAAAAACGAAGTGATCATTATGATCATTTAGAACAGGTACTTCAGAGATGCAGACGTCACGGAATTTCATTGAATCCTAAGAAATCCATGTTCGGGGTTACAGAAGGAAAGCTGCTGGGTCATATTGTGACTAGAGAAGGAACTAAAATTGACCCAGACAGGGTAAAGGCTATTCAGAGCCTTACCTTGCCCACAAGTAAAATAGGAGTTCATTCTTTCTTCGGAAAGGTTAATTTTTTGAGAAGATTTGTACCTGATTTTGCTGACAAGACCAAGGATATCCTTGGAATGATGAAAAGTAAAATTCCATTTCGATGGAGTACAGAAGGGAAGCTGGCATTTGAAGAAATAAAAAAGGCAGTTGCTAGTGCTCCTGTCTTAGTATGTCCAGACTTCAAGAAAGATTTCATCATGTATAGCTATGCTTCTGCCCACACAGTGTCAGCGATCCTGATGCAGGAAAATGGAGAAGGCATTGAAGCTCCTATCGCATTCATGAGCTGTCCGTTGAAAGAGCATGAATTGAAGATGTCGCAGATTGAAAAACATGCTTACGCAGTGGTAAGAGCAGTAAAACACTTCAGGTACTATGTACTGAATTCTCATACTCGTGTTCTCGTTCCTGATACTGCTGTTAAATCCATTCTGACTCAACAAGAGCTGGGAAGCCAAAGAGGTACTTGGATTGCTAAGGTTCAGGAGTACGACTTGGACATCAAACCTACCAAGTTGGTACGAGGAAGGGGCCTGTGTCAATTGATTGCAGAGAATCATGCTGAAGCAGAGTGCGAGAAGGATCAAGATACTTCTTCAGAACTGCCTACGGTGCTTTTTGTCAGTACGACCGATGAATGGTACACGGACATCGCTTTCTTCCTAACTTATGGTGAATGCCCTCCGCATTTAAATCAAAAAGAGAAGAGGACCGTCAAGTTGAGATCTGCGAAATACCTTTTGTGGAATAATGCAATATACAAGAAAGGTATCGATGGTGTCTTCTTGCGTTGTGTTGATAAATCGCAACAGGAAAAGTTATTAGAATCCTTTCATAGCCTAGCATGCGGAGGACATTTTTTGTCTTCTGTAACAGCGTATAAGATCTTACGGGCTAGGTATTATTGGCCTACTCTTTTCCGGGACTCAGCAGAATGGGTGTCTAAATGTGAAGCTTGTCAACATTTTGTTGGTCGTCCCAAGTTAGCAGCTCTTCCTCTGAAGACTGTGGTGATTGAAGAACCTTTTCGCCAATGGGGGATTGATTTTATCAGAACATTGAATCCTGCTTCCAGTGCTAGACACCACTATGTGCTAACTGCTACAGATTATTTTACTAAGTGGGTAGAGGCTGTACCAATCAAGCAAGCAACTTCTGAAGCTGTTTGCAAATTCCTTAAGGAAAACATAATTGTTAGATTCGGTGTACCTCATAAGATTGTAGCGGATAATGCTTCCAATTTCTCGTCACATGAGTTAACTGAGTTTTGCTATGGATTCGGCATTACTTTGGCTCATTCATCTGACTATTATCCCCAGGGTAATGGGCAAGCTGAATCCAGCAATAAGAATCTGGTTACTATAATCAGGAAATTAGTAGACGAAAATCAAAGGAATTGGCACAAAGCATTGTATGATGCGTTGTGGGCTGATCGGATCACTCCAAAGCGAGCCATAGGGATGTCCCCTTTTCAATTGCTATACGGGATTGATGCTGAAATTCCTATCTCAGTAGAATTGCCGGCCTTACAGTTGGCGAAAGCGGTTGAAGATGTAGCTTTTCAGAATTCAATCGAAAAGAGGGTTATGTACCTAACCAAGCTAGAAGAAGAGCGAATCAAGGTGATTGATCGTATAGCAGATCATCAGAGCAGGGTGAAGAAGATTTTTGATAAAAAATCCAAGCAACGTGACTTCCAGATTGGAGATCTGGTGTTGCTTTGGGATAAAAGAAGAGAACAAAAAGGAATGCATGGAAAATTTGATTCTTTATGGAAAGGACCTTTCAAGATCCACGAGTTGAATGGTGAAAATAGTTTCCTTCTATCATATCTGGATGGAGGGTTACTCCCTTTGCCTTTCAGTGGACAACATCTAAAGCTGTTCCACCATTAATGCAAGATGCTCTCTTGCATTGTACATATTTTGCTTTTGTTGTGTGTTTGCTTTTGGTTTTCTTTCTTTCTTTCTTCGTTTTGTTTTGTTTTGGTTTTCTCCTTGACCCCGTAGCCCATTGGATAAGGCCCTGGTCCACGAGACCAGAGATTCTGAGTTCTCTTCCTTTGGTATTACAAAGAAAGTCCCCAACTGGAGCCAGCTGTTATCCCCGTTTTGAGTTCACAACGAAAACGATCGGATAACCCCTACAAAATTTTTGAAGTGATTTTGCATCATGACCTCTTTTAGAGAAAATCAGGTTTTCGGGTGTTACTAACAGCTTGACATAAGTTTTAACATGCTTTATGTCTTATGACCTCCGAAACCCGAGACCCGCCTTGCAATGAGACAATCCTTTGTAATCGGGTTTTCGGAAATTCAACTCATCGGAACATTCATGATCCAAAACATGCTTTGTGTCGCGTGACTTCCGAAACCCGAGACCCGCCTTGTGTTAAGACAATCCTTCGTCTTCGGGTTTTCAGAACTCTAAAGCATCGGGATATTCATGATCCAAAACATGTTTTATGCACCATGTCCTCCGATTCTCGAAGTCTGCTCAATCCTTTAAAATCGGGTTTTCGGAAGTTCAATGCATCGGAACATTCATGATTCAAAACATGTTGGGTGCTCCATGTTTTCCGAAGCCCGAAACCCGAAATGCACTAAATCTCCTCATGTCGGGTTTTCGGACTCCTCCAACATACTGACGTGGCATTCATGCCGAATGGTTGGTGAGGTGGCACGTGCCGAGCTGAAGTGTATTTATTACTGATTTTCCTATAAATACCCAGATTTCCACGTCATTCTTACCGTTCATATTTTTAATTCGTGGATTTTTCGCATGCTCTTCCGCTCCCAAAACCCGCAAACTCGCGTTACCAGACTGGATCGTTTGTTTTCGATTTTACCTGTCTCGAATTGAAGGTATTTTTCGTTCCTTCTTTATTCTTGATTTTTCTGGATCGATTGCGTGTATTTTCTTTCCAATTTCTTGCCAGTGGTTGAGGGTTTTTCTTCCTTCTTCTTTCTGTGTCGTTTTGGAAAGGGTTTTGGGTTTTTAGGGTTTATTTTCTTCTTGAGACTATCAATTGGTGCTGTTCCTTCCAAATTCCAATTACTTGCATGATGTATGGAATATGAATAACACAAAAAGAAAGGATGTTTTATATGTGAAAATTCAAAGGAAAGACTCTGTTTTTGTTTCCCGGATTTTGAAGGCTGTTTTGCAGATTCAAAAGTCCGAAATACAAAGGAAGCTCACAGTGACGGGGTTTTTCAACATTCCGTCATTAACAGTGGGTGCCGGGTTACCTCCTGTTTCCGCCATTGAAAGCAAGTGTCGGGTTTCACCAAGATTCCGACATATCAGACCTGTCGGGTTCACTAAGTTTTCCGATATCTTCTTCTGCGAGTCGGGTTCTCCTCTACTTCTGACGCATTCAGTCAATCAGGTTTTTCAGTGTGCACAGCATCTCTAGAGTTCCGAGTCTTTCTCCTTCCAATATTCTTCATGTCGGATCCTGGTTCATCACAGGAGAAGGCCGAAAAATCTAGCAGGATGAAATACAAATTTAAGAAACTAGAACCCCCGTCATATATCGACTGTAATTATGACATCAGGGATACTGAGCTGGGCAACATAGACATGGACGACTTTTGGAATAGGGTAAAGAGTTCTTCTCAAACCCCATGGATGGTGGCTTTAGCTAACAGTGGCTTGCCCCTTGCAGCAGGCTTCCCCATGTCTGCCCAATGTCCAGAGTTTGTTTTGGCGTGTGCATCCAGCTACGACTCAGCTTCTCATTCCGTAAGGAATCAGGCTGGTGAAGTAGTTATCAAACTAGATGGAGCTTATTTTGATGATCTCCTGAAACTACCAAATTTTGAAGAGTATGGGGCCCTAGATATCAAGTCGGCTCAGAAGGCCTGGGACAGTAACCAGGAAAATTGCATTAGGGATGTCAATAAGAAGTTCTTGGTCAAGGCAAAACCAGTAATATCTAGATTTCCAAGAACTATCCCTAGATCGGATTTCATACAAGAAATCAACGACATTATCACCCTGCTGAGCCGGGTTTTTGGCTTGCCGGAATCAAATTTATTTCATGGATGGATGTACCAATTTATGGTCACCATCAAAAAGAACAAGCAAGGGATTGACTGGGGAACCCTTATCAGTGATGAAATTGATTCCCAGATGACGACGGTCCTGTCAACCGGAAAGTTTTATATGTTCTCATATGTAGCCTATGCAGCAGCTGGAATGAGGAGCTATCCCGGGCTAGAGACTAAAGGAAGCAGAACGACAAATCCAGTCTATAAGTATTATCCTCAAATAACTAAGAAGGGGTCCAAGGATCATTTTAGGAGGATAAATGATGCCTTTTTCTATGAGAACATCTGCCAGCTGAATCCAGGGCTGAGAAAAACAAGGGTCTCAGACGAGGCATGGGCTGAAGTATCTAAATGGGGATGTATCTTCTTACAGTTTAAGAAGTTTACCTACCTTCGAACGGTCATGTACTCTGGAGAGCCTTTCCGTCTGCCTCGTTATCCTGGAGATAGATTGATACTAATAGAATTGGTCAGACAACTATTGGATTTTCACAAATTCCAACAGAGCAAGCATAAGGCAGCAGTATCCTTCCCAATTTCCATTGGGAGATATACTTGCTCGACAGTGGCTAAGGCCAAAAATGTCGAATGTGAACTTCAGGAGAAATTAAAGAAGCATATGAAGTCTCGGGATGGTTTTGACATCCGAGGAGTGCTGAGAACCTATGGAGCCCTACATCTGCACAGGCCCGACATTGAGGATATCTGGGTGGATCTGCGTAACGAAGTTGCAGTTTGCAGAAAAGATAATAGTCGGTTAACTATTGATGAGATCCAGACGCTGGAGCTTTCTGATTTTCCAGATGGCACGACCGACAATGAAAGTGTGTTGGATATGTCCTATTATGGGCTTAATGAAGATCGATACATTTTTCCACCTATTGATTGGTCGGCCAGCGAGAAAGCCTCTATCACCGATAGGTCAGCCCTAATTTTGGCTCGTACAAAGAAATGGCTCTCTTCTTGGGGCATGAATTTTAAAGATGACAAGTTTCCAAAATTGGCTGCTTCTGAGGCGGGGCCCTCCAAAAAGAAGAAGGACAAGGAATCTACTGGGGGGTCTATAAAAATCAAGATTCCCAAGAAGAGGAAAGAAAGACCAATCTCTTCAATTATCTCTCCAGCTCAAACGGTGGATGTGCCAGAATCACCAACACCACCAGAAATAGGAGAAATTAATTTGGAAGAAGGAGGAAGTCAGCCCTTGACTTCACCATTTGCTGATTGCTCAACGGGAGAGACCTTATCTCTTGCAGTCAAGGCTTTGGAAACTGAATCTGTGCCTCCCCCTCAACAACCACTTCAGCCTCCTCATTCCCCATCCACTTCTTCAAGCATGGCCAATATTTTCTCCGAGCTCTCACCCCTCTCTGCTGGAACCCAAGTGATCACCAACACTCCCCCACAACCTGTGCCTCTATTCATTGCACCTACTACCACGTTGACTACTGTTCCCCCTCCAATAGTAGAATCTGCTTCCCTTGAGAGTAGAATACCAGTTACTACAACATTGGCAGTTTCCTCTGATACACCACAATGACTACTCGAGAAAACTCCGAGGAAGAGGAAAGTGATTGTACCCCTACCAGCCTTTGATTTCAGCTCACTTAAGGCTTCTACTGCGAGATCAGCCAAGAAACCCAAAACAGTTTCAAGGGTTTTGGTGGATGCTTCAGGAGATAAGTTCGCAGAGATTGCCACTCCCTCAGCTGACAAAACTAAAGATGATGTAACAGCTACTGATTACTAGGTAACCAGGGTGGCTCTAGGGAAAGTGACAGCAAAAGGGGCGCAGCAAGATGCAAAGGATTCCATAGATGTCCTGTGCCAAAAGTTGAAAGAAACAAAGGACAGCAGAAATGAGCTTAAGGAAAAAGTGGAGCAGTTGACAGAGGTTTTGATTAAACTCTCAACACCCCTGGAATCCATACCATCTGCTTCTGCTTCTGCCGGATTTGATTTCTCATCGGTGCCTACGATTGAGAAGATTACTAAAAAAGGAAGGGTGGTTGATGAATGGATCCAAAAGTTGCTCCAACAAGGGAAGGAAGTAATTCAAGACGTGGTGAAAGTTCATCAGTCCTTGGCAGAGATTCAGAAGGAAGGAGAGAAGATGGATGAGGAATTCACTGAAGAACTTGGACAGCTTGATTTGACTTGTGAAGCTCTCCAAGTGCTAAAGCAAATACCAGCACATCTCTTGGTAGAAGAAGGCGTTCTTCCACATACAGATAAACACTTCCAGCTGATCAAGGCCATCAAGTTCAAAGTAAAGATCCTCAACGAAGCCTGCAACAAGTTGAGAGAATCAAGAGATAAATTGATCGATGGGAAAAGTGATCTGGAAGAAGAATTGCTAAAGATTTTTCCAAAGGTGTCAGTTGGGAACTCAAGTGCCCTATCAGCAGATGATCTCTTCAAACAAGTTCAAGAGACTGTTCAACATGAACCTGTAGATGGATTCGACCTTGAAGTCATTGGTCAGTTTGTGAGGATTGAACATACGTTGGAGGCTTTAAGAAAGCTCAGCAAAAGGTTGAAAAAGCTTCCCGGTAGTGCCAGTGATATCCATGAGACCTGCGAAATGTGGAATGATCATTCCACTGCGCCTGATGAAAATGAAATGCAAGGCATTATTCGGAAGTTCCAGGAGTTCCGGAACAAACAGTCTCAGCTGGAGGAAGAGAAAGGAGAAAAATCAAAAGATGATGACTCGGATTGAGCTCCAACGTCCCATGTCATTTCTATTTTTAGAATGACATATCTTTTATTTCCATTTTATCATTATTTTTAATTCATACTTTGACTTGATCTCCTGCGTGAGAATCATGCAAAGCTGAACTCTAGTTAGCATGCTACTTTTCAGGATCTGTCCTGTTTAATCTCTAGCTTCTTTTGTTATAAATAAGGGATGCTTATGCATTCTAAAGGGTCGAGAATTTTTGAAGCATTAAGAGGCTATTGGAAAGGAGAAAAACTTTGTGTTTTCTTTCAATCATTTTGAAGAATAGAAGTTGATATTGTTTTGTAGACTTTGTGTTGTGGAATATATCTTATTTAAGACAGTGTTCTTATGTTCATGATCTTAAAGCTATTCTTTGCATAGAATCTCAGTGTTTCTAATTATCTCAGACACTATATCTGTAATCTAAAACTCGTATGATTATTTCGTACTCCGTGTTTACTCAAAAGAAAATACGTTTCTCCCATTTCTTTTCTACCGTACTTCTTTCACTGTAACAGTTTCTAACCTATTTCACTTACGAAAGCAATATCCTTGAATCGTGTGAATGTGGATTTCGGGATTTCATCCCAACCCCCAATGGTTAGATTAGTGTGAATATTGTATATATTATTTACTGTGTTTTAGGTTAGCAATAAACAGGCAGCCTCACCTATCTTTGAGGAGGGATATTATCCCATGTACTGTGGTTGAACCTCATATTTTGGTTTGACAAAATATCCAACCAACACTACCTTCTAGATGTGGACTTCTCTTTAGCATGCCCTCCATGTGCCCCAGTACCTTACCACTACACCTTCCCTTGGTAGTTCCAATGGCCCCTACTTACCTTGCATTATACTTGTTTCTTCATTCTCCACCTATGGTCCTCATTTCTAGAAGAATTTTTTTTTTCAATTCTCCAACTTGAATAACACCCATAACAATTTGTTCCTTTCATGTGGACTTATTTTCAACAGTCCTATACTTGAATATCAATAACCACCCCACACTAAGGGTATGTATAGTCCTCAGCACATAATTTTTTTTCAAATAGTAATTAGCTTCTAGCACGTAAACACGCTTTATTACACAAACACACCAGATAAATTGACAAAGCATAGTGAAAAATAAGGAAATGCATAATTGAAAACCTAATATAAATGGAAAAATTGCCTTATTAAAAACACTAATAAGACTTATTTATAGTAGGGCTTTAGCCTACTCCTGTTGAAGTATCCAGGTAACCGTATTCCATCAAGTGCCTCTAATTAACAAGCACCTATTCTAGTATGTAAGTGATAACATATGGCCCCAACTAATGTAATTTGAGTTTTCCTGGATGGAAAAAAAACTTATAATCATAAAGGAGCACCTTATGTCCAATCTAAAACTTTTTATCCATGATGTGCCTATCATGCTATGCTTTCTACTTGGCCTTTTCTTTTTTTTGAATCCAACATGCTATTTTTCATCTCTCATCCAACTTAATTAACTTTTTAATCCATTCTTCCAATGATTTCTCATCAGCTATACCTCCAGCATGCACAGTATGCAAATATGGTAACATGAATCCCATAGGAATAAATTCTTCTGCGCCAAACACTAACTGAAATGGTGTGGCTTTGTTTAACCTTTTATATGTTGGTCCATATGCCCAAAATACTAAATAGAATTTATCATCCCAATACTTTTGTCCAACATCACAAATTTTCGTCAATGCCTAGATCAAATTTTTTCTAAGGCCTCAGTAGTCCCATTTTCCTAAGGATGATATGGTGTAGTCGTATGGTGTGCAATCATGAATTCATCCAATAAAATTCTAATTGTCTCATTTAGAAAGTGTGTGCCCCTATCACTGGTCAAACTTAAAGGACGTCCATACCATGTAATAATATTTTCCCATAGGAATATAGCTACTGTAGCCACTGTACAATCCTTTATAGGTGCTACTTATTCCCACCTTGTCAGATAAATCTCTACAAATAATGATATAGCGTGATCTAGTCCTATGTGCGGATGGTGAATAAGACCCAAAAAAAAGATATCCCATTTCTCAAATGGTTCTACACTAGTAATAGGTCTTAGAGGAATTTCATCTCATTTACTGGGCTTCCCAATGCACTGATAGTGATCAAAATCCTTGCAATATGATTTATAATCTTTATGCAGTGTCTCCCACCATAATCCAGTGAGTAAAATCTCATGCATAGTGGTTTCACCTGCATAGTGGACACCTGTAATACCACCATGAGCTTCCTCCATGATATTTGTGTGCTCATGTTCTAGTACACAATGATGCAATACTTCATCCTAACCTAATTTGTACAGGTCACCACTAATCAACATATAGGGTGCCACATTTATAGAAAGTTATTTCTTCTCTAAGGATTTCATTCCTTCTGGTGTCATTCCTGTTCATAGAAACACAACAATGTCTTCTAATTTCGATGGTGCTTATTGTAACCTATATAATTTCTCATCTGACATGGTATCTTCAATTTCCTTTGCTTCTTCTCTTGAATTTATTCTGGATAAATGGTCTGGTCCAAAATTACTTTTCCCTAGTTTTATCATAACTGTGAAATCAAATTATTGAAATAAAAGTACCCATCTACATATGTGCCCTCGTAAAATGAGATTTTTTACCAAATAATTCAATGCCATGTGATCTGTATAAAAGGAAAATGGTGTAGCTAGTAGGTACTGCCTGAATTTATGTAGCACATAGATCATTAATAAAGTTTCACACTTTTTAGTGGTGTAATTCTTCTCTGCAAGAGTCACCTTTATACTAGAAAAACAGATAAGATGATCTATAATACCTTCTTCTGGCTGAGCCAATACCATGTCAATGGCCATACTAGAGGCATCCACATGTACATGAAATGGTTTGTCCCACAAAGGAAAACACAGAATAGGCGCGGTAGTAATTTTCTCCTTTAACATCTTGAATGCATACTGATGTGGTTCTCCCTAGTAGAATGTACCTTTTCCTTTTAGTAAACCCTCCAAAGGTGTGGCAACCTTGGCATATCCCTTTATGAATTTTCTATAATATCCTATGTGACCCAAGAATATGCACACCTCATTCTGATTGATAGGATCTTTCATGCCTATAATGACTACAACCTTAGTTGGATCAACTAAAAAACCTTCCTTGTAGATTATGTGTCCTAATAGTATTCCAAATGGTGTATCAAATATGCACTTCTTGATGTTCAAAGAGATACTCAACTATCTACATATTTCAAACATTAAGCGTAGATTGTCACAATGATCTTTAACTAATCCATACACCGTCCAATCATCCAAATAGAACTACAAGAAGTTGTGAATAAAGTCCTTGAATTCTTGAACAACTATGCGTGAAAATATAGTAGGTGCATTTTTCAGACCAAAAGGCATCACATTATAGGTGAAACTACCCCATTCAGTAGCAAAAGTAGTTTTTTCCCGATCCTCCTGAGTAATCCTACCCTAATGATACCTAGATAACCCATATGTAAATGAATAGATTTCACACCCTGCAATGCCTTCTACTATTTCCTTAGTGAATGGCATATGAAAGGGATCGGTCACACATGCAACATTCAACACTCTATAGTCCACGTAGATCCTAATCCATCCATCCTTCTTGATACCGATCAACATTGGACAAACCCATTCTAACTCATCGAGGGGATTGATGATTCTAGACTTCAACATTTTTTCAATCTCTTCTTTGACCTTTTTGCACAAGTTAGGGTTCATCCTGTAGGGTCTCTTTCAAACTAGGTGTGCACCCTCTTTAAGATTTATCTTCATCTCCCTTAATTGTTCATGCACACCTTTAAGTTCATGGTACCCTCGAGGGAATAAGTCTTGATAATCCTCTAGTAGCTCTATGATTTTTTCCACTTTAGAATCTAACCAATAGTCTCCAATCATGGCCTCCTTAGGATTAGCATATGATCCAATATTAACTTTCATTGTCTTTATAGGTTCATGATAGGCACATGTGGTCTTATCTACACTATCCAACACCTCATGCCTACCTATTGAATGGTTTATATCCATATTTCTACTTCTTCGTCATCCACCAAGTAGACCTTTTTTCCTTTTTATTTTTCAAGGAAAGCATGTTGAATTAGTGTGGCATTAGCCTCTATTTATTCAACAAAATGCACTCCTAAATCTCCTTCATCAAATATCTTGAATGAGTTCTTCAGCCTTGTCACTATCTGACATAGTTAATCACTTTATGAATTTCAATGCTTCTTCCACCGGAGGCTTGGTAGAGAAGAAGTCAAACATCTGGCTCATTCCTATAATTAAATCTTGCCAATTTCTAGTCTCTCTATGGAGTTCTACGTACACATACTAAGCACGTGTGTAACCTTGTAAAGTGGAATAAAACTTGTGCACCTAGAAGAAAAGGTGGTAAAGCTTCCTACCCCTCTGTCCAGAGTTTCTCACACTTCCGAACGTGGTTCTGAACAAGTTTATTACCATGATAAGTATAGATTTGAGTAGGTGCATTACTCCTGAAGATTCTAATGGTAAGAGAAACCCTAATTTCATTCCATCCTACATGATTATCCTTTTGGTCCACCCACTAGCACATTGTTGTCCCGTGTGGGGTATATGCTAGCATATCCCTTCTCTTCAATGGGTCTACCCATTGTTATTCCATAGAGCACAAGAACACCATAAGGTATCCTTCTCCAGTGTAACAAGGTGCCGAGTTATTACCTATTTTCCTGATATAACATGGTTTTTGTCCTTAAGGAATATTCCCTTTAATGTGTACCCTACCAAATCATAAGTTTTATGAGCACAATTATCACAAGCAACACTTGTAGTATCGCTAATAGATTGTGCATCCTCCAACTGAAGGATTCCTTCCTTACATGGCTCAAGTACCTATAGATCCTAGATGACATGTACATAAATCCTATTTAGGTCTTCTTCACTCAAGGGCTCAACATAGGGCACAAATTTACCATTTGTTAAAGGGATAATAACTCTTTCCTCCTTGTTTTCAAAACTAATATAACCCTTATTGAACCAAAGATTAGAATTATTTGCATAGCACCAAGAACACCCCAATAGATCTGGGAAGCTATCTGACTTTGTTAGTGCTACAAGCTCAAAATATCTAGTGAACTTGGCTCCTTGTATGGTAATGGATGCATCTTTTAATACTCTGATGGGAGTGGCCTTAGTTTGATTATCCATGAACAATACATTAGAGGATGGCTATGATGGAGGTCTCCCCATTTCTACCCATGCATATAAGGTAAAAACATTAACTTCCAAACCTGTATCAATCAATATATTACTCAAAATCCACCCATCGAAAACAATGTTCAGAGTGATTTCCTTCTCATAATCTAGGCTACGAGGGGGAATATTTTCATATAGGATCTGCTAACCATTCTCAGTGCTTATGCATGGAGTGTTTTATTTTAACCAATTCCCTAATAGTGGAATGATATTCTCCTGGTGAAATAATTTTCACACTTCTCGCAAGTCATCCATATAATTTTGCGCCATTTCTGATGTTTTCTTTTTCTCCATCTTCTATGATTACTCATTTATATACTATATTTCACCCTGAAGATTTTTTAGTACCTCCATGGTTTCCTGATAAACCTCCTTCTAATGGGTAGGATCTAGGTACCGTGCATGTAAAACCTCCTCCTTAATGATGGTAGGCCTCTGTTGTAATGCCTCTTTGGAATGTGACACTTTAGCGTGAGTCATGATATTTACTTGCAATGCCTCAGTTTCTGGTTCTAACTTAGGCATCCACTGATTTTTTATAGCACATTGTATCCTAACCATCCTTGTGCCTTTATTTTCAAAGTAAATTATATTTAATATGAAATGTTACAAGTCTCACCCATGAGGTACTTCAGGTGTTATTGACTTTACTTGCCTTTCCACAAAAAGATATGGGAGAAACTTTACAATTACACCTCTTAATGGCTTCTTCAAGTCACACCTTTAAACTGATGGCATTCCTTTGCACACTTCCTACAATATTTCTCACTACTTCCTTTCTATGCTAAATGAGGGGGGTAGCCTCTTTATTTATATAAATTCCAGGATTATCCATCTTATCTCTAAGATATGGTAAGAAATCCACTCTGACGAATCATATTTCATACCTTAACTCTTATCTGTACATGTAAGCTTATCTTCTAAGATAAGATAAACCTTATCATTTTACATGGGTTCCACATTTTTAGACTTTTTACAAATAAAATACAGCAAAATATTTATGACCTCACTCCTTGTCCTTATTACCAATATAATATTTCTAATTCCTAATCACGTAGACCCTACTTCTCTAATTACCCAAACTTTGACATTTTAACATTACCGGATTACGACATATTTATTTACAACATTCCTATTGTACTTTGACTGTACCATACTCCACATTCAACCGTACTGACGGTGCCGTTATCTTCTATCAGACGCTCTACAAATTATACTTAACAACATCATACGTTTAATACAATGACATTAATGAAATACAATTACGGAGGAAAATTTTAGTGTCGGCTATAATGCTTCTTTGGTGTGTTGTGCTTCAGCACGGGTAGTGATATTTACTTTTAATACCTCATATTCTAGTTCCAACTTAGTCATCCATTTTCCACAGTGCACTGTATCCTAACCATACATGTCCTCCGAATCTAACACAGTATCCTCAACCTCTTCCATGGATTCCTTCAAAACACCCTTCATTTCAATCATAGCGTGCTTGATTATGATCCCAATCTTGATTCTCATTCTTTTCTTTAGAGTTATCTAAAACTCCCATCTATCGTACACCAATATCTATAGCATCCTAGATATGACCAATCATCTATAAGTCCTTCGTGTCATGATTTGTGGACCTGTAAATTTTACAGTAACAAGAGACGTTCCTCCTTATCATGCATTGTAGTAATGGGAAGTGGCTAGCATCATAGTTTAAATGGAATATCTCATAATCCAACAACAACAAGTGCACTGATCTGTGGGGACAACTATCCTTTGTGTGACCTTCCACTTTGTAATTTGTGCACCAAATCCCTATGCGTGTCTCATGTGCTAAATTTTCTGATAGTTTCTCCAACTACTTTGTCATAGCTGTGATCTTTACCTCTAAAAACGGGCTTACCCCAGTGTCTATACTTCTAATCGCCTCAATATGTAAGGTTGCTTCAAGTGATATGCATCGATCAATGTATATTTTATGTGATAATGCCCTCCTGAAGGGTGTAATAAGACCTCCAAAAAATAATTGTGCATTCTGGCTGATATGAATATCATAAGACAACTTAGATAACATCATTTTGAAATGAGCATCATACTCTCTAAGACTATCAGTAGTGCCTTGTTTAATATCCTTGAGCACACTTATACTCTTATTCTCAAACTCAGGGATGTAAAAGTCTTTAAGGAAATAATATTTTAAATATGTATAGTCTACATAAGTGTGATCAGTGTCAAACTTTTTGTACCAACTGTGTGTGTACCCTTGTAATGTAGTAACAAATTAAATTTCCCTAAGCTCAGAAGCCATGATTCCTTTTTCATGCCACAACATTTCACACGTGTACATGTTCAACAGTGTCTTCTATGCCCCTATACTTTGTAAGATGAAGAGACATCTCCATGTAAATATTTTGGGGTTGGTGTGTACCTTTCCCAATTGATCCAAATCCTCCTGTGTTTCCTCTACCTCCATAACCACCAGATTCACCGGAACTAGAGACACCTATGCCTCTTGATACCAAACCTGTAGTTAGGTTCAGACAAGACTATGTACTTCCATATTTCCCAATAGTAGTACTGAACTGTACCCCAATAGTCTGTGAAGTGTTACTACCCCTAGAAGAGAGTCTAAAAATCTACATGTCTGAATACTGTGTGGATGATACACTTGAAAAGGTACTCCCATATAATAATGAAGCCATTTGTGCTTACATCAATGTGCTTCTTATATGACTCACACCTTCTCTCCCACTACTTGAATTATCTTGTTGACTGTTTGTTATACTAGATACTAGAAGACCAAGTGTAAGGGAAAAGTTTTCAGGCGGATTAAGATGTGCACCCATGGTCTAGGTCATTTCTACTGGTGCACTTCTATGTGAGGCCAAGGAGGGTTCCCTGTTATGCTTTCCCAAACGGGGGATTTCCTAATGCTTGGGTTCCACGTCTTCTGTGTGAACTTCAACTCCTTCCTGAACTATCTTTCTCAACAACGCCATTTTCTCTACAACCTCCTGTTGCTTCTCTACTACCCTCTCATGCACCTCATTATACTTAAGCTATTTTTCCTCTCTCTACCTCTCTTCTACTAGGTATTATATCTTTCACCAAGCCTTCTCCTAACCCCACACATGGTGGGGTTCTGTTAGCCATCCATTTGTTCTAAGTTCAAGTTTACCATCATAATCTTGATTTATAGTGGAATGCCTTGCAGGTAAGTTCCTTTTGGATATCGTAAAAATTGGAATTTAACTACCTCTAGGCATGAATAAGTAGAAATTGAGTACTCCTAGAATATAGACTTTTTAGAAGAACCATGAAACCAAATATCCATAGTGCATGTGTCTAAATCAGACCATCATCATAAAGGGCCTAAAATTCTTCTTACATCAAAACAAGTGCACACGATACCTCCAATTCTATTTAAGACACATAAGTCAATCAAACACTCGTATAGCTCTACTAGAAAGATAGAGAAAAGAATCTCTCATAGAAACTATCATATAGATTTTTTTACACCAATATGCACGTGTGTTAAACTCAAGATCCGATGTTGAAACTCCTTGCGTATTCTTTTTCTAGGTCGTGTATCCACTCTTTAACACTTGCTAGGGTCAGCCAGTATGTCATTCATCATGATCCATCTTGAAAAAAACTAAAAAAGAGGTCCCAACAACGGATCCAATGATGCAGCCTAGAATTTACTAGTAAAATTCCATGTGTGTTGGCACATCACTCAGCCTAGACTAAGCACTCATCCTAAGTGCACAAAGCTACCAGGCCCCTCTATAATGTTGCAGTTGCATAGGATGTTAGTATGATGAAGACTTAATGCATTTAGATCCATAATTAATACATCATTCTACAGTGCATGTTCAAATCTATATCTAAAGAATAATAGACTATATTAATGATAACCATGATGAAATCAAAACATGCAAGAACCAATTAGACTCAGGATTTAATACTCTGATTCAGCCAATACATTCCATTATATTAAACACAATAAATACATAGAATCTCATTAAAATAGATAATACCATAGCTTATGCACACATTATATTTGGTAACATAACTTGACAGTAACTTCAGTTCTTACACACTATCTCTGTATCTCACCTATACTACATAGTTCATTACATATTTTTAAGGGTGGGGAATTTCCCTTCACCCCTTGCATACTAATCCCAAAATAGGTCGCATGCTATTATTAGCCACACAGCGTTGTAAAAATAGCCACACATGCAAGTGCGCTAACAACAGAATTTTTCGAGTTAACTGTCAATAATAAATCTATTGTCATATTTTACTCATGCAAATCACTTCATATCTGACCCTCAAAAAATAGCCAATGTGTTTCCCGCAAGTCTCTAACTAGTTTGTGTGCTTTCCACGCTATCTTCCAAAAATAGATCCTCATCATGAAAATGGCTAAGTCCTGAATCTTTCTCTTTCCTCAGCACATGACTCCTTCCCGATCCTCCCACACATTTGAATGTGCTATGCTCTTCTATACAAACCTTTTGTATGTTCTTCATTAAGTTCCATATTTTAACTAACCAACACAAATTAACTTCTATCTCTTATTGAATGCTAAATGGATGAGATTGAACCTATGTAGATCTCTAGCAATCAAAGAGTTGATTATGTGCTTGAAATCCCAAGGTTTCTAAGAATGGAATCTTGTCAAATCATGGCTACAATACTACTTTAAATATCTGCATATGACTTAAAAAATTTGGGTGGATGAATGCAAGAAATGGAGAAGGCTAGCTCTTCTAATGGAAGAATGCTATAAATATGATAAAATGGCTATAGTGTATGCTTTATGCTCATTTAAGAGTGTAGGTGTAAATATAAAGGTAGGAGGAGTGCTCCTTATATATCCTAATGGATAGAATAATATCTACATCCCTCTTCATGTGAGATAAATGGAGAGATTGGGTTAGTTGTGGATAAGGAAGGTTTAGAAAGGGTTGAGTCTACCTTAGGAGATTTTAGTTTGTTCTTTAGTTACCCATGGGGTTTAAGGGGATTTATTAATTAACCAAAGTGATTAATTAATATGTGTGCAAGCTTATAAAAGATTTTTAGAGGAATAATTAGCATGATTTAGACTATGAGAGGGATTTAATCAAATAAGTAATGATTTAATGATTTAATGGAAGAGGAAGCTAATTAATTAATAATAATTAATTAGTCTAGATAGAAAGGGGTATTAATTCATGGAAGGTCATTAATTGGTTTATTTTTTAGATAGAAGGGTTAATTAACTAGCGTAATGTATCTAATTAACTTTGATAGAAGAGGAAGTGTGTTATATTGACGATATGTCGTCAATTTGTGGGAAAGAGGATAATTAGTGCAATTTAAGTATTTGAATTACTCGGGTTAAATTATAGGTGTCTAGATTTTCCCCTCTTTTAGGTGGTGTAAGTGAAGCCACTTCAAATATAGTAAATGCATAAATTTTGAAGGTGTAAAAGAAAAATTAGTAAAAGTGAGATATTCCCCCTCGAGTGTCAATGGGGTGATGAGAGAAGGCGATCGACAATCGAAAAAGGTGAGAGAAAGGAAAATAGAAGAATGGGGAGGAGAAGGATGCCCCATATGAATAAGAAGGATAGTTTTGATAGGAGAATGATGGAGAGGAGGAATGAAGATGGAAATAAAAGAGAAAGCTTTCATCCAGTGTATTGAAACAACTCTATTGTCATCATATTACCAAAGATTTACATCATCGGTCCTTATTAAACATATAAGAATACAAAAAAAGTAGGATGACATGAAAAGCCATACTACAAATAGTTTTCCATTGCTGAAACACCCACTCAATGAAACATATGAAAAGCAATGCAATATGAGAAGGAAACAAGCTCATTTAACAGGGAAAACAAGTACAAACACACATACTCCAACCAACAATGGTCAAGATGATTGTAACAATGTTTTTTTATCAAGATGAAGATCCCCAAATGCTTTTAATTGATGAAAAGTGTTAAAAATGATGCCCCAAGAAAGGATACATGCAAGGGAAGATGACGAAGGACATTGGTTCCAATGGAAAAGAAAAGTGTGCTATGAAACAGTAACAGGAAACTATATGTGCCCTAGAGTACTGACGAAGCAAGAAGAATAGCTTTGTAAATGGTTGTAAATCTGATGATCCATGATTTTTTTGATCTACAAAGATGCAAATTTTCTAGTAAGATATGGAGAGAATGCCATGTGCGAGACACGATATTTAACTACTATGAGCTGGTTTACCTAGTTTTGTGAGTTTTACAATTTTTTGGATTTTTTGGAGAATTTTTGAAAAAAAAAGGATTTTGAATTGAGTTTTACTTTTTTTTTTGTTTTTGATTTCTAAGTTTTGATGGGTTGGATGCGTAGAATAAAGTAGAATAATTAGTAAGAATATCCCAAATGCAAAATAAATGCCCCATAGAGAAGAAAGAAGCAACAAACAATAAATAATGCCCCAGCACAACGGAAAAATTAATAAAATAATTATTTAATAAAAAATAATTATTTGATGGAGTGTGTAGAAGAAAGGATATTGCCTAGGAGCAATAAAATTGTCCTAGTGCAAAGAAATGAGTACCAAATGGAAAATAATGCCCCAACATGGTGAAAAATGAAAGAAAAATAATTATTTATGGTGAGTAAAAGAAGAGTTAAAGCAACAACGGTGGTCAAAGCAGTCTTCCAGGCATCATGGTTTACAAGAATGGTTTAATATACCCCATCCAGGGGGTAAATCATCATAAAAAATTCATTTTTTGTTGACTGCTACCAAAATATTACCACGATAGCAATGAGGATGATGGTGAGAGGACGAGCCCGCAAGAGACACATCGATTGAGTTCAGGAGTATGAATGACATGCAGATGATGGATTATTTATGGGTAGCTTGACCTACTTTGTCAGTTACACATTTAATATTGTAATTAATGAATTAATTAGTAGTGCAGATGTAGTGTATAGCATAGGCACACATGCACGAGCTCATAGGTGCCTCTATGGTGGCGCAAGTACCCCTAAAGCACATGCGTGCATATGCATGCAATAGAAAACAATGTGTGCACACATGTATATGCCCCAAAAATTATATGTGCACCCACGCACATGCATATAGTACATGTGCACACATGCATGCACCAAAACCTTGGTGCACACAAATCACACACACCCGTGTGCATGCACAGGCATAAAAACATGGCGTAAGCTCCCTAAGGCAGATGTGCACATGTATGCACACCAAAAAGGGGGTGAACATGCCCTAAAGGGTGTGTAGGCACCTTGAAAGAGATGAATTAGAGGGGAAAATTCCAAAAAAATGACACTTAGAAGAAAAATAAAATTTAGCGGAGGATAGAAGAACAATAAACGAACTTAGAAGAAATGTTAGTGTCTAACACATGCCATTTTTTGTAGAGACAGTTGTCAGCGCTACAAATATGAGACCAACACACTCGCATAGCCAAGATGAAGGGAGCATGTGCCGATGACATCGTCACAAGATGAAAATACTACTGGAGGTGGTTAGTTTAGGCCATGTAGTGCGGATGCCATTGATTACCCTAGATCATGGCATATTGACTACTTTGATTAAGTAGTGACATAGTGAGAGCTATTGATTCAATCTCCCCATAGGAGAGATGACCTTCACACTGGAGGAGGTGTTCCCATTATAGGCTCGATGATTGAGTATACTAGAGATTTTGGTCATACCATTGCAGTGATTAGTGACATATTTTTCCATGATGAGATACCCCATGAGGGTATGATAGTGTATTTACATGATTGTATAGTTGATTTGACCCCTTACTGGGGACCACTTTACTTGATGGATCTTATCAATGGGTTATTACTCACTGATAAGATAGGGATATTGTTTCTAATGTGATTGATCACATTAGTTCACAGATTGTTTAGTGGTGAGTGATATTATTGGGGTCAATGCATATCGACACATTTATACTGGGATATGTACTTGATTACTTACCATCATCAAAAGATGGTGGGGCCAAAATCTTTGCTACAGATATGGTCCTGGGACCATATAGCAATCGGGTGCCCCGTAGGTGTGTTACACACCCGAGATCCAAAGGATCTGAAATATATGGCATGGGTCTCTAAGGGAGATGATGTATGAGGGAACCTAGGAAACATCTACTATTACTAACAAGAGTTTGACGAGCTTCTGGAGAGAGATATCATCTGGAGGCCCTATAGACACATACAATGGCCTGAGGATGGATTAGAGCTTAGTGTCTATGTGGTAGAGCACTTTCTTCTTGTCCTCCACAGCTATATTACTAATATATGTAGGGTAGATTAGTGTCAATGATAACTGGGTAGGGTTAAGGGTGTCCCTCAGCCTAATATGTGGTATGCTCACCATGATGTAGAGAGGCAGACCATGGGACCATGCATACAGGTGGCTTGAGCCAGGGCTAGCTTCTTATAGGTGGTACCACAGGTTTAGGATCCTTCTTGACAGGTTAGGGATCCTTCTTGACAGGTTAGAGACCCAAGAACCACACCAGATTACATGGCTTGGTATGTAACCATTTTTCTGTGGCACTTGACTATATCAGATGAATAATGGAGAGTAGGCATTCAAGCACCACCAGATACCCCATATAATATCTATGGTGATGACGCAAGTGTAGGTCATGCTGATAATCCTTTTGATGGTCAATGACATGATGGGAAAGGTCCAGTATAGGATCCTAGACAGAGGAGAAAAGAGCTAGGATAGGGACAAGCACAAGACCAGGCATAGGAACAGGGTCATGCACAGGGTCCTAGGCCTAGATTACAGGACCAGGGACATGCTCATGGAAAAGTATAGGGATAGGTAAAAAGAAAATATCTTGTAGTTCTTTCGAGGTTACCCCGAGCTCAAGGTGGAGATTTTGAGGGATAGGTAGATTCCTTACGATAATAGTTGTAGCAGTAAACAACAAAGAGAGATCAGGCCCGAGCTCACATTTTGGTTGTGATAGTAGAGCGAGACAAGGCCAGAGCCTAGGATGGATAGGGAGAATATGGATCTGAATAATTTCATAAAATACATCAGATGGATGCCTAGATGGCTTAGGTGATGAGCCTACTACAGTAGACCCAGACCCACCTACAACTAGTGATAGCGGAGAGAGATCATCTTCGTGTAGAGAAAGTAGTGGGTCAGGCCAAGGTTGCATAGATACCAGCAGAGGTATCTTCATTTTGATGCATATATGGGACAATAGTGATAACTTGCACCCACAAATAATTGGCTACATCAAAGGGCAGAGCCTCCTATTATCAATCCTTATATTATGAGGAAGTTTCAGCTAGTTAGCAAGCACCCACCTATAGCTAGTAGTCGTGTGTATCAACGAGATATGAGATGCCTTAGGCATCATTAGAGAATCCATGAGGGAATCCTATAGGATTGTGTGGTACATAGGTTATGGGTCCTCCTCCATTGCGTAGGCAAACTAGTCCATCTAATGGTTCTAGTCATCCATAACCCTCATTATATTCATTTATTGTACTTGTATCACTAAATACAAACCTCTTATGAAGGTGTTATCATTCTTGACAGTTGTATAAGATGTACCAATTTTTGATGCATGCCTCTAATGAAGGCTTTATTTTTTGATCGATGTATAGCATTTTTTTTGTATGTCTCAGATGAAGGCATTTATGAGTTGTTCCCTTTGATGGAAAATTTTTTATTGATGATGTATATACTCTTTTAGATAGACATTTATACTTGTATACATGGACATTTTGATGTGGAAAAATTGCTATGGGATGATGGAATTTATTATTTTGATGATTGATTACATGGATTATGGATGTGTCATGATGTTATACTGTTTGATTTCACACTTTTGTATGCATCATGATGATAGTTGAGATGTTTGTACCACATGTGTTTGAGTTTGTTATGATAGATCCATAGATGATATCAATTATATTATACATGTGATGTTTTAGATTAGTGGACAGGATGATATGATGATATTTGTGTGGGGGGGATAGATTTTGATAGTTGTGATCCCTCTTGCCCCCATTTGATGATACGATATGTGATGATTAGCTTAGCATTCATGTATGATGTATACTTAGCTTTTTATTTATATGATGTATAGATGATGTTAGATGTGATGATATTGATGGAAATATGATGATGTGATAAAAAAATATGTACATGTAACAAGAAAACACAATCAAATGTTAACAAACCTAATCACTCACACAGTGCTAATCAACATGAATTAACACAACTATGTACAATTATTTACAAGCACGCAAAACCACATTGCATATGTATAAGTAAGAATGAATCTAATATAAGAAATAAAAGATGAATCTTATCAAAGTATGTCTAAGAAACAAATAAGCAAGAACTATACAAGCAAACAATGTACACAAATAAAGCAAGAAAAAAGATAAAGTAAGTAAACTAAAGCTATGTTTTTTCAAGACTGTTTTGTGAAAAAAAATTCTACTGTTTTAGGTGGTGTTGTGAAATAATTTTCAATTGTTTTGTGATTTTGTGAAAAAAAAGTTCTATTGTTTTGCACATTTGTGAAACAATTTTCTATTGTTTTTGGGGGTTTCAAACGTTTTTGAATGTTTTTGCAATTTTTGAACATTTTTTAATGTTTTTGCAATTTTCTAAGGTTTTTCAAAGCTATGCATAGGTAACCAAGAAATGTGGATTCCCCTAGTGTTAGATAGATAATATATAATGGAAAGCACCATGTGTTTACAAATTGGAAGGTGAAGTTACAGAAGTGCCTCCAATGGTAGATGCGGGATATAAAAATACCATCCCTTCACCAAATTATAAGAGGAGAAAAATCCAGATCAAGGCTTGATAGGATAGGTTCACATGAATCTTAGATGGAGGTGCGGAACTAGCCCTAGGATGAGTAAAAGTACCCTCTAGATATAAGATACTTATGAACAATAAATCCTCCCAAGGTGTTGGAAACCAGTTTTCACCAAGGGACCTATCCAAAGTGCCACAATTGCGTAGTTTTCACATATGGATGACCTGTTTTCTCTTTTTATTTTTCTCTTATTTTAAATTTTTTTGTATTTTGATCATTTTTAATTTTTTTTTGTTTGCTTTTCTAATTTTTGCGCCATGTTTAAGCATAGAACCACTTAAGGTGCATGTAATTCATAGGTTTTCGAAGTTCATCCCCATTGGGATGGGCATGTTTGTATCCTCTCATACCATATTTGGCCATAATGACATAAGGTCCCAACTAATGCGGTTCAAAATTTCCTTTATTCTCTATTTTCACCCTTGTGTTGAACTAATTTTATTTCATGACCAAATATCCAACCTCAAACTAACAAGGTATGATCCTTTTGTTTTAATTTCTTGAGACTCTGTCCTGATACACTTTGAGATGGTTAAGGGCACGGAAACACTTTTCATCTAGGATTTCTAATTCTACCAACCTGGGCACTTTGTAATCCTCATCCTTGTCCAAATAATCCATACGAGATATTCTCATGGAAGGAAGCTTGATTTCCAATGGGATGATATATTAGGTTCTAAATACTAGGGAATAGGGTGTTGCACCAATAGAAGTGTGAATGGAGGTCCTATAAGCCCAAAAGGAAAGGTGAACTTGAAAATTCCAATAGCGACCTATCTTACTCACTATATTTTCCATGATTTGAACCATTGTTTTGTTAGTGGCTTCAGCCTTCCCATTACCTTATGGATAATATGGTGAAGACCACTTTAATTTTATTTGAAATCGATGACAAAGGCCCTTCACTATCTTTTTCTTCAATGATTTTCCATTATCAGTAACTATGGTTGCATGAATGCCTTACCAACATATAAGGTGATTCATGATAAACTTTGAAATCAAATCTCATGTAACATAAGTTAAAGGAACAACCTCCACCCACTTAGTGAAATATTTCGTAGCTATGATGATGTGAGTATGACCATCAGATGAGGTAGGGGTGATATTTCCTATTAAATTCAGTCCCTATTTAGAGAATGGAGACAAATTTATGATTGGATACAATGGCTATGATGGTGCATGGATGAAATTTTCATACTTTTGACATAGTACACATTTCCTTACATAATTACAGTAGTCTATTTCCAAAGTAGGCCAATAGTAGCCTACTCTCAACAATTATTTATCTAGAACCATTCTATTTGTATGGGAACCGCATACCCCTTCATGTACCTCTTTGATTTCTTGGACTGACTTTGCTACATCTAGACAATGCAACAAATTCCCATCATAGCTATGATGATAGAACATATCTCCTAAGAGGGTGTAATGGGCTATCTGGAGGATAAGAATTTGTTTTTTGGAATGGGAGATTTCAGGAGGGAAGGTGTTGTGTTTAAGATAAGTGTAAATGTGTTAATACAATGGGGAATAGGGACCAACAACTCCACAAGCCAAACATGATTCTGGAATTTCATGCGCAGGATGGTATAAATTATCAACAAAGAACTACATATCATTTCTATCGTGTGGAATTCATAGCATAGAACCTATGTTTTTCATAGCATTTGAGGATCTATTTTGTGCTCTTAGAATCTATTCAAATGTGATACACACAAAATACTCTTTCAAATTTTCTACTAGTTTTTTATAGGTCATGAGTTTCTCATCCTTGACTTTATATTCATTGTTAACTTACTTGATGATCAATTGTGAATCACCAATGATCTTAACATGATGGATATCCCATTTGATTTCAAGATTCATCCCAACGATGTGTGCCTCATATTTCACAATATTATTTATACAAGGAAAACCAAGGTGAAAAGCTTGAGGTATAGGGTCGCCTGAAGGAGTAATTAATACCTTACCTACCCTTGAACCATGAGTAGTAAAATATCCATCAAAGTGTACTTGCCTCATGACAGATTCCTCAATATACATTAATGAAGTGTTTGGAAGATCTAGATTCACATGCTCTATTCCTAGTAATGGTGCTTCTGCTAACTAATCGGTGAGTAATTTCCCTTTTACCAAATTTTGATGTACATACTCAATTTAAAACTCACTTAGTAGAATGATCTAGTTATCCATTATACCTGTAAGGGCGGGTTTTGACAATAGGTACTTAAGCAGGTCAAATTTGGATATAAGTTTGGTTTTAGTATTTAACAGGTAATGGCAAATTTTTTGGAAGGTAAAAACTACTACCAAACAATAGTTTTTAATCTGAGGGTAGTTGAGCTCTTAATAAATGAGATTACAACTGAGATAGTACATAACTGGCTGAGGTCATATTTGATGAGAAATGCACCAATAGCAAATTGAGTAACATAAATATATAGTAGGAGTGGATCACCAGGAGTTGGAGGAATGAGGACATGTGGATTGGCTAAGTATTTCTTAAGCAAGGTGAAGGAATGTTGTTGTTCTAGTCCCCAAATAAAGGAAAAACCCTTTTTAATTAGATGGGTGAATGAATGAAATTTTTCAACAAGTTGGGAAATGAATTGGTGGATAACTTGGATCTTTCCTTACAAGTTGTGCAGTTGTTTGATGTTTGGGAGGAGGCATTTCAGTAATGGCGGTAACTTTAGTTGGGTCTACCTCAATCCCTCTTCATAATACAATGAATCCAAGAATTAGGAATCAATCTGAATTTGTATTCCTACAGGTGTTCAAAGATACGCCAAAAAATATCACGGTGATCTTCCCTTGTCTTGGATTTCCTAAGGATATCATACACATAGTCTTCAATGATGTCATGAATCATATCATGGAAAATCACGGTCATTTCCCTTTGATAATTTTCTCCTGTGTTTTTAAGGCCAAAGGGCTTTACCTAATAACAGAAAGTCCCCCAGGGGGTTGTGAAGGCCATCTTGTGTTAATCCTCATTTGTGATTTTGATTTGATTGTATCCTAAAAATCCATCCATAAGAGATAACATTTCATATCCTATTGTTGAATCAACAATCATATCAATATTGGGCAATGGGAAATCATATTTTGTACATTCCTTATTAATGTCTCTAAAATATGTATAGATTCTGATCATGATAGACTTCTTTTGTATGAGGACTATGTTTGATATCCATTCTAAGTAATGAATAGGTTGAATGAAGCCTGCTACGAACAATCTTTCTAGCTCTTCTTCAACTAGAAGAGCCACCTGTGGAGCATTTTTCTGAGATTTTGTTTGATGGGCTTGGTGTCTACATTCACAACTAGGTTATGTACTACTAAGGTTAGATACAAGCCTGCCATATAATTATTAGGACCATATGAATACATCTACAAAATCCTGTAGAAGCATGGTGAAGGTTTTATGTTCCCGTGCTGAGAGTTAAGATCCTAGTTTGACTATCTTTGGATCATCTTCTATTCCAATATTCACGTCAATGGTTTCATGAACTAGCATTTTTAACAAATCCTCCATACATGTAGGATCAAGAGGAAGGTTGAGATCTTCTTCCAAGGGTGTCTCTATAATATTTTCACCCTTGGCATGGTCACTTTTCTTGTCCATTGATTTTTTACTTGTTTTTCAGCCAGCACCTCAAAGATTTTTTCACTCTGTGACTTGGAATTTTGTTTTTGATAAGGCTTTTCATTTGAAATTTTAACCTCACTTTTTCTTAAGTTTTAATAACCATGAAGCTCAATTTCCTCGCCAAAGTATGTACAGGTATCTAAGTCAATATAGAAACCTTTCTTATGGTCTTAAATTGGAATTGTATCTAGAATGCCCATGAATTATGCAATGGCTTCATCATTTTCAAAGAGATATAGTGGTACGTGATGTTGTTGGTCCCATTTAACAAGGTCAGGGTAAACAAGGTAAATTTTAGGTTTAGTAGGGGCTATGGTAAGGACAGTGGTATCCATAAATAGGTTTATTAAGGAAAGAACCTCATATTGGCTATAGTGGGAATCTATGTCATTTTCTAAATAATCAGAGCTATCTTTGCACTGAGAACATGTGGAATCTTGATCATTCGGGTGTAATCCATAGGGTTGAATGTCAATCCCATATCTTTCTATCCTGAAATGTTGAAGAGGAACTGGTTCTCTTGGTCATTTATCATTCTTTCTGCATCCTAGACCCTTGTAGCCCATGGAGTACATAATTTGGATAGAATTTTCATACTTAGGGATTTGGTAACAAGTTAGTTGAGTATCTTTAAGGACCCAAGTCTTAGGTGGGTCTAACAATTTCTCTTCAGTGAATAACCCCCCAAGTAAAAATGACCCAATGGTTCACTCATCTCTAGGACGTGTGAAATGATAGTTGGGTCAACCTCTAGTTTTAGGTGACAACGATAGGTCTAAAACCAAAATATATTATTACACATTATATTCTCCACATCCATATTCTATAACCTTCATCTGCCATGAATCAAAAGGATAATTTGATGTAGAATCCTCAAGAGCCCAAAAAGTTAGGAACCTGAATCTACTTATGACTCCATGGCTTTGGATTGAAAAGGAACAACTATATCAGCAGAGGGACACATATAAGCACCCTTATGTGCAAAAATATTGAGAGCCCTATAGTGAGGGAAGGGCTTTGGATCTCCTTATATCATGACAGTGATTCCCTCGTGTTTCAATTTTATGCATTGATGGAACATTGACATCACGGTCTACATGGCATGAATCCATGGTCAGCCAAGAAGCATATTGTATGGAATTTCCAAGTCAAATACATAAAAATTCCTCTGATGACAAGTGGGTCCTACTTCCATGTGTAATGTAATTTTGTCAGTTGATTCCTGCTCCACGTTGTTATAAGAGGTTATGGTAATGATGCGGGACTCTAGATCTTTCTCTGTATGTCCCATTTGCTTAATTAATTTCAACATACATATATTCAACCCTGATCTGTTGTCCCCAAACACCTATTTTATCTTGGAAGACATCTTCTCAATTTGTTCTAAGAGGTTGTACCTACCATCTTGTAGGGTTGACAGAGATGGTTCAGGAATAATGAGGCAGGCGCGCCTTGTTACTACAGTATAATACTTTCCCTTTATCTGAATGTTGTTCACATGGTCATTAGGAGAGCGAATACATCCAATGAATGAATCATAATGATTATTGTCCTTATTATATAGATAATTCACCACTTTATAACTCTGGCATGAATCTCCTTGATCTGGATTTTTCTCATCTGACTTACCATGTTTAGGGAATGGTTATTTGAATATTCCCATCTATTTGTTTGGCATCTAATTTTTCTCTAGGCTGTCCACTTCTATCTCCCCATTTGCGATGAGATCTTGTATGCAGTGAAAAATTTGAAGAAATTTTTCTATTTTGTGTCCCTTGTTACGATGTAATTCACAATAGTCATGCTCTTTGTACCATGATGGTTTTGGAGCAATTTCATCAAAGGTTTGTGTCATGGGATGAGTCACCATGTGAGTTGCATCCAATTGCTTCAATATGGCCAAAAAAGGATCATTGAGAGAAGTGAACATTATATGTTTAGGCGGTGGTTAAATAGGCCCTTTGGTTAGTTCAAAAGGTTGACCATTTTGAACCATTTATACACGTTTGGAATATGTGATTCCATCTCCCACTACATTCTTGTTTTTGTTAAATATTTTTAGATTTTCCATAGGTTTTTCATTATGGTTATCCTTAGAGTGTGATATAATGGTTCCTTTGGAAATAAGGTCTTTCTCTATTTGAATGCCCTTTTCAATAACCTCTTCGAAGGTGCAAAAACAATGCATTTGTAGATGAAAAGTGATGTATGGGTTGAGATTGGGCATAAATATACTCACAATCTATTTTTCAGGGAATGCACAAGGGAAGTGACTGGCTATCCCTCTCCATCTTTGTAGAAAGCTAGTGAGTGTCTCATTGGGATGTTGTTTAGTGCCACATGAGTCTCCCATGGTTATATCACTTTCTATGTTGTATGAGAAGTGTCGTATAAACCTTTCTTCTAGTTTAGGCCATGTGAAAATAGACCCACGAGGTAAGCTAGTGAACCATTCCAATGCTTGGCCCTCTAGACTCTTTAGAAAGAGTCGTATGAGGTAATTGTCACTGTAGGAAACTCCTTGGCATGCCATGTAAAAATGTTTTACATGGTCTTGCAGGTCACCTTTCCCTCTATATTTGTAAAATTTTGTCATGTCAAACATTTTACGAAAGGGTTATAGCATCATAGTTTTATCAAATGGATGGGGACATAGCTCTTCGTATTGATATTTTCTACTATTCCCCATAGTACTCTCTTGGAGGATTGTAAGTGTCAATTTCATAGATTGCATTTCTTGTGTGAGTAATTTTTTTTGGTAGGAAAAGCAGGGATATATATATGATTATGTTATGTATTGTCTTCTCCTTGATTGTCCATTTTAAGTTCACTAATTTTGACCTTAGGTTTGGTATTTTTTACATTCTTGTTTGTTTCTTTTTGTACATGAGATGTTAACAAAGAAAATTGTCAACTAAGGTTATAATTTATTTGTTGAATAGTGACTTCTTCTTTGAGAGGTTCCTCTTCTTCTTCATAGTGTGGAGGTTGTTCAACATTTTCATGTTCTATTTTGAATTTACGTGGTACTTTAAGGAAAGGTATTCTATATCCCACTACATTATCGTTTCCCATGTTAAAGGTAGAAGCATGTCCATGTGCTAATATATCATCCATATTAATAAGAGGTTGCCCCTCTTCATTAGCATCGTTTGTAGGTGGGATTATATCTTGTTTGATGGGCATTCTGCCTCCTAACTCCACAACTCGCACTAGCACCCGATCCATGTTTCTAAAAATGATATAATTTAACAAGGTGGGGTCGAAATCAAATTCTTGAAGTGGTGATTCCAACTCATCATCACTATGATCTATCATTTCTTCTACCTCTTTCTCCCTAGAAAATAAAGGCCCAAAATCATGGCCAATAAAAGGGTTTGACCCTTGTTTGTTTGATGCTACCCAAGTTTGCATTGGTCTTGCTTCCAAAGCCTAATCTTTGATCCCTAATCTTTTTTCAGGAGACATGACGTATAATAGTTTCACTAAGGTATCTGTGAATGTGTTCAAAGATTTTTATCAAACCTAAGTGAAAAAAAGGATGTCAAGAAATCAAGGTATATTATGAGTGTCAAAGAACCAACGTGACACAATTATTTACTATTAAATGAATGAGTTAAGTAAGATTCAATCACACAATGTTGAGTTTCAAACCAAATAGTAAAATGAAGTACTTCCTAAATTTGTCTTTAAATCGATAGTTGGTGTCATATGATGATTAAAAAAATGTCCCTACTTATGTTGATTTCAAAGAAATGAACAAGGCATAACTAATAAAAAGAAGTTAATGCGACCTCTAAACAAAGTATACTAGAAGCAAGCCCAAATTCAATCAAGACCTATATTCCAAAAGGTTTCAGTTATGATTGTGAGTGACACAACAAATTCTCCAAGATATGTTAACCAAACTTTGCAAGAAAGCAAGGTATTGATATCAAGATGATATTAATATAACATGCAAAAGTGGTAACACTTAACACTCTTTAGAATTGAGGTAATAATTGAAATTAAACTAAAACGATAGTATACCTAGGAATTCTTAAAGTGTATATAGCGTAACCTTACAATATAGATATTTAGGTCAAGTTTAAAAGAAACAAGACGTAAATACCAAAATTGTAGTGACACAATATAAACAAGATAACCATTCAAAGGAGAATAAAAGTGATGAACTAAGCCTAACTACAATGAAAATATTGACTTGGGTATCAATATAAAAAAGGCTACCAATGATATAAAAAACGTCTCGACACACTTTAGACTTTTAACAACCTAATCGTAAACATGGATGGGCGTAAATGAACAAAAAAGTGGTAAAAACAATATATTGATAACACAAAGGTAGTCACTCTTATTTTGATCAACAAATTTTCAAAAGAAAGTGAAGGAAGTAGATCAATTGGGGCTGAAAAATGGTGGCCTCACTTTGGCAGAGTTTTGCCTCACCTTAAGGAAAGTGAAAAATTAAGAAAAAGTAATGCTTCACATGTTTCATGATGAACAATAGCTCTCAACTCAAATTATATTTGATGTGGTCCAAGTTGGCTCCTGGTAAAAGATATCTTCCTAGGTGGTTCACTCAACTAGGTGTCACAAGTCATCTAAGAGCTATCTCGATTTACCAAGAAAATTCACACTGACTAATTCTTGGAGTATCTCAACTTTAATTTACCTCCTTCAAGAACATTGGGAAATAACTGCGTCCATCATATACTCTCACTGGGGTCACGATACAGATGACTTGTGATGCTAAATATCACAAATGGTAATACTAGTCAAGTAGGTTGTGAGGAGCATTTCCTGTTTTTTCCACAAAATTCCCTCTTATGTGGACTACTTTGGGGTTCCTAGGACCACGCCTATTGTTGTATCTTAAGGATTATTCCAAAGGGGTTGTGTCCTAGTTTTAAGCCGATGGGACATACCCTTATCTAAACCTACAAATACATTATGATGATTATGGTGTGTTTTGTTATCTTTTTTTAATTGGATGTGGTTTGCTTAAACACCTTTTGGCAATCTACATGGAAACTATATTAGTAGTTTAATTTTGTTTCAACGCCACCTTTCTTTGACAATCGTTTTTGGTTCTATACAATGGATTAGTAATTTTCCATGAAAAGAATATATTTTGTTTCTAATTCTCAAGATCACCCTAAGACACAAGAGAAGAGCATACACGCTGCCAAATCCAAGAAATCAACAAATGGAAACACTTAATTCAAACACAAAATATATCTTTTCTCAATTTAGACATTCAACACATTATCAAAGTAATAAAAGATATAAGAATCATTTCTGATTCCCAACATCTCCCCAAAATATGTGAGGGAAGAGCGTACATGATATTACTCTTATAACTAAGCATGCAAGGTTTATCCAATGTCTATTCTAGCATACTCATGTAAAAATAAAACCTACAAGGACATAATCTTTTGGAAACCTAAAATTAATATACCAACTCAAACTAAAGAACCTGCATATAGGTTAGAGCATGTGTGCATGGGTTAAGGTGGTTGTGCCCCTCTTTGTAAATCTAGATCCGCAGTGTGCCTGCACCACCCGAGATATGTCTATGTTAGGATATAGGCATGTACACTAAGGTTATAAAAAAGGTAGTATGGAAACTTAGACAGTGCACCTGCACCACCTAAGAGATGCCTACACTAGGATATGGGAGTGTGTGCCAGGGTATAGGCGTGTGTGCCAAGGTTAGGGTGTTTGTGTGTAGGTTAGGGTATGTGTGCCATCTTGACAAGTTTCTGATAGCAGTAAAGGTACATTATTGGAGTAGAGTATGTGCATGCCAGGATGTGTGTGTATGCCTAGGTTTTTGTACACGTGCCTATCCTGTAGTCAAAATACATCCAATGACACCAACAAGCTCAAAATGCTCCAAATTTTAGTATGTTAGCTCAAAATTGATAACAACCCATTAGAATTAAAGCTCTATATGATACCCTACACATGTAATATTAGCAAAAATAGTAAGAAATTTAACATTATTTCACACATGTGTATATCAAGGGTTAGCCAAATACTTGAAATAATAATAAAATTTGAACAAGAATGTTAAGGGAATAAGGACCCATCCCACCAGGCATGCCAAATGTATAAACGAAATATTTAGCTATGTAAGTATAACTGAAACTAAAACCTAGTAGCTTCAATACCGTGCTAAACTAAACCTATGCATTATCATTCTAAGAGCTTAAGCAAATATAACCTATCAACATTTCTACATTAAATAGAAATGAAAATTTTAAGCTAATATGCTAAACAAATTAACTTCTATCTCTTATTGAATGCTAAATGGGATGAGATTTAACGTATGTAGATCTCTAGCAATCAAATAGTTGATTATGTGCTTGAAATCCCAAGGTTTCTTAGAATGGAGTCTTTTCAAATCATGGCTACAAGAATACTTGACATATTTGCATATGACTTCAAACACTTGGGTGCATGAATGCATGAAATGGAGAAGGCTAGCTCTTCTAATGGAATAATTCTTCAAAGATGATAAAATGGATATAGTGTATGCTCTATGCTCATTTAGAAGTGTAGGTGTAAATAGAAAGGTAGGAGGATGGCTCCTTATATAACCCAATGGATAGAAGAATCTCTATATCCCTCTTCATGTGGAATAAATGGAGAGGTTGGGTTAGTTATGGATAAAGAAGGTTTAGAACGGGTTGAGTCAACCTTCAGAAAGTTTAGTTTATCCTTTAGTGACCCATGGGGTTTAAGGGGATTTATTAATTAACAAAAGTGATTAATTAATAGGTATGCAAGCTTATAGAAGCTTTTTAGAGGAATAATTAGCACGATTTAGACTATGAGAGGGATTTAATCAAATAAGTTATGATTTATTGATTTAATGGAAGAGGAAGCTAATTAATTAATAATAATTAATTAGTCTAGATAGAAAGGGGGAATAATTAACTGAAGGTCATTAATTAGTGTATTTTTCAGATAGAAGGGTTAATTAACTAGTGTAATGTAGCTAATTAATGGTGATAGAAGAGGAAGTGTGTTATATTGACGATATGTCATCAATTTGCGAGAAAGAGGATAATTAGTGAAATTTAAGTATTTAAATTTATCGAGTTAAATTATAGGTTTCTAAAGTCACTATGTAGGAGAAGCGATAATGTTTAAGACCTTACTAGAAGATTTAAGGTGGGAAACACAGTACAAGGATACCAAGGCATTTTTCAAGGCTTGTGACCATTGTAAGAGAATAGGTTAACCTAGAAATATAGATGAGATGTGTTTGTGACTTATAGTAAGAAAAAATCCATTTGAGAAGTGGGAAATTGAATTAGTAATCCCCAGTTACCACCCATGCATAGAACATGTACACACTACATCATTTCATACACAAATTACTTGACAAGGTGGGAATAAGCCATGCCTATAAAGGATTGAACTAAAACAATATCAACTAGATTTCTATGGGAAAATATTATAAGTAGGTATGGCTTTCCATTAAGCCTCACTAGTGATAGGGGAACTCACTTTCCTATAGAAAAAATTAGAATATTGTTGGAAGAGTTTATGGTGGCACACCATAAGACTACACCCTATCACCCACAAGCCAATGGAATTGTTGAAGACTTCAATAAGATGATAGGAAATTTTATGACAAAGATAATATTGGCAAGAAAATTTTTCAATAGGACAAATTGATGAATTTATGCCAATGATTTGGGACTAGGTACCTCTTCTTAAATGTGAAAGCTCCATTATTGTGTGTGAATAAAAATTAAAAAAATGTGTTGACCTAGAGGCTAAGGATCCAATAGGGAAACTACACTAAACCTGTGGAAGATACTTGCAATTTATTTAAAGGGAGGAATTTGGTAGGTAGTTGGGAAAAAGATTGTGGTAAATTAGGAAGGGGGATTAATATAGTAGGTAGAAAACTTAGATTCCTGTAAGGATTAATCAAAGCATATCAACAAAAACATTTAGAAAGAATAATAACCTTATTACTAACACCAAGACAAGATGGAATTATGTAAAAAATTATCACTTATTCCCTCATCAATAAAATAATGAAACTCCTTTCTTATTTATTGACATTCTCACAAAGTTATGCAAAGAGAGAAATGGAAGAACATATAAGAAGGAGAATAGAAGAAAATAACTCTCTTTTTCTTATCAAATGTAGTTATCTACTATTGAACATACAAAAGTGACAACCCTTAATAATGGTGGAGTCATTGCAATTTATATACTTTAGACAAACTCTTCACCTACCTCCCACATGAATTTTCATTTTTCCTTTACAATATGAGAATCTTTGCATTCATAGGAATAGTGTAACACCTTTAACAAACTATTATATTTCTCTTTGCATTACAATTGTTGGCATGTGATTTTATTGAATGAGGTATATTTCCTTGATTGTTAAAAAGCATGCTTGTTATAAATAAATCATCTCTGCTATTGGATTCATTAGATTGAAATGATATGGCTTTCAGGAATCCATTTTCACTTCTTATTGATAAGCTGCAATCGGATTTTAGAGTTGCAAAATTATCTCTTTTGACTGACTCATCCTTGGATCAATTTCAGTGCTCCAAGGAATATTTTAAATCTTATTAACAAATTAAAAGGTAAACTGACATTCAATAGTTTGAGAGGCATAGAGGACTGGACTTTTTTGTTTTAGCAAATTTTATGGTCTTGTGTGAAAATGTCTTCATTTTTTTGTAAGTTTGTGTTTGGATCTTTGGGATTGATCTTCGCAGGACTTTATTGGTGTAAACAAAATATAGCCATCTTATGACCATGAAGGGGATCCGGATCCTAAATCTAAAGGACTATCCTAACGGTGTCCTAAGCTAGGTAAGAACGCCTAATTCCAAGCTAGGTCTATTTAATTGGGTTGTAATCTAGCCTAAACTTCTTATTCTATTGTTTTGTGGGGATGACCTAACCTAAGCTCTTATGCTAAATGAATAAGGGAAGGGGAGATTACTATGGTGATACTATACTATGTTAACCTAATGCCTAATAATAATGGTTGTGAATTTGATATAACCTAAGGTGGTACTACATATGACAATATTTATAAACGTAAGGAAATTATTTAGGAAATGATTGTTGGAATAACCTAAGCTTTGGGAAATCTAGCCTAAACTATTTAAAAGGGGCCTAGGGTCACAAGTAACTACGAAAACAATTCCAATGGATTTTATTGAGATTTGATTGGATTTAAATACATGGAAGTACTACCAATTTGGAAAGGGTTAGTTAAATTTTAGAGGGACTTATGTGGAGGCTTCGATAAGTATGGAAATGCATGTTGATTTGGAATTGGTACTTGCCAATTTTGGGAGGTGGTGGCAAGGAGAGATAAGCTGGAGAATTAGGATTTATGGAATTAATGAATCTCGGTTTTTGTGTGCAAACCATCTTGGAAAATCAGGAGAAAGGTTTGTGAGAGGTTTTTTGGTTTTGCTTGCATCGCAAATGTTTCTCCGTATGGAGCTAATAGGTTCTTTGAACCATCAGTTCAACATCTTCTTCCTCTTGGTTATTTTTGGTTTCTCTGGTTTATTTTTTATCAAGGGAATGTATAAGAGGCATTGGAAGAAAAAAAAATTAGTTGTTGATCTGTCGTGGGGAAGAAAAGGGGTTGGAGACTTGGCTGGAAGTTTCTTTCGAATTGGTAGAGGCACTATCAGGAATGATAGGATCTACCCATTAAGATTTCTTGCTTTCTTCTAAATGATATATTAAAACAATTCTACTCACTTGAAATATATCTTTGCATGATGTGTTTGGTTATTTACTGAAATGTTTTCATGAAATCTATGTGGTTTTTGGAATGTGAATCCATTGTTGTTAATGGTAGTTCTTGGGAAATTTCTTTGTCCTAGTTATTAGTGGTATTATTGCAACTTGCATTTGAAGCTCTGTAACTTGTATTGGAAGCTCTGTAGCTTGTATTTGAATTATGTAACTTGCATTTGAGACTATTATCGACTAAACTAGCTTTGCTTCTTGAATGGTTTTGAATCTCTATTTTAGTCTAGTGTTTTGTTGAGCTTGTAGTGGAGCTTCATGGTTGTTCTAAGCTTGTGTTAAAGCTTTTTGATTGTTATGAGATTTTAATGGAACTGTTAGTGAAAATTCAAAGCACCCCAAATGAGTTATAGATCTTCTTTTCTAAGACAAACTCATCTAGTGTGAATGCACAACATTGAGTTTTCTCCAAGGTGTTGGGCCTTGTAAGGTGAGAAAACTCTCCAGATTGAAGCTGGTTCTTACTCCTCTGTTTAGGTGTATGCATGCAATTTTACAGAGGTTTTGGTTCAAAATTCCTACTCTAAAACTACTAAGGAGATAGGGTTGAGAGAAACATGGAAATGGAAACAAAACTAAGCAAAAAAAAGAGAGGTGATACACCAAAGGAGTGCTGCACTCCTTGATTTACAAAAATAGACACAAATCATGAATATTGCAGCAAAAAAAACATGCAAAAATTACAAAAATGCAATGAAGGATTAGAAGACAATAATAACTACATGAGAGGATTGAAAATTGATCACAAACATACATTATCATGCCCAGATTTGATACAATGCATTGCAATAGCAAAAAGGAAAGAAAACATGTTATAATCTCCATGGGAGGTCTGAAACTCCTTCAAATCCACCTGTTAAGGGGAAAAGAAGAGCTTGCAGAAGCAAGAACATCCAACCTTTTACAAATGAGCCAAATCTGGCTTTTAATGGTGAAGCAAAATGAAGGGAAAGCAAAAAACATGGGAAAATTGATTTAGGACTCCAACCACCAACAAAATTCATCTTATGGGCCTGAAAAATGATGGGTTTCCATAAACAAGCCCATACTTCGAAGTACATTGCTTTACAGAGCAAAACAGAGGCCCATACTTCATTAATTTTGGTGGTTGGAGTTGTTTTCTGTGTTTTTACATGCCAGAGACCTTTTTCCATTTTTATCTCATAAATCTTCACCAAAATCAAAAATTTAACCCTCCATCGTGTAGATAATTTCAACATCTTTCCATTGATATAAAGAACGTGAAAAAGTGAGCTCTGGATCAAAAGATATGGCCCTCTGAAGATTTAGGGAAAAGCTAGGGCAAAAATTGGGTCGGTGGGCTGAAACTTTAAAATTTTCCCATTTTTTGAATTTGGGAAAATTTCCCAAAAATTCCCTATGCCCCACCACTCCACTGCCACATGGAGCTTCCCCATTCCCTGATGGAAATGTGGGCCCAAACTGTGCTTTTCTCCTTTGAATTTTCATTGGGAAAATTTCCCAAATTTTCCCCGCACTCCACTCTCCCGGTGACACGTGTCACCTCCTGGTTTGCTCAGCGGGGGCACACTTCAAATTTTTCCTTGTGCCTTTTTTAGATTTTGGAATTTTTTTCGAAATAGCTCTGTGCCTCTGCCTTTCTGCCATGACACGTATCAGCTCCTCATTGCTCGACGGGCCTTTGGGCTAAAATTTGACTTGGGCATTTTAACCCCCAAAGGGCTAAATGTCAAGTTTTCCTCCGCGGGCCCGCGTTAACCCATTTATTTCCTTCGTCAGGCCTGTAGGCCAATTTTTTCCTTTGTTCCCTTTGACCAAAGTGCCAAAAACTTAAAATTTTCCCCAACATCTGCCACTCCACCCTGCCACGTGGCACCTTCTCACTGGCCACGGGCCTGTCTAGGGAAATTCTTCCCACAAAACTCCGCTGAGCCATAAATTGATATTTACAAGGATTTAGGAGGAAAATTTTACCTTTGTGGAAAGGTGAAAAAATTATCTATCTAATGAATCAATTTCTAAAAAATTTTGAGTCCTTGAATCATGCCAAAAATTCATTTAAGTGCGAGCAAAGGAAAAGGAGGAGGAGTTAGCCAAAAATAAGCAGGGGCTTATTTTGGATAACACTTTTGGTGACTCAAAGGGGTCATCTACCTACTGGATGAAGTGATCAGCTACCTTGAAGCATCCATTGGGAATGGAGTCATGAGTAGTAGCCTGTAAACTAATCTAAACTTTTGAAAGCTTCCCTTTGAGCCACTTGAAGCCCACTGAACTTGGGGTCATCCACCAAAATGCCACTACAATGGACTGTGCAAGAGAAACACAACAACACCAAAAAACTATGTACAAAATTGGAAATCATACATACCCAAAGTGGGATATGTAGAGTGTGCACAAGCACTTCTTCTGCTGAAAGCAAACCTACCTACTCTACTCTAACTGCAAGTAAAGGTGAGCTAAACAAACCCTGCAACTGGTTGTGAAAAATAGCTTCCTTTCTTCAAAATGGGCAGCCATGCAATTGATTTGGAGCTGATCATGGCTGTTAGAATGAGTGAAAAATCAACAAGAAGCTATTCTTCTACCCAAATCAATAAGGTGTCAGCTAAAAGAAAATTGAATATCTCTTTTAGTTTCTCTGCATTTGGATTGAAGAGGTATGGTATCTGATCCTTGGTACTTTATAGGTCATCCTCATGCCTAGAAGCAAGCATGACTAGTTGTGGCTTCTCCATTGGCTCCAATGAAGCCAAATACCTTATTGGGAAAGGTCTAATCCATTTGATATGCCCATAGCTCTGATTTTCAACTCCAAAAATTGAGTTTTCTTATGGACCTTCTTGGGTGGATGATGTGGAAGAAATGATGAAGTTATCCTACTATTTTCCTTCTTCCTCCAATGAACAACATGGAAGATTAATACCTTTCAATCTTGGTTCCAATGAGCTATCACAAAACATAGGCTGTTATTTTTTAATTTTATCCTTTGTGGCAACAATCTCTTGATGTTGGAGAATGAATGGTGGAGAAGAGAATGTTGTAATTTTAGCTGAATCCTCCTCAAGACATTCATTTAAGTCTGATAAACCATCAAACTCTTCATTGTCCCACTGCAACAAAGTTTTTCCCTCTTGTATGGTGACCTTCAAATCTACATTTTCTTCACCATGTGTAGCTTCATTTTCAAACATGTAACTTGCCAATTGGAAGACTCATCCAAGAAATCAGATTTTTGAGAGAGATGAAGTGGGAGAGAAACATGAAATTTCTTATGCCTCTTGCTCACAATTTGGACCTGTTTTGTTCACCTCCATAATGGCTTCATCAATCAAATCAGCCCCTTCAAATGAAAGTAAAAATGTATCAATAATGCTTCCTTATTCTTTTGTTGCAAAAAATGACTTGATCTCATCCATTTGCTCCTCAAAAATGGGATTTTGAGCTGGTTTTTCTTCCTCCACAATGACTGATTTTGTAGTGCAAATTGGATCAGCATTTTCTTTGGGAAAAGTGCCAACATGGACACCCAACTCATCACCAACAGACTGTTGTTTTTCTTGCTTCACTGCTGCTATAAAATCAGCCTTGTTTACCACTTTCTCCCCAACTCCAACTTCCTCTTTTGGCTTCACCATCAAGGGGAATTTTGTAATCCTAAATTTGAGAGCCAAGTTCAACAAACTTTTGATATTTTTATCCTTGTTTGGTTCTTCTTCTTGCTGTCCTTAACTGACATTCTAATTTTTTTCTTCCCAACATGGATTTGGGAATGCAAGAGGAGGGGTGGGTTGTGACTCAATTGATTTTGCAATTTTTTGTGGTGTTGGAGAAGGTAGAAACTCTTGTTTCTTTGGAGGGAACCATTTTTTGGAAGGGAAAAGAGTAGAGAAATTGAGGTGGGATGGGAGACTAGGAGATGGAGAAATGGAATTAACATTTGGGGCAGCATATGGGAAACTTGAAGCTTGACATTGCTTAAATGATAAAGCTTGAGAGGGTGAAAAAGAAAGACAAGGAGCTATTGAATGACTTACCCATTGACAAGGTTGATTCAGACTTTTCTCATATGCTTCTATCTCCTCAATCCATTGTGCAAGTTGGGGCAACATTTCAACCATGAAGTCTAGCTTCTCCTGAGGGCTTAAGTGTCTTGGAAAAGGGCCTCCCCATGGATAGGGTGCTCTGAAACCAATCTGAAATGCCTTCACTTTTGTTTGAGCCCTGGATTGCACCATGTTTACCTCCATATTTTAGATCCTCTCCAACAAATCAGCATTTTCTTCTTGACTTCCCTCACAATCTGCATACCCTTGTGCTTGACATGCTTCATAGCCAAACTAATTTTGGCATTGCTCATATGGGTATGCATACTGGTTTTGAATATGATCAAAATGTTGATCTGGAGGATTTGAGAAACATGTTGGAGGTGGGAAACATTGTTGCTATTGTAAATGTGAATCCCATGATGGAAATGAAGTCATGATTGCACAACTTCATGGGATGAAAGAAGATGGAAGAGATGGAAAGAATAATGGATGAAAAATGAATGAAAATGAATGAAAAGGAAGGTCTACAACTTCAAAGATGGGTTGTTTACTAGATGGAGTCACAAAATGTGTTTACAATTGCCTCCAAAGGCTGAAATCTTCACAGGAACATGTCAACCTATAAAATATGAAGTGGAAGACCTCTAAGGTCCCACTGGGCATGCCAAAACTGTTAGTGCAAATTCACAGCACCCCTAAATGAGTTATAGATCTTCTTTTCTAAGGCAAACTCATCTGGTGTGAATGCACAACATTGAGTTTTCTCCAAGGTGTGGGGCCTTGTAAGGTGAGAAAAATATCCTGATTGAATCCATTTCTTACTCCTATATTTAGGTGTATGCATGCAATTTTACAGAGGTTCTGGTTCAAAATTCCTACTCTAAAACTACAAAGGAGACAGGGTTGAGAGAAACATGGAAATGGAAACAAAACTAAGAAAAAAATAGAGAGGTGATACACCAAAGGAGTGTTGAACTCCTTGATTTGCAAAAATAGATATAAATCATGAATATTACAGCAACAAAACATGCACAAATTACCAAAATGCAATGAAGGATTAGAAGACAATAATAACTACATGGGAGGATTGAAAATTGATCACAAAACATAGATTATCATGCCCATATTTGATACAATACATTGCAATAGAAAATAGGAAAAAAAACATGCTAGAATCTCCATGGGAGGTCTGAAACTCCTTCAAATCCACCTACTAAGTGGAAAATAAGAGATTTCAGAAGCAAGAACATCCAACCTTTTACAAATGAGCCAAATCTGGCTTTTAATGGCGAAGCAGAATGAAGGGAAAGCAAAAAACATGGGAAAATTGATTTGGGACTACAACCACTGAAAAAATTCATCTAATGGGCCTAAAAAATGATGGTTTTCCATAAAAAAGCCCATACTTTGAAGTACATTGCTTTACAGAGCAAAACAGAGGCCCATACTTCATTAATTTTGGTGGTTGGAGTCATTTCCTATGTTTTTACATGCCAGAGATGTTTTTCCATTTTTCTCCCATAAATCTTCACCAAAATAAAAAATTTAACCCTCCATTGTATAGATAATTTCAACAGATTTCCATTGATATAAAGAACATGAAAAACTGAGCTCTGGATCAAAAGATATGGCCCTTTGAAGATTTAGGGAAAAACTGGGGCAAAAATCAGGTCGGTGGGCCGAAACTTTAAAATTTTCCCATTTTTTGAATTTGGGAAAATTTCCCAAAAATTCCTCATGCCCCACCACTCTACTACCACATGGTACTTTCCCATTTTCTGATGGAAATGCGGGCCCAAACTACACTTTTCTCCTTTGATTTTTTACTGGGAAAATTTAACAAATTTTCCCTGTGCTCCACTCTCTCGGTGACACGTGTCACCTCCTAGTTTGCTCAACAGGGGTGCACTTCAATTTTTTCCTTTGTGCCTTTTTTAGATTTTGGAAAAATTTTCCAAATAGCTCTACACCTCCACCCTTCTACCATGACATGTCCTAGCTCCTCATTGCTTAGTGGGCCTTCGGGCCAAAATTTGACCTGGGCATTTTAACCCTCAAAGGGCTAAATGCCAAGTTTTCCTCTGCGGGCCCGCGCTAACCCATTTCTTTCCTTTCTCAGGTCTGCAGGCCAAATTTTTCCTTTATGCCCTTTGACCAAAGTGCTAAAAACTAAAAATTTTCCTCAACATCTACCGCTACGCCCTGCCACATGGTACCTTCTCACTGGCTGCGGGCCTGTCTAGGGAAATTTTCCCGAAAAAACTCCGCTGAGCCATAAATTGATATTTACAAGGAGTTAGGAGGAAAATTTTATCTTTCTGGAAAGGTGAGAAAATTATCTATCTGATAATCCATTTCTAGAAAATTTTGAGTCCCTGAATCATGCCAAAAATTCATTTAAGTGCCAGCAAAGGAAAAGGAGTAGGAGTTAGCCAAAAATAAGCAGGGGCTTATTTTGGATAATAGGAACTTCGTGTTTATTTTGGACTGAATGGAACTTAGTGTAGATATGAAATTTTGGTTGAATCTTCATATTCAACACTATACTCTTATTCAGTTCTTACAAATGTTGAACCAATAGTCAAGCTGTTGAGTTTTGTTTTGTACATATGCTCAGAGCTGGAGTTTTATTCTTCTTTAAGGATTTGAAGTTTCTTGAAATCATAATAGAACATTGATGTTTTTTTCTGAGCTTGTATTTAGGGATTTTTGTTTTACTTTAGGCTCATACTTAAACTTTGTGCTTCTATGAGCCAACATTAGAAGCTTGTGATATTCTGAACTTATGTTTGAAGCTTGTATTTGACACTATATAGGTATGCCATTATTGTGGAGTTTTGAACTTGTGTTGATTATTTACTTGTATTGTGAGCTGGGTTTTGTTTGTTTTTAAGGATTTGAGAAGATTTAATCTCATTTAAGGACTTCCTGTTCTATAAGAGTCTTGAGAGATTGTTTTATTTAAAAGTAGAGCTCGCAATCTCTTTTGAGATCTTATTCTTATAACTTCTGTTTTGGAGACTATACCATCTTCTTCGAGCATGACAGGGAATGTGAATACGAAGAGTTTCCTATTCTAATTTTGCCTAAGTGAACCCGTGTCTTGTGGAAGGCTTGACTGCTATTTGTAGAAGGTTTAAGGAATTGGAATTAAATCTTGTTATGGGTATTGATGATTTTTAGTTCATTGAAACAATCATAACAATTTTTAAAAGGGTTTATGGAATGTGTTATTTACTTTCCATCTTGTTTTTGATGTTGAAACAAATACTTCCCTATAATAAGCCTTTAACTGGAACTCGAGAGGCTTGTGGTGATTCTGTTCAGTTGAGTTAGAACTAAGTTTGGGACAATACTTGTCTTAAACATATTGTTTAGTTTTCTTACTCTCTTATGATCTTTTATCTGATTCTTGTGTTTTAATAGAATGTTGAATATAAAACCTAGTATATTGAGTGTAGTATGAAGGGATACAATATCACTGTTCTAGATGCTTTGTAACATTGTTCTTATTTGGGATCACAAACTACTTACTCATTTGTATTATGTTGTTGATGCCTTGTAATGGAAATTCAGTCTTTGATTCATGAGTTGTATTGACCCTTGTAATCTTTTATGGTTGGAGGATTTCTACTCCTTTATGGTTTCATTGAATGAATCCCCAAGTTTTATTGAGAAAGAAATATGTTCTCTTGGGGATAGTTACTATTTAGAGTCTATAATGTGAATTTTGTTCTGAGATTTTAATTGAACTTGAACTTGGTGAATGGAAATGGGTAAACTAGTTTGTAAGTTTTGTAATGGAAAGTTTGTAGTGTGCTTTCTTTAATTGTACATTCAGTTTTGTGTTCTCTTTTGGGAACTATATAAAAAACCTCTAAGTTTAAATTAGGTAAGGGATTTCATTTCATAGTATAAATGAAATGAAATATGGGATCCTTTTTTTGTTGTTTGTATAAGTTCATTTGATTGAATTTATCTATTTTCAATCTTCTTTTGAGATGGAAAATTTAATGTGGAACGCTTCATTTCAGGTCTTTGAATTTAGGAAGATTTGTGCATTCTAAACCTGTAATTGCTTTACTAATGATGAGTGTTTGGAAAAATAGCATGTAGTGATTCTTATTCCTTTTTTATATGGAGTGATGAAGTATTCTGATATGATCTATGCTATAACTAACTACTTTTTCTTCTTAGAAAAGAAAAAGGTGCATTTCTATTCTTATGAAATTATGATACAATTGGATGACAAGACCGGTTGATTGTTTAAAATTAATTGATAGGATCAATTAAGCAATATGATATAAATGCATGTGTTGTAGATTATACTATGCTCTTTTCTTAAAAAGTGAATTAAGATTCCTTTTATTGTATTTATTTTCTAGATGTTATTACTTATGATTGGTTGTATGGTGTATATTAATTATTTCATTAAGGTAGAATTATTTAATGGAACAATTAGTGGAATGCACTTTACTTTAATGCTTAGTGGTTATCATGCTCAATTCATTGAACTGACCCATGCTAGAAATTTTGTAGATGGACATTGTAAGTGATAAATGAAGATAAGAACTTTCATGATGTTTTGGATTATTTAATAAAGAGTTTTGAATCATTCTTGAATGGTATTGGAAAAGAAAAGTGATGTTCTTTTAAGATCTTAATTATGATTGACATGTAGAATGTCTAAATTGCATAGTCTTGTAAATGTACATTTTAAATAATGAATTGAAAGGTTTGTGTTGGACTTAAAATTGTGAAGTGAAATATTTGTACTTATATTCTAGAAATAATAGTGATATCTTTGCGGTATTCTTTATATCTATTTATATACTATTGTTGTTATTAGATATTGGGTAGGACTAAAGAGATAGTATAATCTTCCCTATTATAATGAACTTCTTAAATTACAAAAGATGTCATTCTTTAACTACACAACTATAGTTTGATGATGAAATATGCATGAGACATACAATTAAACTATATGTTAAATTAATGATAAAAAGGTTATTTTGAACCTAACATTTTACCATGTTTTTTGAAGACTCTTCCTCTCCTAAGAATGAAAGATAATATGATTAGTGGTTATGACCCTTAATATTTATAACTTCGTTTATAAAGTAAACATTAGCTGAATCAAGGTGGATGTCACACTTGATTTGGACAATGAAGTTGCATTAGGAATTAAATGTTGATGTTTACTGTCCTATTTTTTGGGATAGCTGCTATTATGCCACGTTAATGAACAATAATGCAAATATGGATTAATGAAGTTCTCTGTATCTAATTAGGATAAGTATGCATAAAAAAATTAATAAATGTTGGAATTAGGGTTAGGCATGGTTGTTGTAATCTGAATCTTAATCCAATTTAATTATGATTAATGACCACTAAGGGGGTATTTACATCTTGATGTATCAGTTCTAACAGATGTTGGACACCCCAACTATAGGACTGTACCCTTGAGAAGTCCTTGGAATTCTTGAGGATACAGTGTTACAGTTGACATGTGGCAACACCCTTTCATATTTGTTCATCTAGATTTATGCACATCTGGACTTGAACTTGGTTTCTCTCTAGGTCAAGTTAATATCATGTTTAGGATAGGTAGTATCTTTCAATGACTTAGGGTACCTTGGCACATCTGGTTGACTTAGGTCAACTGAGTATGCCCATATATCCTAAGTCATCGTGAGCATCTTCTTATAATAAATTATTTTTCTAACCTAGGCTAGGGTTAAACCTTGGGCAAGTGGACTGACAGTAGTCAGTAAAGACCATTCTAGATAAAAAAAGAGTGAGGTGAAGGACGTATTCTTGATTGATGAGTATGTTGTCTAGGAATATTAGCACGTACAGTATGTGGAAAATATTTGGCCAAAGTATTGCAAGCTACTAGTTGCATTGTGATGTCAGATGAATATTGGTAACAAATATTTAAATAGGTTCTTTAAACAGATCACTTAGTACTTGGAATAGGGTAGGATAACCAAGTACATGTAGTATACATAAATTATTTTATACTTTAAGTTAACATGAGAGATTGGTTGGTAACCGAGTCATGGAATGAGAGATTGGTAGCATACTAAGTCATTATAGTTGTATATGGTTATCTGTTATGAGATTGATTGGCATGGAATGTGTGTTCTAAATGATTTTTTATTTGGAACAGAGAACATTATGTTTTAAAAAAAATATCTTGTTTCTAAAGTCTTAAAATGGGAATGTTACATCTTGGTATTAGAACTAAAGGTTTTAGCTATTGGACCTATTGTGTTCATAATCTAATGAAACTAAAAAAAAAATTGTTAATAGAAAATGGTTAGAACAAGAGGAAATGTTGTAAACAATCCTCCACCTGAGGAAGGAGCAACAACTGCCTAAAAACTTAATGAGATCCTCGCTTCCCTGTTGGACACAAGAGATTGTTTAGCTATAATTAAACAAGTAATAGGTAATGAGGAGGAAGAAGATGATGATAACAATAATCAACCACCTCCAAGGGAAAATGCCTATGTAGATGTTGATAAGAACAATGTGAACATACCTAATCAGATTGAGAACAAAAAGGCTAGGCTGATAGCTAAACTCACTAATTATATAAAAAGGATAAGTCCAACCAAGTTTGATGGAACCACATTAGAAGATGGGGCTGAGAATTGGCTCAGTGAGATGGAGATATACTTTGCAATAAGGAATTTCTCAGAAGAAACAAAGGCAATATGAGGAGGTTATCAGCTTTCCCATGAGGTATCTTTATGGTGGGATAGTCGTAAGGCTGAGTTAAACATTGATGAAACTAATATCACATGGGATCAATTTAAACTTTATTTTAGGCAAAGTTGGCTTCCGCAACTTTACTATGATTAGAAAATGACTGAATTACGGAACTTAACTCAAGGAAAGCTAATTGTAACTGAGTATAAGGAACGGTTTACTAAACTCCTTAAGTATGTACCTCAGTACCAAACTGATGAGAAGTTCAGGATATGGAAATTCATCATGGGATTGAATCTTGTTATAGGAGATGAGGTGGATGTTCATAGCCCAACCATGATGGAAGTGGCTATTGAAAAAGCCATAAGGCAAGAACAAAAATTGAAGGCAATTTCTATTCATAAGGAGGAGGTAAGGAAGAAAATCCCCAACAACTCTTCATCATCTCTTGCACTTAAGAAAGGACCATGGAAAACATTCAGAATGAAAAGTAATTTTTCATCTGATACTAATAAGAAAGAAGCAACAAACAAGTTTGTTTGAAATGCACAAAACAACTTTTCAAGAACAATAATAACGGACATAAGTCATATGGAGGTCATAATGATTACACTAGGGTTGGAAATAAACCCAAACCTAGAAAGGGACCTGTAGGATGCTGTTATAACTGTGGAAAAGATCATTACACAAATCAATTCCCTTTGAAAAAGGATGATCGTAATCAATAACACAAGATACACACTGCAGTAGCTGATAAGTAGGCCACACCTATAGAAGTTCTGAGTAAGTTATTTGGTTTACCTATAACTATTATTTTTGACACCGGAGCTATTGAATGTTTTATTTCTAGTAAATTAGCATCAAAATTAAAAAGAAAAGATGGAAACATGGATAAAAAATGGACTGTACATTATGGAAACAATGTTGCTCATACTGTTAGTATGTGTCTTTTTGGAGCAGTCCTTAATTTACCTAACTTTTCCACCGAATTTAATCTTTATGTTGCACCTTTGGGGTATTATGATGTAATCATAGGTGTTAATTGGTTAGCAAAACATAAGGATAAAGTGGACTATTTTGAAAAACACATTAGTTGTTTAGATGACCTGTAGAAAACATTAGAGATTCAGGGTGTGAAATGTAAGATTTTTGTTAGAAAACTATTAGCTATGCAACTTAAAAGGCCAAAAATAAAGGTTGTAATTTATATGCAATAAAAATTATAGAAATAGCTGAAGAGAAAAGTGATGTCATGGAATGGTATCCACTGTTATGAGACTTCAGTGACGTATTTCAGGAAGAATTTTCAAGTCTTCCACCCAAAAGGGAGTTTGATTTCACAATTGAGATCAAGCCTAGAACTGAACCTATTTCTAAAGCACTGTATCAAATGACTAATAGAAAACTAGTAGAGCTTAAGGCTCAGTTGAAAGAAATTGTGTCTAAAGGTTTTATTAGACCAAGTGTGTCACCTTAGGGAGCACCTGTAATTTTTATGAAAAAGAAGGATGGAACACTTTGATTTCCCATTAATTACATAATGTTAAACAAAGAAACAATCAAGAATAATTACCCATCCCCTAGAATTGATGATCTATTTGATCAGATGCGTGGAGCATTAGTATATTCTAAGATAGATCTTTAATCTGGATATCATGAATTATGGATTAAGGATGAGGGCATTCATAAAACAACTTTCAGAACAAGGTATGGACATTATGAGTTCACAGTTTTACCTTTTGGATTAAAAAATTCACCTGCAACATTTATGAACTTAATGAATAACATATTTCAAGAATACTTAGACAAATTTGTGCTCGTATTCTTGGATGACATTCTAATATATTCTAAAAGTATTGAGGAACACTATGAGCATCTGAAGATAGTTTTGGAAATTTTGAGAAAAATACGGTTATATGGTAAGCTGTCTAAATGTTTTTTCTATGACACAAAAGTGCACTAGTTAGGACATGTAATAAGTAAGAATGGAATTGTTTTAGATCCTTCAAAAATTATAGCTATAACTGAGTGGCCTACACCAAAGAATGTACATGAAGTTAGAAGCTTCAAGGGGCTTGTTAGCTACTATAGAAAATTTGTAAAATATTTTTCTAAGGTATTTACACCAATAACTTATTTATAGAAGAAGGATAAAAAGTTTGTTTGGAGTGAGAAATGTGAAATTGCATTCAAAAATTTGAAGTAACAGTTAGCTTCAGAACCTATTCTAGTAGTACCAGATCCTAATTGAGACTTTATGGTGGTAACTGATGCATATGGTGAAGGTCTAGGAGGTTTTTTGTTACCAAATGATCATGTCATGGCTTACGAAAGTATAAAAATACAATTACATGAGTTGGATTATGCTCCAAATGATCTAGGGCTTGCTGCCATTGTTCATACACTACAATTTTGGAGGCATTACCTGTTTGGTAAACCTTTTCAATTGAAAACTGATCATCTTGGGCTGAACTATATTTTCACTTAGCCAAATCTAAATGCAAGAAAATGAAGATGGTTAGATTTTTTGTATCAATATGATTTTGACATCATTTATATCAAGGGTAAAGAAAACAGAGTGGCTAACACTCTAAGTCATAAGCAACACATTTTTTCTCTTATAACATTGAGAACTCAATTTAATGATGAAGTAAAAAGTGTTATGGAATCTTGTTCTTACTTTTAGCAAGTAAAGACAGCGCTTGCTTCAGATCCTAATGATTTGAGGTATAAAGGTTTTCACTTTGATAACAAAGGAACCTTAAGATTTGAAAACAAGGTATACATACCTTTTCTAAATGATTTAAGGAAGAAATTATTAGCAGAATTTAACAATTCACCTTTTTCTGGACACGTTGGTATTACAAAGATGCTTACTGATATAAAACAACAATAATTCTAGAAAGGAATTAAAAAGAATGTTATTGATTTTTTGACACACTACCTTGAATGTCAACGTGTTAAAGTGGAACATATGCACCCAACCGATTTATTGTATCCTCATAGCATACTGCAGTAGAAATGACAATTGATAAGCATGGACTTTGTACAAGGGTTGCCTATGTCAAGAAATAAACATGATGTTATTTTATTAGTTTTTGATAAACTAACGAAGGTAGCACATTTTATTGCTGGTAATCTGAATGATGATTCTCCTGTGTTAGCTAAAATATTTGTACACAAAATTTTAAGATTACATGGAGTGTCTGAATTAGTCATATCGGATAGAGATCATAGAATGACGTCAAGGTTTTGGCAAATGCTTAATGCAGCTCTAAGAACTAAGATAAATTTCAGTTCTATGTATCATCTAGAAATGGATAGATAGACTGAAAGAGTTAATCAAGTTTTAGAGGATATGTTATGAATGTATTGTATGGATCAGTAGTATAAGTGGGAAGAGTACATTCCACTAGTTGAGTTTGCATATAATAACACATATCATGCCTCTCTTAAGATGGCACCTTTCAAAGCATTACATGGAAGAAAATGCAGAACCCCTGTTAGTTATGACAACATTAAGGATAGAGAGGTAATTGGACCTGAAATTCTTACTGAAATGGAACAACAAGTTAAAATGATTTGTGAACGCTTGAAAGAAGAAACCGATAGGGAAAAGAGTTGTCTTGATTTAAAGCGGGTAGACAAGAAATTTGAACTTGGTGAGAAAGTATTTCTTTAGGTCAAACCACAAAAGAGCTCTATAACTTTTGGCAACACTGTCAAGTTATCACCTCATTATGTGGGACCTTTTAAGATAGTTGAAGTAATCAACCCTATAGCTTATCGTATAGCATTACCTCCTACTTTATCATGAATGCATGATGTTTTCCATATTTCTTTGCTTAATAAATACGTTTCATATTTATCACATGTCTTAAATTGGAATTCCTATCAGGTCCAAGACCTAGGAATAATCTTGGTTAAACCCATACGAGTGCTGGAAACTCACCAGTTACATTTAATAAATCATGAGATAAGTCAATGTAAGATCAAGTGGGACTAGTTTAATGAAGAAAGTATAACCAAGGAAAACTTGGATGATATGAAAACTATTTTTTCATATTTATTTGATCAGAATTGACTAGGATGACTGATAAAAATTGTGATTTTATCTTTAAATGACAATAAGTCTACCAGTTATGGACAGACAACTATTTGTTTTTAAATAAACTACGTGAATGCTGATTTTTGGAACTTTAAATTTGGATATTGTTCCAAACATATGTTAAGGAAGTGAATAATTTAATTATCCTGAATGAAATGATTAGAATGAGATAATCATCAGGATGATGATTCTTTTAGGAGGGAAGTATGTAACACGTTTAACAAACTATTATATTTCTCTTTGAATTACAAGAGTTGGCATGTGATTTAATTGAATGAGGTGTGTTTCCTTGATTGTTGAAAATCATGCTTCTTATGGATAAATCATCTCTTCTCTTGGATTCATTGGACTAAAATTATATGGCTTTCAGGAATCCATTTTTACTTCTTGTTGATAAGTTTCAATCAGATTTTTAGTGTTGCAAACTTATCTCTGTTGACTGACTCATCCTTGGATCAATTTCAGTGATCCAAGGAATGTTTTAAATATTCTTGACAAATTGAATGGTAAACTGACATTTAAGAGTTTGAGAGGTATAGTAGACTGAAATTTTTTGTTTTAGCAAATTTTATGGTCTTTTGTGAAAATGTATTCATTCGGTTGTAAGTTTGTGCTTGGGTCTCTGGGATTCATCTTCACGGAATTTTATTTTCATAAAAAAAATATAGTCATCTTATGACCATGAAGGGGATTAGGATCCTAAAGCTAAAGGAATATCCTAATGATATCCTAATCTAGGTAAGAACGCCTACTTCCTAGCTATGTCTATTTAATTCGGTTGTAATCTAACCTAAGCTTTCTATTCTATTATGTTAGGGGGATGACCTAACCTAAGCTCTTCTGATAAATGAATAAGGTAAGGGGAGATTACTATCATGATACTATACTATGTTAACCTAATGCCTAATACTAATGCTTGTGAATTTGATATAACCTAAGGTGGTACTACATATGGCAATGTTTATAAACCTAAGGAAATTATTTAGGAAATTATTGTTGGACTAACCTTAGCTTTAGGAAATCTAGCCTAAATTATTTGAAAGGGGCCTAGGGTGACAAGTCACTACAGTGACAGTTCCAATGGCTTTTATTGAGATTTGATTAGATTTAAATACATGGAAGTACTGCCAGTTTTGCAAGGGCTAGTTAAATTTTAGCGGGGCTTATGTGGAATCTTCACTAATTATGGAAATGCATGTTGATTTGGAATTAGTACTCGCCAGTTTTGGGAGGTGGTGGAAAGGTGAGATAAGTGGGAGAATTAAGAGTTATGGAATTAATGAATCTCGATTTCTGTGTGGAAACCATATTGGAAACTCAGGAGGTGGGTTTGTAAGAGGTTTTTTCGTTTTGCATGCATCGCAATTTTTTCTCCACATGGAGCTAACTGGTTCATTGAACCAGTAGTTAGAATTCTTCTTCTTCTTCACTATTTTTGGTTTCTCTAGTCTATTTTTGATCAAGGGAATGTATAAGAGGCATGGGAAGAAAAATTGTTTGGTTTTTGATCTATCGTGGGGAAGAAAAGGAGTTGGAAGTTCAGCTAGAAGTCTCCTTAAAATTATTAGAGGCACTATCAAGCATGATAGGATCTACCCATTAAGATTTCTTTATTTCTTCTAAATGATTCCTTAAAACAATTCTTCTCACTTGAGATATATTTTTGCATGATGTGTTTCGTTATTTACTTACATGTTTTCATGAAATCTATGTGGTTTTTGGAATGTGAATCCATTATTGTTAATGGTAGTTCTTGGGAAATTTCTCTGTACTAGTTATTAGTGGAATTCATGCAACTTGCATTTGAAGCTCTGTAACTTGTATTTGAAGCTATGTAGCTTATATTCGAATTTTGTAATTTGCATTATAGACTAGTATCGACTGAACTAGTTTTGCTACTTGAATGGTTTTGAATATCTATTTTAGTCTTGTGTTTCACTGAGCTTGTAGTGGAGCTTCATGGTTGTTCTAAGCTTGTGTTGAAGCTTTGTGATTGTTATGATCTTTTAATGGAACTTTGTGTTTATTCTAGACTGAATGGAACTTGGTGTAGATCTGAAATTTTTGTTGAATATTCATATTCAACACTATACTCTTATTCAGTTCTTCTGAATGTTGAACTGGTAGTCGATTTTTTGAGTTTTGTTCTATAAATATGATCATATATTGAGTTTTATTCTTCTTTAAAGATTTGAAGTTGCTTGAACTCATAATAGAACATTGGTGTTTTGTTTTGAGATTGTAGTAAGGGATTTGTGTTTCACTTTAGGCTCGTACTTTAACTTTTTTCTTGTTTGAGCTAGCATTAGAACCTTGTGAAGTTCTGAACTTATGTTCAAATCTCGTATTTGACATTGTACAGGTATTCCATTATTGTGGAGTTTTGAACTTGTGTTGATTCTTTAGTTATATTATGAGTTGGGTTTTGTTGGTTTTTAAGGATTTGAGAAGATTTAATCTCATTTAAGGACTATCTATTCTATAACAGTCTCGAGAGATTGTTTTTTTAAAAGTAGATCTCGTAATCTCTTTCGAGATCTTCTTCTTGTAGCTTCTTTTTGGATCTGTTTTGGTACTTTTGGTTTGGAGACTGTACCACCTTCTTTAAGCATGAAAGGGCGTGTGAATATGAATTATTTCCTATTGTTCACTTCTCTAAGCAAACCCGTGTCCTGTGGAAGGCTTGAATGTTGTTTGTAGAAGGTTTAAGGGACTGGAATTAAATCTTGTTATGGGTATTGATGATTTTTAGTTTGTTAAAACAGTCGTAACAGTTTTTAAAAGGGTTTATGGAATGTATTATTTACTTTCCTTCTTGTTTTTGATGTTGAAGAAAATACTTCCCTATCATAAGCCTTTAACTGGAACTTGAGAGGCTTGTGGTGATTCTGTTCAGTCAAGTTGGAAGTAATTTTGGGACAGTACTTTTCTTAAACGTATTGTTTATTTTTCTTACTCTCTTGTGATATTTTATGTTATTCTTGGGTTTTAATAGAATCTTGAATATAAAACCTAGTATGCTGAGTGTAGTATGAAAGGATATAATATCACTGTTCTAGATGCTTGGTAATATTGTTCTTATTTGGGATCATGAACTACTTACTCATTTGCATTAAGTTGTTGATGCCTTGTAATGGAAATTCAATCTTTGAGTCGTGAGTTGTATTGATCCTTGTAATATTTTACGGTTGGAGGATTTTTACTCCTTTATGGTTTCATTAAATGAATCCCCAAGTTTTATTGAGAAAGAAATATGTTCTCTTGGGGATAGTTAGTGTTTAGATTTTGTACTCTGAATTTTGTTCTGAGATTTTAATTGAACTTGAACTTGGTGAATGGAAATGGGTAAACTAGCTAGTAAGTTTTGTGATGGAAAGTTTGTAGTGCGCATTCTTTAACTTTACATTCGGTTTTGTGTTCTCTTTTGGGAACTAGATAAAGAACTCTAAGTTTAAATAAGACAAGGGATTTCATTTCATAATATAAATGAAATGAAATATGAATCGGGTCATTTTCTATTTGGGATCCTTTTTCTGTTGTTTGTATAAGTTCATTTGATTGAACTTATCTGTTTTCAATATTATTCTGAGATGGAAAATTTATTGTGGAATGTTTCATTTCAAGTCTTTGAATTGAGGCAGATTTGTGCATTCTAAACCTGTAATTGCTTTACTAATGATGAGTGTTTGGAAAAATAACATGTATTGATTCTTCTTCAATTGTTATATGGAATGATGAAGTATTCTAATATGAGCTATGCTGTAACTAACTTATTTGGATTCTTAGAAAATACAAACGTGCATTTCTATTCTTATGAAATTATGATACAATTGGATGACAAGACTAGTTGATTGTTTAAAAGTAATTGATAGGATCAATTAAGCCATACGATATAAATGCAAGTGTTACAGATTATAATATGCTCTTTTCTTAAAAAGTGAATTTAGATTCTTTTTATTTTACTTCTTTTCTATATGTTATTACTTATGATTGGTTGTATGATGTATATTAATTATTTCATTAAAGCAAAATTGTTTAATGGAACAATTAGTGGAATGCACTTTACTTTAATGCTTAGCGCTTATCATGCTCAATTCATTGAACTGACTCGTACTAGAAATTTTTTAGATGGACATTGTAAGTGATAAAAGAAGACAAGAAGTTTCATGATGCAATGGATTATTTAATTCTAGATCTTATTTCAATATTTTTGAATCATTCTTGAAGGGTATTGGAAAAGAAAAGTGATGTTCTTTTAAGATCTTAATTATGATTGACATGCGGAATGTCTGAATTGCATAGTCTTGTAAATGTACCTTTTAAATCATGAATTGAAAGGTTTGTGTTGGAATTCAAATTGTGAAGTGAAATATTTGTACTTATATGCTGGAAATAATAGTGATATCTTTGTGGTATTCTTTATATCTATTTATATACTATTGTTGTTATCAGATATTGAGTAGGACTAAGGAGACAATATAATCTCCCCTATTATAATGAACTTGTTAAATTACAAAATATGTCGCTCTTTAACTACACAACTATAGGTTGATAATGAAATATGCATGGGACATACAATTAAACTATATGTTAAATTAATGATAAAAAGGTTATTTTGAACCTAACATTTTACCATGTTTTTTGAAGACTCTTCCTCTCCCAAGAACGAAAGATAATATGATTAGTAGTTATGACCCTTAATCTTTATAACTTCGTTTATAAAGTAAACATTAGCTAAATCAAGGTGGATGTCACACTTGATTTGGACAATGAAGTTGCAGTAGGAATTAAACGTTGATGTTTATTGTCCTATTTTTGGGATAACTGTTATTATGCCACATTAATGAACAATAATGCAAATATGGATTAATGAAGTTATCCATATCTAATTAGGATAAGTATGGGTAAAGAACTTAATAAATGTTGGAATTAGGGTTAGGCATGGTTGTTGTAATATGAATCTTAATCCAATTTAATTATGATTAATGACCACTAAGGGGGTATGTACATATTGATGAATCAGTTCTAACAGATGTTCGCACACGCAAACTGCAAGAATATACCCTCAAGAAGTCTTGGGACTTCTCGAGGATATAGTGTTGTAGTTTACATGTGGAAACACCCTTCTGTATTTCTTCATGTAGATTTATGCACATCTGGACTTGAACTTTGTTTCTCTCTAGGTAAAGTTAGTAGCATATTTAGGATAGGTAGTAGCTTTCAATGACTCAAGGTACCTTGGCACATCTAGTTGACTTAGGTCAACTGAGTATGCCCATATATCCTAAGTCACCATCAGCATCTTCCTATGATAAATTATGTTTCTAACCCGGGCTAGGGTCAAACCTTAGGCAAGTGGACTAACGGTAGTCAGTAAAGACCATTCTAGATAACAAAAGAGTGAGGTGAAGGACGTATTCTGGATTGATGAGTATACCATCTAGGAATAGTAACATGTATAATATGTTGAAAATATTTTGTCGAAGTATCACAAGTTACTAGTTACATTTTGCTATGTCACCTAGTTTAAAGCAATGTGATGTTAGATGAATATTGGTAACAAATATTCAGATAGGTTCTTTAGACAGATCACTCAATACCTAGAATAGGGTAGGAGAACCAAGTATATGTAGTATACATAAATTATTCTATACTTTAAGTTAACATGAGAGATCAGTTGGTAACTGAGTCATGGAATGAGAGATCAGTAGCATACTGAGTCATTGCAGTTACATATGGTTATCTATTATGAGATTGATTGACATGGAATTTGTGTTCTAAATGATGTTTTATTTAGAATAGAGAACATTATGTTTAAAAAAATCTCTTGTTTCTAAAGTCTTAAAATGGGAATGTTAGAAATAGAATTAATTCCCCTTTTATTAATTAAGGGAGACTTATTAGAATGTCAACTCTAATCACATTTAAATGATTATGAAAAAAAGGAATAAGACAAAATAAAAAGTGGAACCCCAATGAAACAATAGAACATGAAGGAGGAGGGGTAAGGGGGGAGAAGAGAGAGAGAGAAGGAGAGGAAAAATGATAGATAACTAGTCTTATGAAGACACGGCCCTTGCTTATTTTGATTCACTATCTAATAGATCCTTATCAAGCTCAACTATAAAAATCTCCACTCCCTTGAACTCTCTATTATAGCTAGCCATCGTAGGTGGATATCGTAAAATTTATCTTGGATAGGGACTCCACTATGTCTTCATTAAAAGAAAAGGGATCCTCAGATTATTTCTTGACATATTCCTCAAATAGCCTCTAAAATTAATCTGTTGAGGTACCCTCGTTAATGATGAGCACTCCAAAATTCTATATCATGGTGTTGACATCATCATGCACATTAGAGGCACATTCCTCATTTGAATCCAAATCATATGGATCACGATTAAACATATCATATCAAGAGATAAGATTCCTCACCCATACCTATGAAAAATTCTCGGATGAAGAGTCAAATAACTTCCTATTTATCAAAACCTGAGAATGATCTTTCCTAATTTCCACAACTAGTGGGTACACCTAATACAAATTTTCTTTTAATTTTTTGATCTCATCCCTTGTCATCAAAAATTTGGTGTCATTCATGCACATGTATCTATATAATGAGATCACATATGGAAGTAGTACTTTCCCTTTCTCTATATTCTTTTTCACCCATTTGTCACTGGCTCATCACTGCATGGTAAAACCCTATGTATTTCCAATGGAATCTAGGTTGAATATACTGATGGGATTAACTTATTAAATTGGAAGAGATGAGGATAAATTTGGGTGAATGAAATTTTACACATATGAGGTGATTTTTCCCACATGGTATTCCACCTAATCAATTTTATCTTTATACTCTTGGTTCCTCATGAGAAGGTGAATAAAAGAATCTTATAAATAATGTGCATCTCCCTCATGGTTTATGGGCCTAAGGAAGTGGTTTTCATCTCATATTCGAATAGGGGAATTTTTGAATTTGATTGATCACCCTTGGCCTGAATACTTCCGCATAATGATTTCCCAAGGCACCCCTTGTAAAGTGAGAAGCTACTTAAGAGAAGTTTTTATTCTTCCCCTTGACCAATGAGGATATAGCTAAGAAATTAGGGAGTGTCACCTGCTAGACTATGTGGGAATCCTTTGTGATAATTTATTACATTTAAGGGAACATATCATTTATCTTGGGCTTGAAAAATGACATGATTATTGTTTCCTTCTCAGGGTGGGAAGGCACATCTCATGCAAGAGGAGAAGGAGTGGTAATGAAAGGTGGGAAGTTATGGGGTTATTGAGGGACTGAAAGGTGGACTAGATCATTCTGCCTAATCTCAATTTCTACCACAAGATCATTTCTTGTTCTGACCTTATTTTGAAGCCTTTTTTAGTAGGAGGCTTCTAATTCCATTACATTATACTTCAAAATTTCTTGAGAATTGGTCGAGCTTGAAGATTTCTCCATGACTTTCAAAGAGAAATTTTGGGATGCATAAATTTAAAGAGTGGGTAAATTCCCTAATGAAATGAAGGCAACCTTCTTCTTTCTAAACCATTTATTTGATATTCTAATGATGTCCTCATTCCACTCACTTATGTATTATGATTTTTGGATGTTTCATGTCACCTATGGAATAGGCAAGGAATTTACTAATTGATATTTTTGTTCCTGAAAATTTGTGCCATCATCTTGAATGTATTTTTGGAGCTTGCAAGAGTGAATACCAAGTATGAAGTCATTGAAAACTTCTTAAAGACTAATACCTGGGATAAATGATGATATAAGTTCTCAGTAAATATTTTCCCCTAATCTATTCTTTTTTTCCTTTAGTGATGGTGAGCATGAAAAATTCCATACAATCATAAATATATTTCCTAGTTTATTCTCCCATTATTTGACTAATAAGTATTATCGCATCTAAGTAGACTTCATGAAATTCACTACGTGAGAGAAACTTTAGCATACAAGAAGGATTTATTCCTTTCTTTAACCATGAACCCAATGTAAGGCCTTAAAGGTAGGCTTCTATTTTGGACTATACACCTGATGAAAAATCCTTTGAAATGACAGTCATATTGTTCCAGGTCAAAAATTTTATTGAGTGAGAGATGGACTTAGGAGTGAGCACCATCAGAGCTAAGTTATTATCTGCCCTTATGGTTCATGTGTCCAAATCATAGTGATAGGAGCATGCCAACACCAACTCTGAACTTTGAAATGATACTGGATGACCACATGTTGCATATAAACCACTCCTAAAAACCTTATCCTCCACTAGTTCTACGGGTCCACCAAACATATGATCCTTGAGGTATTCTAGATCCATGTGGGTGACATATTTTTCCCCGCACCCAAGTATTCAAATGGGATATCTAATATGGGATAGAAAACTACAAATTTGAAGTTCGTATTTGACAATGACACCCATTTTACACCTAGAATGAGGGTTTACTATTTTATAAAATTTCCCTTTTTACCTTTTTCTTTTTCAACCACCATTTTTTGTTGCCCTGAATGTTTCCTGTGAAAACTATCTTGAAGAAATATTCCCTTCTTAATATTTTACTATTTATAGTAATTTATCATATAAATACTTACTATTTTTATAAATTTCCCTTCCACACCTAATATTGTGATGAAACCATCTTCACCGAGATAGGTTTCTTCTCTCGATCTCATGTATAAAAAATTATCTCAATCCGATCACTAGAATGGCGGGAAATAAAAAATATGAAACTAGGGTAGGAATTTGGTTTTTTTTTTGGTAAAAAATATGGAACATGCATGTAATTTTAATCACATGTGTCTGTAAGGCACCTAGAAATGAAGAAGATTGCAAAAATCCCCACCTTAATTCATGTATCGGTTTGTGAGATATGAAATTTTGACTTTCCTAGGTACTGAGTCACCTAGGCAAGAAAATGAACATTGAGTATTTAAAAAATTAATTTTTTTTAGAAATATATCCTCTATGATCATGTAAACATGGAGGGATGAATGAAAGAGAATCAATGGAGGATAAAAAAATCGGAAAAATTGTTAGAGTTCTAGGTGGCTTTTGAGAAAAATGGAAGAAGATCCAAAAAAATGTTTATCTCCTTGTTTTTATGCCTTGGGGGGCACATTTTTCCCCCTTATAACCATGGAAAAGGGATGAATTGGACACAAAAAATTTCCCTATCCTTATTAGGAGAATTGGTAGACATGCATTGGCAGAAGGGTGAGAGAGAAGAGCTTATTTTCGGCACCCGGGGGATGAGTTGAATTCACGTGAAGAACCATGTGGGAGAAATGTTTGGGGGAGATTTTTTTTATCCACATTTTCACCTTATAAAAGGGATGAAATGGACACAAAAATTTTCCTCATCTTCATGTTGACAAGTGGCGAGCATGCATGGAACGAGGCCGGGGCTAGAAAATTACCAAAATGTGCTTACAGAGGCCTCTCGAGGTCATGTGGTGGGTCATGAACTCAAACGGGGAAGGGGAGATTTTAATATCCCAATTTTCCCCTTAGAAAGAGATGAGAGGGGAAAACAAATTATGCTTCATCCTCATGCTTCCATGTGGAATTGGAAAAATTGACTAAGTACGAAGCTTATACCTTGGGAAGGACCTTGAAAATGACATTGTCAGAGCTTCTGAAGGTCCTTTTAAGAACTTTTTTACATTAATTTTACTAAAAAATTAATTTTGAGAAGAATGGGATGGGAATAAAGGTATTATTCACATTTAAACATCCTAAATAATGGGCTTATTTTTCAGGATCGCTAGTTGTGCCTGTCATGAATGAGTTGTGGAAAGAAATACATGGGTAGTGTGAAAAATATGAGAATATCACCATGTAGGGAATTGAATCATATTTCCATTGGTATATTATTTGGCATTCAGCTTATTCTGGAGATCCCAAAATCATAATGCAAAGCTCAGGTGCTTTTTTACAGTGTAAGCTCCTTCGCCCTCAAAACCCCACTTTTTCTTAACTTTCTCCTAAACCTCCAGATATTTCCTAAATATTCCTAAATCACTTGAAAATTTATCTTAGATATTTAATACCACTTCTTTATGAATTTATGCATTTAAATCTACTCTATATAATTTGCACCTGGCTCAAAAATGCTAAAAATAGCCAATTCTAAGCATGTTGAAAGATCTTCCTCAAGAGACACTACCTCAGAAGAATCTTATGAACTTGTTTTTGTATTTATAACACATGGGAAAGTTTATAATAACACATATGGATACTAAAAGCATGTGGATAGGCTTGACAAAAGGGATGAACTAGTCTGGAAGGGTTCCCGAGAAGGTTTACGGTAAAAAAAATTCAACACCAGGGTATAGTTGTCATGTTTTCAAGTGGAAATTTTCCCTTGAAAAAACACATGCCAATAGATGGAAATCACTTGGGGAATTATTCTGGATTGAACAAAGTGAGAAAAGTATGAGAATGAACTCTACAATATTAGTTTACGATTCAGACTAGTGCCTTATGTATTAGGATTTACAAAGTCATTATAAAACATAGATAGACTAAAAGGAGTGCACACACACATGACAAAAAGGGAAACACACAACACAAAAAAATTTAAAAAAACATTGTTCTCTATTTTTACACCCCTTGGAAAAATAGGAAAAATTGGACTACCACAGACTTAGAATGAATACTGCAGAGAAGTTTATAAATGTTGTGGAGTGAAGGAAAAATATTAGGAAACCATGACAAAGGAAATAAAGCCACCAAGTACAAGAAATAACCATGGAGGTCTTGGACAAGCCATGGGTAGTGGAACATAGCCATGAGTAAAAATAAAAAGTCCATAGATGTAAAATGGAGAATCATGGAAGTCAAATGAAAGCCACGGGACTAAGATGTCACGGATTGAAGTAGAAGACAAAGCCGCAGGTCAGAAGGAAATAAATCACACCTTAGACTCATGCTACAGAGAAAAGGAAGTCCACAGGTGTTGTAAAAATATGCACAAAACATGAATATCGAGTCGTGGAGGTAAAAACCACAAAAAATTGAATGGAGAATCAACATATTGAAGAAAAATGATAGTTTTATGTGGGATACTAAAAGCACCATAACTTTTGATTGGATGATCCGATATTTGCAAAATTAATATCGATTGAAAGGATTAATAAGAGGAAAGGTGGTATACTTCTCCAACATGTAAAAAGGTGCAGTCCTAGGAGGAAAGACTACCAACATTTAATGTAGTATGGGTGGCCAACAAGGAATACGGCGTGTGATAGTGGATAACCAGAGGTTCCCAACTTTTTTAGAAAATTTATTTCTTGTTGTTGGTGGTTGGGAAATTTTAAATTTTATTTCCCTCTCCTTTTTCCTTCCCTTCTCTTCTTTTTCTATAAATGTAAAAGCTCAACTCATTAAAATAGATCTCTCTTTGTTGTAATGGCACCATGCCAAAATGGTGGCCAACTTCCCATGGGTTTCAGACCTTGAGTTAGGTCTCTACAATGTATTTGCACCTTCTACCATAAATGTAATCGACTGTGCATCATTTAGCAATAAAAATCAGATTTTGTGGCTATCTTTCTGCCAAGATCTCACGTTTTATTTATCCTTGCCTCTATGTTTACATTTCTTGGCATGTTATGTGTTCCCTCTTATTTACAGGTTCTATTTCATGTTTTGTTCATGTGAAGAATGCCGGATCTGCGTGGTTCTTGTTTTTGGCGAGATCATTTGCCCCTTCTCTCATGTTTTCCCTCTTTCTGTCACCTTCATGGAGAGTGATTGAAATTTCTTTTTGTTCTATCACCCTCTTAGCTTAGGATTTCCCTTTTTTTCATCTGCTTTTATCCCTGGTCCCTTGACATGTTTAGGTTAGAATTTTATTTCAATATTAGGAGTAGTGTTAGCATTAGGATAGGTTTAGGATCCAACCTTCTCTAGAAGTATGTCTTAGTTCCTAGGTTCCACAACTAAGATACAGTCCCATATTGCCTCAGAATTCATGATCCTCATTGATCATATACAAGGTGAAATTTTGAGCTCCAACACACACATGGTAGGAAAGGAAAACACACACCTAAATCACCTATGGTAAAATGTAGGGAAAACACACTTTCATTACTTTTACAATTTCAAGTATTACCCACTGCAAGGAAACTCAAAATGTGTGCCATCTACATACGATAGATAAAAATAATTCTCTCTACAAGTTTCTAAAATCTAGAATGGATTGATCAATAAAGAGTCAAATTTCCCATGGTTTCCTTTAGGTGTTCTTGATTTGTCCCATAACAAGACAAGGTCTCCAACTTTGAAATCCCTAGATTTTACTTTCTTGTCAAATAACTTCTTCACCGTTAGTTGATGTTATTTTATACATTCCACAACCTTGAACCTATCTTCTTTAAGCTCCTCAAGGAACAAAATTTCCTTATCAATGGAATCATGATACTAACCATATTCTACTACTTTATCAGTTAAAGTAATTAAATATCAATGGTGGTTGGAATCTCTTCCTCAATCCCATTGAGAAATTATAATAGTAACATATGGATTGATTTCTTAGGATTTATTAAATCTCCCCACAATGCATTATAGATATTATTATGCCAATTCCTTTGATTCTCATCAACTGGCTTATGGAATATGGTCAGAATATTTTTGTTTCTTGACTCTTCTTTACTATTCCCTTGAGGGTAACAGTCTGATGCATGATATAACAAGATTCCATAGTTGTAGAAAAATTATGTCAACTCCCTAGAGGAGAAATATGTGTCATTATCAACCACAATCTTATGGGGGATCCCAAAATAGAAAATAATATTATCCTTGATGAAATTTCACACCATTTTGGAATTATTCTACTAGGATAGGATTTCCTCTACCCATTTTGTGAAGTATTCAGTCATTGTGAGCACATGTGTATGTCTTGTACATGAATGAGGATTTATAAATCTAATGAAATCTAGGCCCCATTATTGAAAGGGTTCTTTGATCAACACTCTTCGAAGATGAAGTGCAAAAATTTATGGTCTCCTAAATTTTTTTTTGCATGCTTCACACTTGGAGACCCATTCTATGTCATGTACAAACAATCTAGGCCAATAGTAACTTCCACAGATAATTTTGTGAGTAGTCACCATTGCAAAAAAATTCCTACCACATGCCTAATCATGGTATGATTTTAACAATTTCTCTTGTTGGTATTTGTATATGCACTTAAGGAAGCATCCATCAAATACCCTCTTATAGAGTACATGATTCCACATAACATACTTGGCTGACCTATGCTTGAGGGTTATTATTTTTTTGTGGTAAAGGTGAGCTAGACACTCACCGTAAGTCAGAAAGTAGGTAATGTTAGCATACCACTCACTTGTTGTATCTATGAAAAGTACTTGAAGCAGGTCCTTACTTATACACTCACAGTAAAAGAAATCTCCTGTATCATTTTCTACCAAAATTGCTTCATATCCTGCAATCAAATAATAAAACTCATTTCCTCTGACCAAATTTGAATGTCTGATATCCAAGTCATATTCTTGAATTCTTGCCACCCAATTTCCACTCTTGGTTCTTAGATCCTATTGGGTAAGGATTGAATTGATAGTAGATCTTGGAACCATCACCACAGTGTGGGAGTTGATAATGTAGAACATAAAGTTCTTTATCACTTTGAATATTACATATGCATGATTCTTCAGTTGATTGTAGCTTAACTCATGGTTATTTAGTGGATAGCTCATGAAAGTGATTAGGTCTTCGAGGCCTTCTTTGTTATTCTGGAAAAAGATGGCTGATATCATGTTCTTTGAAGCATAACAATACAAGATGAAATATTTATGCAAATTGGGGTACACCAAGGTAGGATAATTTTCTATTACTTATTTTATTTCCTCAAATGCCATTTTTCCTTCATTATTCTAGTTGAATCTTGTTTTGGGTTTCATCGTGATAGTGATATGCTTGGTCAATTCAAGGAAGACTGGGAAAAACTACCGAAGAAAGTTGAATTTGCCAAAGAAGGAATGGAATCCCTTTTTTCTTGTTGAAAAGGAAAATTATTCGATGTATTTTACCCTTTTTGGATCAATATTTCCCCCCTCTTTGTTCACAATGTGTCTAAAGAGTTTCCCTTCAGTAATCCTAAAGATGTACTTCTTGGGATTTAGAGATATTTGGTGCTACTAGTATCTAATGATAACCTGTTCAAGGTGTTGTATGTGATCTCCTCACTTCTTTGAGAAGACTTTGAATTCATCTAGATAAATTACTATGTAGTTATTGAGGTCCAGGTCCGTGGCTCTTTGAAGGTCACTCCCGCGTTGATCAAATTGAAAATAATTTAATTGTATGAAATAGTTCCCTAAGGTGTTGTGAAGTATATTTTAGATTTGTATTCTTCTGCCACATTTATGTGGTTATACCCATAGAAACCATAAATTAATGAGATCATTTCCAAACCTATAACACATTCGATGATTGGAAATGGATAGTTATCTTTTAAAGAGGTCTAATTGAAGTTATATAAGTTTACAAAATTCTTATTTCTCCATTATTCTACACCAGGAAAATGTTTTCTACCCATGTGGAATGGTGGATAGGGAAGATGATTAGGTAATTCAAAATCTTCAATACTTCATCCTCGATGGTATCCATAATTTTTGGATTGTATGGCCGTTACTTTGCATAAAAGGCTTAGATTCATGATTAAAATAAATTGAGTGGTGCATATCCTTGGATTAGAATGATTTGAATTCATCATAGGAATATGCCAAGATAGCAAAGTAATTTCTCAACAATGAGACAAACCTTCTTTAATTTAGGTGAACAACACTTGCCAATATTCATCAACTTGGGTTTCTCTGTGGTGCCAATATATTATTTTTTGAAATCAACAGTACACAGAGATGAATATTTTGTTATCTCCTTGATGAACCTGTCATTCTTGTTAAATAAATCCTCCATAGACAAGGGACCTTTTGGAATCTTTTTTATTTTCAATATGATAACACCTTTAGCGTAAACTCCCTTTATTCCTTCTTTATCTTCCATCGCCACTGATTCCTAATTTGGATTATCACTTCCCTCATAGAATAAGTTGATGAAATTGTCTCTTTTCTCTAAGAAAGAGAGGAGATGATTTTCATCATTGAATAATTTTCAATGATTTTTGTTTACCGGAACACTTTTTTTTAACACCATTTTGACAGTCACTTTGTCCTTATTGAAGGACACATGTGTATTCATCAAAGAAGTTGGAATTGTGAGAGAGTTATATTTTTTATTTTTCTCATGAGGAATAGCTTGAATGGAAAAAAGAATAAAAATATTCGATGTAGTCCCAAACTTGATTCTTGTAGTGCTTAAGTCTTGGGTTCTTGACTTGATACCAAATTTTCACTTGATTGATAATCACATTAGCATCACTAAGGAATTTGATTTTCTTGATGCCCATGGATTCTACAAAATCCATTCTAAAGAGAAGGGCCTCATACTTCGCAGTATTGTTGGTGTTTTCAAATTATATCTTGTATGCAAACGGAAGGAAATCACTTGAGGGAGAGGTCGGGATAATGTTGGCTCTAGACCCTACACTCGAATGGATTCCATAAATTTCCATGGTCCACAATTGATCTTATTCATATTTCATGAGGAGGGGAAAATTCATTTCTCTTTTAGATGTGAGGAATTAGTTACCAAACTCATTGTCTTGAAGAAATATGTTAGATTTTGTGTCTTCATAATTTTCGATGGTGTATTTCATCTTTTGCATGGGTAGCATTTTTTTCATTTCCCCCTTCACTGAAATGGTTACCGAAGACTAATCCATTTCTATTTCTCCACCCAATTCTCTATAGAAGCTCTTTCTCAACAACATGTCGAAAGATGATAGAATATCCACCACCAAGATAGCTAGAAAATATTTCTTGTATGGGAAATCTGTCAAGGCCACTATTAGGTAAAACATTGTTTACTAGGTTAATTTAGCATTGGTAACCAGATTGTTATTGTGTCTGTTTAGTAGTTACATAGCTATATACATATTTTAAATATGGTTGTATTGTTAAAAAAAATTTATTTGCAATATTGTGGCCATGTATGATTATTGTTATTTGGTTATATTTTTCTAACCATATTGTTATTCACAGTTGTGTATATTGTTGCACCTATGTAACATCTCATTTGTCTATATTTAGCTTTCCAATATCTATAAGTATTGTAACCCTCACTATTGTATTTGATTTTTATTAAACATCAATAATATAGGCTTTCATCCATCTTCCATATTTGGTATCAGAGTAGCTTGGAGCCCCTATGAGTAGAGAAGGTGTGAAAAGTGAGTGGAGAAGAGATAGGGGAGATTAAAGAAGCATTTGCATCAGTTGGAGAGCCTATGCATCCTCCTGCAACTTCCCATCCCAATACCTATATCCCCACAACCTCTTATTCATTCTCCAGGTGTTTGAAAATATATTTTTCACTTATTCCCCCTTACACCAAGAAAAATTTGCTTCATGGAGCTATTCTGGTTATGAAAAAAACATATTCAAAAAATAAAATAAAATAAATCATTTTTCCCCCATTAGTGGTTTTCCTTCTAGATTTAGAGGCCTATTTAGAAACTACTACATTTAGCAATGTTCTACAATTGGAGGATTTTGTGTTATTTTAGTAATGATTTGATAGATCTTAGACTAGGAATCCCCTGACAGATATCTCCATTGAGCTCAAAATGATATGCATTGAAGCCTTCAGTCATGCTCTGAGTAGCCAACCTACACATGACAACCTTGTAATATGTTGGTCTTGATGAGTAAGGCGGTATACCTACCTGAGATGTGCTCCATTTATTTTGTATTTGGTTTATATTTACATTGGATAGATGAGCTTTACATTGAACCTACATCTAAAGCAGACTGTATCTATGCTCCACACCTTGCCGAGCCTCAAAAACAACCTACATTCGATTAGCTGAGAAATTTTCACATAGCACCCTGCAAACAAAAGAGGTGGAAATAAATAAAGTAGAGGCACAAATGAAAACACAAAAACAAAAAAACAATGGTGATTCCCTCCTTCAAAACATGACGAATCTCATACATGTACAATGATTAAAATAAGCAGAGGTATCAATCAAACACAAAATGGTGGAGGAAAGTAAACAAAGAAGAGGATTCAATCAAAAAGAGATCTGATTGGGATAGAATAACCTTAATATGTCCTCCTATATAGTCACCATGTGGAAATCCTCTCGAATCACCGTATCACCCAAGGTAGGTGGTTCATATGTTTTTTAAAAACACAGTCTTGTTTTGTAAAAGATATAATCAATTACATGGAATTTATAAGAAAATCACATGCCACGCTCAATTGTCTAGTTAAAAGGTTATAAGATTATTGAGAGGGGTAGGTTAGGGGTTAGACCCCCCCAAAACCTTCATTATTTTAAACCATTTGAATTTAGCAGAAAATCCATAGTTAGCAACAGAAAAACCTAGCTAAACCAAATAACTTCAACTAAACTCCTTAGACTCCATATAATAGCTAGAGAAAAAATTTCATGTTAAGGTAAGTCTTAGGGAATTGGAAACTTTAATGGGAATCACATTTTCTGAGGCTCCTGAGTCTATGATGTATGGCCTTTAATAAAGAGGGATATGTAGAATGGTTCCATCTTATTGGTTTTGGATGCACTTAATGTAAGCATATTTTTTTTAGGATGTGTGGGTGGTGTTAGAAGTAGACCCTTAGAATTTGGAATTACAGTGTTGGTATTTAGGTTACCACCCTTGATATAATTGACAAATCTATCAAATTACTCTAGGTGTGTTTGTAAAAACTTGGACTCAAAAATATAAAATTTTAATTTATTCAAATGTTTGATGATATCGAACGGAGTTGAGGTGGGTGAACTTGATGTTCTTGGGTTAGTGGAAGTTTTACAAGGTGGAGGTAGTGCTACCTTGGAGGCTTGTGCACTTTTAGTGGATGGAGTAGCAGGTTGGGAAGGAAAAGACGAATTTGGTTGGGCAATAGGTGATTTTGAAAGATTATCCTTGGGCAAAGGATTAACTTTAGGTGTGGGGTTAGAGCAAGGGGGAACACCAGAGGAATTTCTTGTCACAAAATATTGCTTCTTATTTGCTATTAGGTTTGGTTTCTCCTTAGTTGATTCCATCAATGGAGGGAGTAGGGATCCTTTGCTGATTATCCTCTTTAGTGAGATTACCACATGAGGATCATCTTTTTTATTATTCTTTACAACATTTGCTGAGGAGGAATATCCCTTTTAATAATGGGAGTAGGTAAGTATGGCACACAAGAAGCTTGGTGCCTCATCATCGTCGTCGTCGTCGTTTCTTATAGAGTACTCGAGGAGACCAATCTGAGCATTATATTCAACTTATTTGATATCGAGAACATTCCCATATTCATTTTATTCTTCTGGATCCTCCAATTCTTCTTCCTCTTCTACAACATAGGTTTCATTAATTTTGTATTCCTTAAGGGAAATTCTTTAGGGAGGTGGAGCAATCATTTTCCTATTTAGGGGATTTTTCTTCTTTGGAAAATTTCTCATTGTACTTTTTGTGTTGTTTCTTGAGTGCAATCACATTTTTCACCAACTTATGGAAAAGGGGATCTATGGAGATGGAACTATAACTTTGACCGTTTTGCTTTTTTTTTTGGATTCTTCATGTTTTCATATAGAATTAGATCATCTTTTGTTTTACTGAAATAACCTTTAGTTTCCTTCTAAGTTATAGGTAGGGAACTTTTGAGAATGAACCCAACCTCAAGAAGCTGAGAATTTATGAAGAATATCTTATATTATTTTTTCATTCATACCAGTTGTAATAAGAGGTCCTGATAGTATTCAGTGGTTTTGAATCTATCCTTCAAATAGATTTTGATATCATCCCAGTAAGTGATAGATCTAGCTGGTAGGAGAACCATTTTGATACTTTATCTTTCATGGATTCCATATTATTTATGGCTAACACATCTTCAAGCTCCACTCCTAGTACACCATAGGAAGTGATGAATGGTGCCACATGTTCTTCTAGGAGTTGTGACCATATCATTTAAATTTGGGAAATATTTTCCTCAAACCTCATGGCAGTTCATGAATAGGTCAAGGGAGGGAAAGTGGACTTATATTCTTTCCCTATGACATAATTAGCTTGGGATTGTCGACTTCATCCACCATTATTGCTTCTAATTCTACTTCAGTATTTTCTCCCACTTAACCTCTTACTCTTTCTTCCACTCTAGGATCCTATCTCACTTATTCTCTTTTCTTTTCTTTTGATTTTGGTTTTTCTTAGAAAAAGTCTTCAGTGAGTTTTGGAAACTCTATGTCTAATGGGTTGAAACTTCTTTGACTACCAATGACATAATTTTTGGGACAAAGGGAGTGTCGTGAATTTCAAACTAATTCTCTCCATCTTTGGATCTCTTCAAATATGGGGTCAACATTTCCTCCTTGTCTCTAAGACCTAGTGTATATACGATAGGCTAGCTTGTAGACTTGGTATTGAATTAAGCTCTCCTTTTTTGATTTTAGGCTTGTCTCACTCTTTCTAAATATTTAGCATGTTTAACTTCAAAATCTAACAACCTTATAGCTATGAAGTAGTGTGCAAAGTTTTATTTTTTATGCCATATGGATTCCATCAAGTAAGATATGATATCTTGTTGGATATGAAATAAAAATTTAGGTCTCTGGATAGGATAGTTGCCAGGAATAGCCATTGGTGTGAGAAATAAGAATCTGTGAATTTTCAAATTACATTTTTTGGTTTTTGGGATATTTTTTTCTTTGTATTTTGTGATTCATATTTTAGGTGCAAAATATGCCAAGTCTTCCCCAAGGTGGGTGACAAAAACTATTAGAGAGAAAAATTGTTGATAGAACAAATTGGTGGGTTTTAACCAATGCTCTGGGACTAGGTCCCTTTTCTTGAATGGGGAAACTCCATTATTGTGTGTGAAAAAAATAAAAAAATTTGTTGTCCTATAGGTCAGGGATCAAATAGGGACACTCCACTGAACCAATGGAAAATGCTTGCAATTTCCTATAATGGAGGAATTTTCTAGGTAGGTGAGAAAAAGGGAGTGGGAAATTAGGAAGGGGACTTAATATCATAGGTAGAAAACTTAGATGCTTGTAAGGATTAATCAAATCATATCAACACACATATTTAGAAAGAATAAAAACCTTGTTACTAACATGACGAAAAGATGGAATTATGAAAACAAAGTCTCACATTTTCCCTCATTAAGGAAATCATGACACTCCTTTATTCTTTATTGAAATTCTCACAAACTTGTATAAAGAGAGGAATGGAAGAAAATGTGATAAGGGGAATAGAAGACAATAGTTATCTCTTTTTATTATCCCAATTAGCTATCTACTATTAAACATAAAAAATTAACAACCCTTAAGTATGGGGGAGTCATTATAATTTATAGACTTTAGAAAGACTCTTCACCTACCCCGCATGTGAATTTTCATTTTTATTTTACACCATGTGACTCTTTGTATTCCTAGGAATAGAATTAATTCCCAATTTACTAATTGAGGGTAGCTTATTAAAAGATCAACTATAGTCACATTTAAATGAATTAGATAAAAATAAATAAGACAAAATGAAAAGTTTAACCCCCAATGAAAAAATATAACATAAAGGAGGAGGGGGAAGGGGGAGAGAAGAGACAGAGAGAGAGAGAGAGAGAGAGAGAGAGAGAGAGAGAGAAGGAAAGGAAAGAAGAGAGATAACTAGTATGATGAAGTAATCGTCCTTGCTAATTTCACTTCACTATCTGATCGATACTTATTAAGATTAAATGGAAAAATATCTAATCCCTTGAACTCTTTACTATACTAGGAAGCTGTAGGTGAAACTTTCTTGGCTTAAGGAACACAGACACAAATCTTGATAACATTGATGTTCTTGATTTTAGAAAACCAAGACTGATGTTTCTTTGCAATAATTGATATCATATATATAAGCTCGATGAGGGAATCTAGTGTATCTTCATTTGAAGAAAAGGGTACCTCGGCTTATTTCTTGATATATTACTCAAATGTCCTCAATAATACATCCGCTGAGGTACTCTCGTAAATGATGGGCACTCCAAGCTTTGGTATCCTAGTGTTGACATCATTTTAAATATTGGATGCACACTCCTCATTCAAATAAAACTCATCTAGGTCATGATTCAACATCTCATATTGAGAGAAAAGATTCCTCACCCATACCTGTGACAAATTATCAAATAGAGAATCAAATACTTTCCTATCTACCAACACCTAAGAATGAGTTTTCCCCATTTCCACAACTAGTGGATGCACTTGATCCTAATGTTATTTTAATTTTTTGATCTCATCTGTTGTCATCCAAAATTTGGTAGAAGTCACGCACATGTACTTGTATATTTATATCACCTCTGGAAGTAGTAATTTCCATTTCTCTATAATATTTCTCATCCATTTTTTGTTGGCTCATCCCTATATAGTAAAACCTTGTGTCTTTTGAATGGACTCCAGGTCGAAGCTAATGATGGGAGTAACTTCTTTAATTGAAAGGGATGAAGAGGCATTTGGGTCCATAAAATGTTTCATGTATGAGGTGAGTTTTTGCACATGGTATTCCAACTAATATTTTTTTCTCTTTTTACTATTGGTTCCTCATGAGAAGGAGAGCAGAAGACTCTTGGAATAGATGTTCATCTTCCTCATGGGTTGTTGGGCCTAGGGAAATGGCCCTCATCTCATATTCAATCAGGGTCATTTCTTTAATGGAATTAAACAACCTTATCCTGACTACTTCCACATAATTATTTCCTGAGGCACCAGTGAAAAGTAATTAGTTGCCTAAGTGAATTTTTTATTCTTCCCCTTGACCAATGAGGATATACCTAAGAAATTAGGGATTGTCACTTGTTGGACTTTGTAGGCCTATTTTTTGATCATTTATTTCATCCAAGGGAACATATCACTCGTCTCAGACTTGGAAACTATCATGGTTGTTGTTTCCTACTAGGGGTGTGAAATTACATCTCATGCGAGAGGAGCAAGAGTGACAGTAAAATGTGGGAAGTTTTGGGGTTGATGAGGGATTGAAAGGTAGACTCATTCATTATCCCCAAGCTCCATTTATAACACAAGATAATTTTTTATTTTGACCTTCTTGTGTAACCTTATGTAGTATTGAGCTTTTGATTCTACTTCCTTTTCCTTCAAACTTTATCCAGGATGGGTCGATCTTGATGATTTCTCCACGACCTTTAAAATGGAAATATGGGATGCCTACATTTGAAGAGTAGGGAAATTATTTGATGTAATTATGGGATTATTATTATTCTTTCTGAACCATTCCTTTTATCTTTTAATGATGACCTCATTCTACTCACTTATGTATCTCGATTCGCGGGCACTGCGTGAAAACTGTGGGAGGAGAAAGGATTTTAATACTTGATATTATATATCATACAACTATTTTCCATCATATTGAATTCCTTCCTTGATCACAAGTGTGTATACCAAGTATGAAGTCACATTGAAAACTTCTTGAAGACCCTCTTCTGGAGTAACCTATGATGCAAGTTATCACTCATGGTTTTCCCCAATCTATTATTTATTTTCCTTTGATGATGGTGAGAATGAACAAGGCCATCCAATCCTAAAAATATTTCATGGTTTATTTTGTGATCACTCGACTAAGAAGGATGATTGCATCTTAGTAGCCTTCATGAAATTCACTCTGTGAGAGAGACTTTGGCACATAGGAATTATTTCTTCCTTTCTTTAACCACAAACCCAATGTGAAGCCCTAAAGGTAGGATTTGTTTTTGGACCATTCACCTGATGCAAAATAATTTTAGATGATGGCCATATTGTTCCAGGTCATAATTTACATTGAGTGAGGGATGGACTTGGGGATCAAGCACTGCTAGGGATGAGTTATCATCTACTCTTATGGTTTAAGTGTTTGGCTCATAGTGATGGGAGCATCCAAACACCAACTCTTCACTTTGAACTAATAATGTATAAACACCTACTACATATGACCCACTCGTGAAAACCTTATCCTCCAATGGTTCCCTGGGTCCACTAAGAATCTAGTCCTTGAGGTCGTTTAGATCTATGTGGGTGACATTACTACCCCCCACACTCGAGTATTCAAATAAGAGAGATGAGACAGGATAAATACCTACAAACTTTAATTTCATGTTTAATGATGACACCTCTTTTACACCTAGTATGAGGGTTTACTCTTTTTATAAAATTACCTTTTTCACTTTCAACCACCTTTTTTTGTTGCCTTGATTGTTTCCTATGAATAATGATTTAAAGAAATATTCCCTTCTTGAGAGTTTACTATTTATAGTAAGTTCTCATATAGATACTTAATACTTTTGGAAAGTTCCTTTCCAAACCTTATATTTTGATGAAACTACCTTTAGTGGGATAGGTTTCTTCTCTTGATATCATGTACAAAATTTGAGCTCAATCTAATCACTAGAATGATAAGAAATTAAAACTATGAATTTAGGCCATGAAGTCAAGTTTTTTTTCTATAAAAAACTAGAACATGCATGTAATTTCAATCACATGTGTCTTAAAGGTGCCTAGAAATTGACTAGATTGTAAAAACCCCCACCTTGATCCGTGCACCAGTTTGTGAGTTATGAAATTTTCACTTTCTTGGGTACAAAGTCACTTAGGCAAGAAAATTAACATGGATCCTTTAAAAAATTACAAATTTTATAGAAATATATCCACTTTGATCATGGAAGCATGGAGGGAGGAATGGAATATTATCAATGGAGGATAAAAAAATGGAAACATTTCACTAGAGTTTCGGGTAGATTTCGAGAAAAATGGAAGAAGATCCAAAAATACTATCTCCTTCTAGTTTTTATGCCTTGGGGGTGTTTTTTTTCCACATTTTCCCCTTAGAAAAGGGATTAAGGGGTCAAAAAAATTAACCCTCGCCCTATGGGGATAAGTGGTAGACATTTATTGGTAGAAGGGTGAGAGAGAGGATCTTATTTTCGACACCTAGGCGATGCGTTGAAGTCATGTGAGCAACTATGTGGGAGTAAGGAGGGGGGAAATTTTTTTAGTTTCCCTTGTCCACTTGGTAAGGGGCTGAAAGAGACACAAAAATATTCCTTAGCCTCATGGTGAGAAGTGGCGGGCATGCATGGCACGAGGAGGGAGCTATAAAATTTCCAAAAGGTGCTTACAAAGGCCTCCTAGGGTCATGTGGTGGGTCATGAGATAAAAGGGGGGAGGGGAACATTTTTATGTCCCCCTTGTCCCCTTGTAAATTTATGAGAGGGACATAAATGTGTGCCTCAGCCTCATGCTACCATGTGGTACTAGAAAAATTGACCAAGTACAAAGTTTGTACCTTGGGAAGGACCTTGAAAATGGTGTTGTCAGAGCTCGCAGAGGTATTTTAGGCACTTATTTATATGAATTTGAATGAAAAAATAATATTTAGAATAATGGTATGTGTCTAAAGGTCTAATTCAGCTCGAAAACTCCTAAAACTTGGCCTTCTTTCTCAGGATTGCTAATTATGTATGCCAAGAATGAGTTGTAGAAAGAAATTTTGGGTCTTGTGAAAAATATGAGAATACCACCATGTAGGGAATTGACTCAGATCTATATTGATATATTTTTTTTCCTCCAAATATTTCTCTATCTCCTAGAATCATCTTTCAAATATCATATTCTTTTTTACAGTGCAAGCGCATTCACCCTCAAAAAACTACTTTTGTTGAACTTTCTCCTAAACCTCCAGATATTTCCTAAATCTTCCTAAATCACTCAAAAATTTATATTAGACAATTTATACCACTACTTGATCTATTTAGGCCTTGACCTCTACCCCAAAGAATGTGCACATGCCTCAGAAATGCTAAAAATAGCCATTTCTAAGCATTCTGAAAGATTTTCCTCAAGAGACACTACTGCATAAGGATTTTATGAACTTGTTTTTATTTTTATAACGCATGGGAAAGTTTGTAATAACACATATGTATATTGAAAGGATGGGGATAGTCTTGACACAAGGGATGAACTGAACTAGAAGGGTTCCCAAGAAGCTTTATAATAAAAATTTTTTTACACTAGGGTATAGTTGTCATGTTTTCAAGTGGAAATTTTCCCTTAAAAAAACACATGAAAACATATATGTGATGTTCAAAGGAAATATTTAGATGACAAGGTATCAACACTATTATGGGTATATAAAACAACTTACAATATTTTGAATAAAGCCTCACCCTTTTAGTTGGTTTTTGGCATAGAGACAATTTTTCCTATGGAGTTCATGCTACCCTCCCTCTGTATTACGTGTGCAGAAGGGTTATATGATGAGAAATAATTAGATGATTGCATTGATATACTAATGCATCTAGATGAGAGGCATAATATTTGAAGATGGAGTTAGAAGATAGAGAAATATAGAAAAATACTTGACATGACAGGAATATTAAGAATATGTCTTTTGTTGTGGGGAAAATGGTGCTCTTATATGACTCAAAGTTTACGTGCCATCCTGAGAAACTGAAAGTGCATTAGTTGGGACCATTTTTAGTAACTAAGACATTATAATTATAAGGATGTCAATTAAAGGCATCGTATGGAAACATGTCACCTGGTTACTTCAATGAGATTAGGTTGAAGCCCTACTATAAATAAGTTTCTTTTATGCTTGTAATGAGGCTGAATTACTATATTATATTAGATTTCCCCTACCTGGTTCATTTTTTTGTGTTTTTTTTTTGTTAATATGGACATTCATGTGTAGGATCTGATTACTCTATGTTATATTGATGCGCACAAGACCACACATACTTTTATTTTTGGGGTGAATTATATACAAGTGTGCACAAGAAGAGAAAGTGTGAAATCAATACTCTTTCGGAAGATGTTAAGTAAGTGTGTGTGTGTACAAGATGGAGGCATGTGAAGGAAGGGTTAGGGTGCATATTGGATATAGTCACAGGTGTGCATTGGAGAAATATTTTGGTGTGTGTGATGGCTTGAGAGAATGGTGCGTGAAGGAGATATTTAAATCATTACCAAGGGATGTAACAACAAAACAAAATACTTAGAAAGTGTTGTAGAGGAATATTGGGTGTGGTATAGGGAGGTGCGTATATGAAGGTATGTAGCCTAGGAAGTTATAGTGTGCTTGAAGGTTACGAATACCATGCGTAGAGGAGAAAAGTGTGAGAAAAAGAAAGAAATACTTTATAATCAAAAAGTGATGGTAGGTGAGGAGTATTTAATGTAGATAAATTTTGTAAAACTATAAATAGTTCATGGGTGATGTCAATATTAACTTGATTTTAATAACTTGTGTGGTTTTTGTGAATAAAAGTTTGATTAAGTATGACAAATAAATTAGTGAATTGAAGCAAACTAGATCTAGGTAAGAGAATACACATGACCTTGAGTTTGAGAGCTTATTCAATGGAAGTGGAATCTTGGAGAGAAGGTGTGGAGACAAGAATGAGAAATAATAGGGTTTTGTAGAGTTCAAATTTATAGATCTATGGTAAAAATTTCATAAGGTTGAATTAAGGAACGATGTGGGGGCAAGAAAGTGTAAGATTTGAGAAAAATCTTGGGCGCTCCAAACTAGGGCACAAGATTTGAGTTTAAGTAGTTATTTTCCATCACCTACGGCACAATTTTGGTAAATTTCATGGTTTTTGTAGTGAAAAACATATCAATGACACCAAATAGGTCCCCTATGATCAACAAATTCCCATGGAATAGTAAAAAAACAAGAACATGGAAGAAACACTCGAGGACTAGTTCTATGAAATTCAGTCACAACCGGAAGTGGTAGTAGGGAATCCATGGGTATCAAATTTGAAAAAATTCAAGATAAGTGATTATAATCATCACACAAAGGACCATGAAGGAGAAATAAGGAAGTATGTAATGAGATAAATAACCCAGAGGATGGTGAAAGGAAAACATGTTTTAATGATAAGGTTAAGAAGGACTTGGAGAGTGTAGGGGTTGTGCAGCTGTAGGAGCTACCATATTTTGGGAATATTGAGTGCCTATACCAATGGATTATTTTGAGGTTACACAAGGACTTATTCTATTTTATAGGAAGAATAATGCACATAACTGTTTAATTGATTAGAAAGGTGACTAGCTTGCACACTATTGGAGCTAAGATTGGGTTGGATTTGGAAGATGATGTAGTAGTAGAATCCATAACAACACAATTTAATTAATAGATATGGAAGAAAACATTCACAATTACAAATAATCTAGGAATAAGGGTAGCAACATGCCTTATAAGTTACAAATTTAGTGCATCTAAATTCCGGTCAGAAGTGAACAAGAAGTGGTTGCATGCCACACATAATATGACACATAAGACCTTATACAACATCACATTATATATTGTTGAAGGCATCATTGAGGAGGCTAAGGTCCATGTAAGTAAGGGTTAAAATATAACATGGGGTTCAATTTTGATATTGATTGTGTTTTGGGAGATTAGAGTACTTGATGGCCTAGGGAATAAGATGCGGGTCTATCCATTGGATAACATGTATCCCATGTAGAGGTTTGGATAATTCACTTGTGATGGGATGATAACAATTCCTTAAAAACATGCGTAGAAAAATGGTATAGGAGATTGCACGATGCATTCAAGAATGAATGACAATTACCTGGGGAGCTACCTTCATTATTAGATTGAAAGGAAGAGTTTTTGGTGCAATAACATTTTTTCCTTGGTCCTTTCATAATTAGAAATGTAGAAATGAGGCCTTGGTGTAAGTTGTCTTTTTCTTTCACAGAAAAATAATTTCAGGCCTCAATAAACAACATCAATGATGCACACATGATGAACTTCAATGTATAAAATTATGAATCAAAGTTTCATACACTATTTAAGAGTTATATGTATCCATCAAATTTGGTGTATATACAGATGGTGGAATCTAACAACGTGGATTTGAGCCCCAGCACTATCATAGTGGGTAAGAATGCATATAAAATTTATATATATCTTAGGCCCAAGTTAAAGGATGGGAAGTATATTGATGTGTGAAACCTTTATCTGACAGAACCCCCAAAAAAGAATCAAACAATGGAAATTTTTTAAGAGAAGGTGTGATGAGACTCCCCCTCAAGAAGAATACGCATAAGGGGAAGAATAAGAAGAATATGAAGAAGAAAAAGAGACTGCCTTGGACTAGAGCATAAGGAATAAAATACAAAGTCAAAGGAGAGAAGAAATTAAGGGCTTGGTGATGAAGAAACCTCAGGTGATTTATGTTGAAGAAGATGAGGAGGAATTAAAAGAAAAGATAGCTGAGGAGATAATGCACAAGAACGATAAACTACAAGAAGATATTCCAGTACATGATGATGAGCCTACATAAGAAGAAGTGGAACCCAAGGAAGAGAATTTAGAGGAAGAAAATGAGGAGGATATATGTGACACATGTGAGGATGACCCCAAAGGTGATGGTGAGCATGAATAATAGCATTAAGTAGAGAGAGAAAAGGAAGAAACCAAGTGATATGAAAAGGAGGAAATAGGTGATGGGGAGTGGTCGACTGGGGAAGACACATGTGTTGGAGGTGGTGATAGAAGAAACATGCAACTCAACATTTTGTTTTTTATTAAGGGAAAATAGTTTTGAAGGGACTATACCCTATATACAAAAGGGCTCAAAAGCCAGATATCAGAAGTGAGAGAAACAGCCCAGAGAAGGGAAAAACAACTAACCTCAGAGGGCTCATCAGCTAGGTAAAACAACATATTAGAAGAAAGGATCTAGTCATACAATGATCCAAAAAATAGTAGAAGAGATCAAAAAGCAAACAAAAGATATCTATAATAGAATATCTTTGCCAAAAAACAGCTCCAGATCCATCATTCATCAACAACTTTGTAGACAGTAAACAACAGCACAGCACCATGTTACTTGATAGCCCTGTCAATTTTGGTTTTGATCACTTGTAGTAAGATAAATAAATTAATGGCTATGGCCTGAGAAGAGTGTTTCATATCCACCTGAGCAATTTCCATATCCCTCTTCTCTTTGGGGCCCCAAATGTCTTCATTAACCCCGTTTAGGCTACATACACTATGAACATGTTGTTCAATGAAATTATAAATACTTTAAAGAGAAAATAGGATGCATTCATTTTGAATTTTTACGTTTCCCATTCTGCCATCCAAAGACTGTAGCTTCTTGAATACTTCAGCAATAACCCCCACTTCATCATCATTTGCAGTAATCCTTTTCCCTTAGCTTTTTCCATATTTTAGATAACCCTTTTGAGCTCTTGTATTTCCTTTTCCATCCTATCCACTCTAACCATCAAATCCTCCTCCTTAGGCTCCTCCATCGGTTGGATGATGTGCAGGAGGTTCTCAGCAAGCTCAAGGTCTTTGTGGCTTCTAATTACCCTCTAAGAAGTAGGGATCTTAGTCTTCATGCCCTTTCTTTTCTTGCTAGATGTAGTTATTTCAATCTTCCTTTCAAGCTGAGGGGGAATGAAGGCAGTGTGAGCAGGGGGAGGAATGGAGGAAGAGGGTGGGTTAGGATTCACTTGGGGGCTGTTTGAACAGTGGCGATGTATAAGCAGAATTAGCCCTTGATGCAAAGGGACTACCCTAGAATGGCTCTGCACTTCCCTAACGGATTTCTCCAGAGAGTTTATTAATTAGTGAGGGAAGCTGATGGTTATATTTCTACGAAAGTGGTTAAGAAATATCAAATGCTTTTGTGGCATAGTAACAAATCTCCCTTCAATAGTTACATACCTAACAACCATCTTAGCTAGCTCAGCAAAAGGCTCAGGAATCAAAGCCACCTTGATGCCAACTATCACAAACTCAAGATTCTCCCCATCGTCTAGGAATTTCTTTGTGTCCACCTCCATGTCTACCTTCTTATTGAAGAATTTCGTGCCATCAAGACTGAGTCCTGAGATCTAGATGATGAGCTCCTTTGTGATCTCAACCTCCATGTTGTTGTATTTAACAACCCAATTCTTCCATCCCTGTGTGAATTTAATAGAAATATCTTGATCAAAACCTTTAATCCTTTCTATCAAAATCACCAGACCCCCAATTTGAAGGTAGTTCTAGAGCACAACATCCTCTTTCCACATTGGATTGTGGGTGGGCTCTATTTTGCATGGTGGACCCCCCATTTTTCCACTATTTCTTCTCTCAACGGTAAAGATGTTAGCACTATGCATAGCAGTTTTAACTTTATTTTTGAATCTTTCCCTTTCGTGAAAGAAGATGTAATTATTAGACCATACTTTGTAATTAGTGACCCACTTCTTGTAATTCTCCCTATGACAAGAAATGATGGTTGTCCAGTTTGCACAAATGTCATCAATCACACAAATCTTATATGATGTCATCATTCTGTACTTAAGAATCCACTCATTAGCATCAATATTACAGCCATTAGTGATGATTTTCGTGGCCATGTAGGTCATTGATTATGTATTTATTAACTTGAATGGGCAGAATGTCCCCCCTTAGCCAAGTTTGCAAAGTATTGGTAACTTGTCAAACCATTTGTGACCCTATTGCCTTCCCGATAGGTGTGAATGATTTTTACATTTTCAAAACTATTGCATATATTAGTAGCTTCAACAATGAAGTCTCTAATTGACCAGCTGGGGTGTTGCTTTTTTTTTAATAAATTGATGATGTTTAGAGAATCACCCTCAATTATAATATTTAGAATATTACAATCTCTGGCTAGCCTTATTCCCCAAATAGCAGCAAGAGCTTCAGAGTAATGATTAGTTTACCTACCCATTTTCCCAGAATAAGCAGCAACAAAATAGCCTCTTTGATCTTTGATGAATCCACCTCCAGAGTCTCCCGGATTTCCTTTTGAGGCCCCATCAAAATTTAACTTATGCCAATCATTGGGAGGCTTAGTCCATTGAATGGTGGTTCTATCCATACCATTGTTGTTATTTTTGAAGGTAGTGTCAATATTCCAATCAGTCAGAATGTATTCTTCTTTCTCAAGGTAAAGTCTATTTTTAGGAGGTTTAAATCTAGCAATATTATCCTACACAACAATGATAATTTCCTTGTAGACTTTGTTACATGCCATTCTAGTGTTTCTAAAAATGACATCATTACGAGCCTTCCAAACTCACCACATAGTGTGAGGTAAAACAAGTTGCCACAATCTCTTTACCACACAATGCTTATACGGAAAGTCCCATCGTTCCCAGGCCTAAAGACAAGTAAGGGGAAAGATCCAATTCTGATTAAATTTTTCAAAAACAAGATGCCAAATTTTGGAAGCATATTCACAATGAAGAAATAAATGTTTTATGTCTTTTGCCTCTTTCTTACACATGCAACATCAATTTGGCATGATGAATCCCTTCTTAATGAGGTTGTCATTGGTCAAAATCTTGCCTTTAATGATGAGCCACCATAAGAAGTTCACTCTAGGGGTTAGCTCTGGCATCCACAACTTACGCCACTTAATTTCACTTTCAATAGTGACAAAGAAAGAATTGTATCCTGATTTTATTGAGTATTTCCCATCAAAAGAATCTTTCCAGATGAGTTCATCCTTAAGATTTTGATTACTAATATGGATCAGAGAAAGTTGATTCTGTAAAGATGAAACATCAGACTGTACATTATCTTTCCCCACTTTTAACTATTTCCATTTTCTTTTTTTTTCATCCACCTCAATGTATCCCTAAATTTTGTGTCCATACTGTGTGATTAAGTTGTCTTTAATGTGCCTGTACATGCCCCGATGATGATACATGTCTCCTCGCAAGGTGTTCAGGATCCAGAAAAGCCCTCGGAGTATGTGTTAACATCCCGCGTGCCCCGCTTAGCCCCCGTGCCCTTTATTTTCCCCTTTTTCCCTCTTTCCTTGGCCTCTTGACCTTCAGTGACGAAACTGCCGCCCTGATCAGGGCGGTGGTCTCGTGACCGCCGCCCTGATCAGGGCGGCGGTCCTGTAACTGCCACCCTGCTCAGAGCGGCGGTCCTGTGCACATTTTCCAGAACACTCTTTTGACGTGACTCGCGTGAAATATCACGATTCACCAACTTTTCCTTACCGACTTGAGCATGCATTTATGTTTTTGGTCCCCTGGAACAATGTTTTCCCTTTGTTTATTGTTTAGGAGTTCAATTTGATTTTGGTTTTTGAGTGTTTGAATTCCTATAAATGCATGGTTTGTGCACATGCAAATGGTGAAGAATTTGGTCTGGAGTTTTGGCTACCATTTCCTTGTTAGAGTCTTCTGATTTTCAGTGTTTTTTTCTGTTAGCTTGCTTAGGATTGATAGCATAGTTCATTTCATACTTGGTTAGTATTGTTCAGCTGTTAGTAAGCCACAGACCCATCTTGTGCAGGCAGTGTTGTTGCTTCATCCAATCTAGTTAGAATTTTGCCTCAGAATTTCTCTTTGTTGTAGATTTACTTTCGTTATGTATCGGAGTTCCTAGTTTAATTCATTGTATGTCTGTTTAGCTTTATTCAACTGTTAGTAAGCCACATATCCAACTTGTGTGAGAAGTGTCTTTATTTTGGAACAGAATAGCTTGGGAAGCCATTAAAGTTACAGGTTTTACTCTTCATATAGGATAGTTACAGGTTATGGTCGCTTCATGTTGCATGACTCGCAATAAAATCCCGCTACGAATCACATAAGCCAAGCTCTATACTCTTGCGCTATCCCTCTCCTACTCGCATTCTCGGTCTGCATTCTAAGCTGTCCTTATCCCAAAATCTACTCCTATCGGTCCTAACATTACACACTTTTCTGGATCCACGTGAACACAAAAGAACGAGGAGATCATACTGAGGGGATGAGGTCACATACGCCATCGGATTCACCACTGTTCTACTGAGTCCAGGTTTTAAATTTCAAAGTTCTAGTCAGATTCATATCAAATAGAGTAGTTAATTGCTTTATTTCATTTCATTCTATTCTCGACATTGCCAGGGAAGCTGTGGGGATTGATAGTTTCTGAGAAACTATGATTCACTCCTCACTTCTGAGGTAGGATCAAGAATCTTGTTGGTAGATTAGACAAACTGTTTTATTTAGAGTAATTCTACAAAATCACATAGGCAAATAACTACACTCAGTTATCTTGTCTATTTCAAATTATTGTTTAGTTATTATTTCTAGATACGCTTAAAATAGTTTTCTTTCTGTAAAATTATTAGAATATTTCTTAGAAGAATAAAAGTTATATGCAGTTAGATTTATTTCATGTAGTTAGAATTTGTTTCATTACAGTTAGATTGCATTTTGTTTCGTACGACAATCACGGGAACTCAAGAGCCCAGAGAATATATATTTGAGCCAATCATGCCACAACCAAACCTCGTCACAGCGATAGTTGACATAGACCAAAATTTCAAGATACAAGTATTCCGAACAACCACAGATTTACAACTGATCAGTTCTCAATTAAGAGGATTAAACATAGAAGACGACCAAGCACATGCGTTTTAGTCAAGTCAGCCAAACTACAGATTACCCTAGAAAAAATCCACATGACTGTAGAAGGGCTCGAAAGAGAACAAACATTTGGGTGTGATCCTCTAGTTCCACAGCCAGATGCTGGAGACACCCTCGTAGATATAGATACCAGCTTAAGAATCCAGGTTGTGAGAACGCCTGTAAGGTATTCTGAGAAGATTACACAACTATTGGTTTTAAACATAGAAGCTAAGAAAGCATACGACTACTGGATACTAGGGATTAGAACTTGATCCTGTGTATGAGCATAACAGGTCCGCAACAACCAAGAGCATATGGTTGTGATCCACAGATCCCACAGCCCAACGAATCCACAAGTCAATCCGATATAGACGCCAGCCTACGCACCTTGGTATTTAGGTCCACTCCACTTCCACCTATCATCATCGAACAACTGTCTTTACTAGATACAGTGGCTAACGAAGCTAGGGAATTCTGGACTAGGCCAGAAAATCGTCCATAGAATCGATTATATTCATCATCCACTATATGAACTTATCGGGAGATATACACGAAACAATCCCAGGTCATTTTCCACGTATTCTGTAACCCATAGATTGAATCATGCCAGAGCTCGATATTGATTGGAGCCTTCGAGCAGTCATCCTCACTGATCGATCTATCACACCAGTCCAAGTTAGAAGGGCCTTCTTTTCCTTAGATTCGTAAATTCCACTAGTGCGTGTCAAAGACATTAGACTGCCTAACTAGTTTGTCTGCATATTCTACCCCCCACCAGCTATCTCGGCATGACCTCGAGAGGTTGGGTACGCGGAAGAGTCACTTGTAGATTCTCATACTCACCTGTCACTTTTCCGGCGTACAAAATTGGTGAACCCAATGTGAAACAAACAATTGTTTTACCTTCTCTTTGAGAAGTTTCATCTTCTCTCTTTCACCTATGCTCCTTCCCATTATTCTGTGGGTATTCATATACCCCCCGAATATGTCGGGATTCGATGCATATGGCAGACCCCTCCTGGGTCTTGAGGCATACTACGCCTAACAGAATAGGGAATCATCACCCTCACTCTCAGTATGGGGTGACAACTATTCAACTAATCAGTTGTCAACACAAACCCCAAGAATCAGATATAGTTCGTCTTTTCAAACTAAGGAGTTAGATCAACCCCCTCGAACCCAACAAACAGAGCCTTCAGGTTCAAACAATATGACATTTAGCGGAGAATCTGGTTCGTCTCCTCAAATGCTACTCAAACCACAAATTAGTAGGCAATCAGATCCATACCTGGTCTTAGATGATGGACAGCCAACACATTATCCTAGGAGTGAACAACGCTCCCGGGGAATGTACCCATCTATAGGAGGTTTACAAATACAACCCGAAATCTCTTTTCAAGAAAATACCTCTATGCCACTACATACAGGAAATATTCTGGGAGAAACTTGGCAAGATAGCGATCAATTTATGACAGGATATCACGTACCTTTACAACACCAAGGTATACAACAAACACCGCTCAGGTAAAGTACCGTGACTTCACCAAATGAAGTCATTTCAATGTTAGTAGAAAGAGTGAGAGGGTTAGAACTGGCTCAAGCAAGTCAAAATTCTCCGTTCATACAAATAAGAAGTTCTAATCCTCCATACCACTCTGGTCAGATAGATCTCCTTACGGGAGTAGGCATGTTAGGCATGCCTCCTCAATATCCACAACAAACGCCAACAAGGCCCACCATCTCTAACACTATTCCTCCAGGTTTGGTGTCAAACAATCCATTCCTTGACAATACCCCATCCTACTTAAACATATACTCTAAATCACCACAAGGAGATATGTTCTCCTTTCCCGGCATGTTTTCTCAAACGCAGGGACCTCCCTATGCCCCTGCCAACACGTACGCTGCACCGTATCAACAACCTATCCCACCACCGCTCCCTCAAAAAACACCATCAATGGTCGAAAGCTATCCGATAGGGACTTATTCAGAATACCTAAAGGAACCCTTAGATTTCACCATAAAAAGTGTGATGCTTCCAAGAACTCTCCCTGATTTGCCTAAGTTCAAGGGTGAGGGAGATCCAAACGCGCATATCAAATCTTACGCTACAGCCATACAAGAATTACTCCCTTGGGATGGGGTTGTTGCTAAAATATTCCCCAAAACACTGGAGGGCATTGCTCTCGATTGGTATTATAGAATACCTGAGGCTTCCATACATTCATTTAAACAACTCGTGTCAGAGTTCATCAAAGCCTTTGACATGAACAAACTGCTAAGAACAAGAATCAGGGAATTCTTGCACATCAAACAAGAACACAATGAATCTGTCACCCATTTCATCCAGAGGTGGCGTATAGTTCTTTACTCTTCAGCAAGTGCTCCAAACATGGATCAAATGGAACTATGTGATTTATTCCTTCATTCTCTCAGTAGAGAAGTGAAAGAAGAAGTCCAGAAGTTTCCACTAAGGACTTATGATGAAGTACTTGAGAGCGCTCTGCGAATAGATCAAGCAGCAATAGATAGTGGTCGTAAGACATATGGAAAAAAAGAGAGGTTAATCACCTCCACTAAAAATACTACAACTACCACAAATGTCAATCAAGGACCCAAAATCCTTAACAAAAATCGTGGGGTAACAACGGATGGGGTAACCGACTAGCCCAAGAGGGTAAATGTTGTTAATACTCCGTCACAAACAAACAACCAACGAAACAACAACTTTACCCCAATGGTCAATACAGTGGATTTTAACCATCCACAACAACAACAACGGCGAAATCCCATGCAAGGACAAAGCCAAAAATCATTTGGTTATCAAAACCAAAGTCAAAACCAAAAACAACAATTCCAAAACTTTGGCCCTAATAGGCAACAGTTTGATCGGAATTCTAGGCCACAATACACACCAAACCAACAAAACGGGAATTATAACCCCAATTCTTATTGTGGTTTCCATAAAATCCATGGTCACGAAACTAGAACATGCCGTGACTACAATAAATTTATGCAACGTTTGCCAGAAGAACAAAGACAGTTCTTCACAGACCTGTTCTTGGCAGATCCCATCTCATCATCACCAAATACTCTTGCAGGGGCAGTTTCTCCTCAGAATGCTCCCCTCAAGATCTTTAATGATCCGCTCCCAAATCATGACAACAATAGGCTGAATCCAACCAGAACAAACAAAGGTGCAGTGACGGGAAACAATGACCATGAAGCCTCGAATTCATTAAATCCGTCAGTCGTGCCACAGTTGGGAGCTCAACCGAGACCTAAGATAGTCAGTTTGGTAAAATTAGACATTGAAATACCTATCGAAGCTATAACAAGAACACGAGAGTATTTCTCTCAACCAATCCCAAGTCATCTGCCAGAGACAGATAAGAGTCAGCAAATAGTTGAAAAACCCATCGGTGCCTATGATTTAATTAGTGACCTAACAAAGACCTTTTCACACATTTCATTTTTGGACTTACTAAAGAACTCTCCCCCTCACAGAGCTACTCTTTTAGAAGCATTAGGTCTAGGCCATCTAATTAACATCACTCCACCTCTCGAAACACAAGTAAATCACGTAGATTTTGATATCCACCCTCCGAGGCAGCCGGACAAGGATGTCGAATTCATCTTTGAAATAAGCAAAATGCCCACAGATGCTGAGATCGCACGCCGAGGTGACCCAGCCTTACACTTGCAAGTGTGGGTTTATAATAACTATGTAAAATGGGCAATGGTTGATGATGGGGCCACAGTTAACATAGTCCCTTTTGCTTTCCTCCAAAAACTTGGATATGGAGAAACAAACTATTCCACTACACGAAATACCTTGAGAGGCTATGATAGCCTTAAAGCCACTTCAATAGGAACTATAATACTGCCGGTCACCTTAGGGCCCAAAAACATCTTGACTGAGTTTTATATTATAGATCGGGAAACTAACTATAATATGATCCTCGGCCGACCTTGGATACGTCGAATGAAGCCAATCCCTTCCACGCTGTTTCAAGAAGTAAGATTCTTACATCTGGGAAAGGTATTTGTAGCCAAAGGTGATCCAAAACCTTTCGATTTGCACCTAGCTGATTTAAAGAAAAGACCAGGGGTGCACTCAAAATTTGAACTGCCAACAAACCAACTTAATAAACCCTCTGACCCAAAGCCAGAGGAAAATTTGATACCTACGACGGATCTTGAAACTACCAGCATAGCCAAAACAATTCCAACCCCTAAAGGTAAAACTAAAGAAACAGTATCATTAGGGACTACTGCGAAAATCATTGAGTTGATAGAACAAGATTCACCAATGTTCTTACCATTCGATTCAGTAGGCATGTGATTTTCCCTAGTTGTTGGTTCCTTGCTAGCAGAGGATCTCTATATGGTAGAAGTAGAGTGCGCAAACGAAGCAGATGCCCCAGCATCTACACTCCCGGCTAAGTATTGGACTCTCCATTTCGATGGAGCTAAATGTCGTTATGGAGCGGGGGCAGGTATAATTCTTACTTCGCCTGAGGAGAAGGTCCTCCCATTCTCTTTTAAGTTAAACTTTGAATGCACAAACAATGGCGCTGAGTACGAAGCCCTCCTCCTTGGCCTCACCTTAGCTAGAAGAATTGGTATTAATAACATCAGAGTCTTGGGAGACTCGCAATTAGTAACAAACCAAGTTTCTGAAGTATATGAAACTAAAGCCGAACATTTACAACTCTACAAAAATGTTGTATTAGATTTAAGCAAGGCGTTTAACTTCATATCCATTGAAGCGATCCCGCGAGAGAAAAATCTTCTTGCCGATTCAATAGCAACCTTAGCATCACGTTTTACTCCAAGTAATGAGCTAGAAGATACTCACTTCACAGTATCCATTCGTGATGAACCATTGAGAAAAACAATGATAAATCCTCTTTCAAGCGGAAGTGAATCTACCATCCTAGACCATGTTGGAAATGATGCGGCTACTTTGGATTACTTAAATGCCTATGCAGCACTACATCTCTCCTATCACACGCTAGATTTATCCCTGATTCCACATTCGTCTTCCTACTTTGGAAATCCCGTAACAGATCTTCCCTCACAAACGGAGCCTAGCATATATGCAATAAGAAATGGGGATGATCTATATTTACCTCCAGCACCACCTGAGTTCGAAGAGGGTAACGCCTCTTTAATCGAGGAAACAATTGATGTCAACATCAGGACAGAAGATGAACCAAGAATACTGAAACTAGGTTCTTCATTGACACCAGAAGAAGTGGAAATACATACTCAGGTTCTCAAAGAACATCAGAAGGTGTTTGCATTTAATTACAAGGAGATGATGGGAGTCACACCCCACATTGCGGTGCACAACCTCGTCACTAGATCAGATGCAAAGCCAATTAAACAAAAATCAAGACCCATGAAACCCAAAGTAGCTCTCATGGTAAAAGAGGAAGTAATAAAAATCCTTCAAGTAGGATTCATCAAGCCAGTTGACTACTCCCAATGGGTATCTAACATTGTTCCCGTTCTCAAGAAGAACAGAAAGATACGCATTTGCATAGATTTCCAAGACATCAACAAAGCGTGTCCTAAAGACGATTTCCCATTACCATCCATAGACGTTATTATTGATGCAATAGCTGGTTTTGAACTCTTGTCTCTCATGGATGGATTCTCAGGATACAACCAAATCAGAATATCCGAGCAAGATCAAGCTAAAACCACGTTCATAACTCCTTGGGGAACCTATTGCTATGCTGTCATGCCTTTCGGTCTCAAAAACGCTGGTGCTACATACCAGCGGGCTATGACCTATATATTTCATGATTTAATTCATAAAATCATGGAATCCTACGTAGATGACTTATTGGCTAAAGACAAGAAGTGCTGTGACCATCCCAAAGTACTCCGCATCATTCTTTCATGCCTAATAGAATACGGAGTTACGCTAAATCTGGAGAAATGCGTCTTTGGTGTAACAGGAGGAAAGCTCCTAGGTTACATCATATCGTCACGAGGGATTGATGTTGATTCAACCAAAATTCGGGTTGTCCTCGAAATGGTCCCACCTTCGAGTGAATCTAGAATCAGATCATTTCTCGGGAAGCTGGGTGCAATCCGAAGATTTATCCCAGACCTAACCTTCACCATTCATCCAATCAACAATTTACTCAAGAAGGAATATAGCATTGATTGGATTGAAGATTGCAATGAAGCTTTTGATGCAGTTAAGCATTTTCTGTTATCACCACCTACGCTAGTGCCACCTAAGCTAGATTGCTCGTTAATCCTATATTCGTGAGCTACCAATGTCTCGCTGGCCTGTATGTTGGCCCAAGAAGACGATAACAAAAGAGAACGTGTAATTTATTTCATTAGCCGAACACTGCTCGACTATGAAACATGCTATACACAAGTAGAGTGAGAATGTCTTGCCATAGTCTTTGCTACTAAACGTCTAAGACATTACATGCTGAATCAAGAAACAAAGGTCATGGTAAAGACGGACCATTTATGGACTTTTCTCACACAAGGTTCCTTATCCAAAAAGGTTGGATGTTTTATAACCTTAATAGGAGAGTTTGAATTAACATTTGTAAATCAGAAGTCAGTTAAAGGACAAATCATCATGGATTGGTTAGCTGACAACCCATTAGAGGGAGGTGATCTAGTAGATTTGGATTTTCCAGATGAATGCGTATACTACATCGAAACTTGACCTGCTATCTCTGAGTGCCCTTCGTACACTAATATCATTAATTATATCATGGACCATACGTACCCGAAGGCAGTTACATCGCAACAAAGAAGGTGATTATGCATAATCGTAGCCAAATATGTCATTATAGAGTAGGTGCTCTATCGAAAAGCATTCGATGGAATGCTCTTAAGGTGTGTCAACACAGAAGAGTCCAAGAGGATTCTCCATGAATCCCACAGCAGTATATGTGGAGGCCACTTCGGTGGCCATGCCACTGCTCAAAAAATACATCGAATGGGCTATTTCTGGCCCACTCTAGAACATGACATGATAGAGTTTACACGCAGGTGTCATAAGTGCCAAGAATTCTCCCACGAGATCCACATGCCAGCACAAGCTCTACAACCAATCGCAACTCCATGGCCCTTTTCTACATGGGGCCTGGACTTGATAGGGAATTTCTCTCCCTCATCCACAGACGGCCATAATTTTATAATCACGGCCACTAAATATTTTACCAAATGGGTGGAGGCCATGCCTCTTACTACTGTACCTGGTTCTGTAATCGCTAAGTTCATTTTAAATCAAATCATTTGCAGGTACGGTATCCCGCAAATCATTATCTCAGATAATGAAACTTCTTTCAAGAATGAGGAAGTTCGTGAACTATGCAACAAATTTAAAATAAGCCATCATACGACTTCCTTGTATTATCCCCAAGCCAATGGGCAGGCTGAAGCAACAAACAAAATGTTGAAAGCCATTCTCCTTAAAATGGTGAAAGAAAACAAGTGAGATTGGAATTTGAAGTTATATCCGGCCTTGTGGGCCTACCGAACCTCAATAAGAACACCAATGGGAGCAACTCCTTTCTCACTAGTATTTGGGGCAGAAGTAGTTCTCCCGCTTGAGGTCGAAATACCCAGTCTCCGCATTTCACTACAAGGGATTCTGGATGAAGACGCTTACAGAGAAGCATGTCTTTCCCAATTAGAAAGCCTAGATGAAACTAGGTTAGATGCTGAGCAACGGCATAGAGCTTATGCTGACTGAATGTGCCGGAAATATAACAAGAAGGTCTATGAATGCGATATATATGAAGGTGATCTAGTTCTAAGACTAGACAGCCGGATCGACAAGAAGACCGGCGAAGGAAGGAAATTCTGGCCCAAATGGTTGGGCCCATACCGAGTCATAAAGGACTATAGAAACGGTGCATACCTCTTATGCACGCTAGAAGGTGAGGAATTTGGCGAAACAGTCAATTCCCTGCACCTCAAACGTTTCTACGCATAAGCAGCTAGCACTGCTTATATAACTATTTACATTGCATCTTCATATAGATTTAGATCATTTTGTCCACTTGTTCTTACACAAATTGTAATCAAGGAATCTATTCTCAAAGTAATTCATTACAAACTCATGATGTTGTTGGCACAAAACTTTCTAATCATATCTCTCCATTTTCACGATATCATCAATCACTTCAGAATCTTTTATCAAATAAAATCAGACATGACGAAGTCTTAACGGTAACCATACCAAGATCTGCAAGTTTGTTCTCGCTTTGATTTCTTCTTAGGATTGGTGTCTTGCCTATGGTCTGTTCTAGAAGCTTCATGGTGTCACATCTATCCCATATACACATCTCTTTGGAGAAAAGCATATACTGACATTTTACTCAAAAAGACAAGTCAAAAAGTGATTAAACAGAAAATTTTATTTTTACTCATTTCCTTACCCTATCAACCTTCGGTGATGAGCTTGCGTCTCTTACTAGTGACGTAGGGTTGGGAAAGGATGGAAATGCCCTTACTCGCCTATGCCTTGCCCACGGTGATAAACCCATGCTTCTTATAGGTAGCATGGGGCAAAGTGTAGGGGGTCCTCTAGACAATGCAAACATTAAAAGGTCATAAACAAACTATTCAAACTTTGAGTCAAAAATGAATGAATCAGATGTTCAAAATTCCAAGAGAGTTAAAAATCCTAAAAACCAGATTTTGTCTACTATGTGGCCATCTACGGGTCTAAGTCTGGATAAACCGCAAAGCAAGTTGCACCCAAAACTATGAAGTCATTCAGGTAGAGTAAGCTTGTAGTTTTCAATTTGGTTCCACCAAAGCTTTGTCTGTCTTTCATCACTATCATTTCACCATATTTCATAACTTGCGCCCTTCTTGGCTCTTGGTGATGAGCCCTCACATCTTACTAGTTGTGTGGAGTTAGGAGTGGGGCAAGTTAATCTGTTCATCATATTGGTTATTTTCATCACTTTGCCAAAACAAACATGAGGTATCCAAATTGCTCACAGAAGCTAAGATTTAAGATCACAACATATCTATAATATCATGTATCAACATCATGAAACACAAAAAGAAAGCAAGCATTTGCATTATCTGTTCTCCATTGCATACATTCTAGAAAGCATATAAAACATACATCGTAGTATACACAAGGAAGTTGAAAACAGAAAGGGAAAACACGAGTGACAAGTTTTGATCCAAAAATGAATGCATATATATAAATAACCAATTTTTATATACAATGCCATCATGCTCTAGGCATGGCCAAAATGCTCAAAGAGCCCGTGATATACAAAAGAATCTACAATACAAAGCATACAGGGCCAAGTCACCTCTCAACCCCTACGTGACCCCTCCGAGGGTGCGCGCCCTCGCCTAGGACTCCGGCTACGCCGGTGCGCTGAATGCATGGAGGGATCAGGGTCTCGAGGAGCAGCCGTGGTCTTGCCACGAGAATGGCTCCTCATAAGACAATCAGCTATCCTATAGCCTGCCAAATCTATACGGAGAGTCGACACCATCCTGGCCACATGCCAAACGGGAACGAAGACGTCAGTATGCCTACCAGTTGCTGAAGGCTCCCCAGCATCTACAGATAGCTCCGTACGGGTCTTATCCTTAGGGATCATCAGAGAATCAGTACATACCCTATGGATTAGATCCCGCCACTCGTCAACAGTCTCTGTAAAACAAAGAAGAAAAATGAATTAGAAGCTAGGCAAGAGACTAAAAGATACAATGTCAAAACATAAGGAGAGATAGCAATTAAAAATCCTAAATTAAACAAACATTGAAAAGATGAGAGGATAACTTACTCGGATCACCGGGCCTCCAAGATGGGTCGCTGGGGCCAACACCCGCTGCAGATGCCGCTGCCGACTGAGGGGTTGCTCCTGTAGTAGGAGCAACATGACACCCCGCAACTGACTCATCCTCTCCACCATGGCCCTGGGAGAGTGGCTCCTCTGAAGCTAGAGTCTCTCTCTCTGCACTCTGCTCGGCCCTCTCTACCTACAAAATATCCTGAGTGTCATGCCAATTAGGATCGCTATCATCTGTCTACTCCTCTGACCCTCCCTCTGTAAACTCCTCAGAATCAGAGTCAATATCTATAGGGTCATTGCTGCTGTGAGCAGGACCTGCAGTAATCTGAAGCAAAGGTGCCTGGGGTGCACCAGCTCTCCCTCTAGCCCGAACTACCCTCCTGGCTACAATGGGAGTGCCAGGAGTGATCACTGTCCAACCACGGCCTCTAAGCCCCCCTCTAGCCTTGCAACTGATCTATAAACTGGTGCCGCTGGGGGAAGCATGCCCGCATATGGAAGGCCGAACTACTGAGGAACTCTGCCAAAAGGGTGTACCTCCACCCATCCCATGCGGTTGATAAGCTACCCTGTGGTGGAGCAGGAGATCAATGTAAGGGTCTCCTCGCCCCATATGCTGGCCATAAGCCGATACGGCGTCACCTCCATATCTGTTGTGGTAAGGGAGGCAACTGGCTGGTGAGGTGCTCTAAGCACCAACATATCTGACCATCTAGCTGCCCTCACAGCCCCTAGGTCTGCCTCCTCTACCCCTCTACCATAAGGAATAAAATGCTCGTACACCCAACTCATGACTAGAGTCGGATGGCTCAATGACTGTCCCTGTAAACGGACCACCCTGTATAAGTCATGGTAGGTGGTCCCCAGAATATCTGCGCCCCAGGCATATATCCGGCCATGCCCCTCTATCTGTGCAATGATGGGGGCCTAGTAGTATAATAAAGTATCTCCTCCCTTGTCCCCGATTAGCCTCGAGGCAAGGATCCCCATGATAGCCTGTCGAAATAGGGGGATGGGAAAAGAAGGAATGGATCAAACTCTCACTCCCTTCTTCGACCCCGTGGAGATGGTTGCATCCCCCATGAAGCCTGCCCACTGTGCAATCTATGCTCGAGACCCTGTCGTCTCCATTGTGAGTCTCCTCCCGATGATCGGGACCCCCAGGATACGGTAGACATCCTCCAAAGTGATGGTCCACTCACCGTGGACCCCTGGCAATCGGAAAGTGTTCCGATCTGCATCCCAATATGAGAATAAGTCACAAAGAATGTGACTAGATGGTGTGACATGGGGCACGCGTGATATACGTAATATACCGGCCCTCTGTAATGTATCCTCCTCATCCTGAGAAAGGGCATCCAACACCCTGGAGAGCCACTCACACTCTCTCTCTCTCCGCTCCATCTGATATACTCTACTCTCGCCTGCATACAACCAAAACACACAAAACAAAGCAAGTTAGTATCTAATCAATATCGAGAGAGTCATAAAGCATATAGAAATGATAAAAGTACAAGTACAGTCTCCAAAATAGGTTCCTATTGCATTCTGTGCAAAACCACCGCCTTGAGCAGAGGGGCGGTTTTGTAACCACCGCCTTGAAGGTGGCAGTCATGTAACCGCCACCCTGATCAGGGTGGCGGTCATGTAACCACCGCCCTGGCCAGGGCGGCAGTCGCAGTCTGAAAACCCGTGCGGGTTGTTAACCCCAAAAAGCCCAAAAGCGTAAAAAATAGACCATTTTAACTAAAAACAAAGCCTACCCAGTAGGCGCCCCCCTAGATGGACCTTTTGAACCTAACAATTTCAAAAATAATCCCCCCATTGCAAAGAATTTTCCATTTCAAATTTGAAGAGGGAAAGACACAAAATGGAAGAAAACCAACCTGTGATCGTGGAGGCATGATCACAACCTCGTTGTGAACGTTTCGACTCTACTCGCGTGAGAAAATGTCACCGTGGGTCCCAGAGCTCAAAATTAATCAAATCGACTCGCACAAATGAATAGGAAAATGGGCCCACTTTCATATATATATCATTCTGTTTTGTTTTAAAATGACTTTTTCGCAAGTTTGGAGCGCTATTGGAGGTAAGTTTCTATCCCCGCACGAATGGTACGTTCTCCTTCCCTATTATTTTAGCATTTATCTTCCAAGTTATTGCATCTATCTGCACTTGAGTTCTCTTTTCATTTTACAGGTAGCGGGAATTTCGATGGCGTCATCTCAACACACGGACGAGTAAGGTATAGCTTCTAACTCCCCATTTCGGGACTGCCATACTCAGACCCACCGTTTTATGCCTCTTCATGGCTAAAACGCTTCTCCAAGGGGGCAATATGTATGTACCCAAAATTGTAAGGTACTGTACTACCAGAATAGTGTAACAAGTGCCCCGATGATGATACAAGTCTCCTCGCAAGGTGTTCGGGATCCGGAAAATCCCTCGGAGTATGTGTTAACATGCCGCGTGCTCTGCTTAGCCCCCGCACCCTTTATTTTCCCCTTTTTCCCTCTTTCCTTGGCCTCTTGACCTTCAGTGATGAAACCGCCGCCCTGAAGGGCAGCGGTCCAGGGCGGCGGTCCTATAACCGCCACCCTGCTCATAGCGGCGGTCCTGTGCGTGTTTTCCAGAACACTCTTTTGACACGACTCGCGTGAGATATCATGATTCACCAGCTTTTCCTTGCCAACTTGAGCATGCATTTATGTTTTTGGTCCCCTGGAACAGTGTTTTTCCTTTGTTTATTGTTTAGGAGTTCAATTTGATTTTGGTTTTTGAGTGTTTGAATTCCTATAAATGCATGGTTTGTGCACATGCAAATGGTGAAGAATTTGGTCTTGAGTTTTGGCCACCATTTCCTTGTTAGAGTCTTCTGATTTTCAATGTTTTTGTCTGTTAGCTTGCTTAGGATTGATAGCATAGTTCATTTCATACTTAGTTAGTATTGTTCAGCTGTTAGTAAGCCACAGACCCATCTTGTGCAGGCAGTGCTGTTGCTTCATCCAATCCAGTTAGAAGTTTGCCTCTAAATTTCTCTTTGCTGTAGATTTACTTTCGTTATGTCTCGGAGTTCCTAGTTTAATTCATTGTATGTCTGTTTAGCTTTATTCAGCTGTTGGTAAGCCAAATATCCAACTTGTGCGAGCAGTGTCTTTATTTTGGAACGGAATAGCTTGGGAAGCCATTAAAGTTGCAGGTTTTGCTCTTCATATAGGATAGTTACAGGTTCTGGTCGCTTCATGTTGCATGACTCACGGTAAAATCCTGCTAGGAATCACATAAGCCAAGCTCTGTACTCTTGCGCTATCCCTCTCCTACTCGCATTCTCGGTCTGCATTCTAAGCTATACTTATCCCAAAATCTACTCCTATCAGTGCTAACATTCCACACTTTTCTGGATCCACGTGAACATAAAAGAATGAGGAGATCATACTGAGGGGATGAGATCACATACGCCATCGGATTCACCACTATTCTACAGAGTCCAGATTTTAAATTTCAAAGTTCTCGTCAGATTCATATCAAATAGAGTAGTTAATCGCTTTATTTCATTTCATTCTATTCTCGACATTGCCAGTGAAGCTGTGGGGATTGATAGTTTCTAAGAAACTATGATTCACTCCTCACTTCTGAGGTAGGATCGAGAATCTTGCCGGTAGATTAGACAAACTGTTTTATTTAGAGTAATTCTACAAAATCACACAGACAAATAACTACACTCGGTTATCTTGTCTGTTTCAAATTATTGTTTAGTTATTATTTCTAGATACGCTTAAAATAGTTTTTTTTCCTTAAAATTATTAGAATATTTCTTAGAAGAATAAAAGTTATATGCAGTTAGATTTATTTCATGTAGTTAGAATTTGTTTCATTACAGTTAGATTGCATTTTGTTTCGTATGACAATCACGGGACCTCAAGAGCCTAGAGAATATATATTTGAGCCAATCGTGCCACAACCAAACCTCGTCATAGCGATAGTTGACATAGACCAAAATCTTAGGATACAAGTATTCTGAACAACCACAGATTTACAACTAATCAGTTCTCAGTTAAGAGGATTAAACATAGAAGACGACCAAGCACATGCGTTTTGGTCAAGTCATCCAAACTACAGATTACCCTAGAAAACATCCACATGACTATAGAAGGGCTCGAAAGAGAACAAACATTCGGGTGTGATCCTCTAGTTCCACAGCCAGACGCTGGAGACACCCTCGTAGATATAGATACCAGCTTAAGAATCCAGGTTGTGAGAACGCCTGTAAGGTATTCTGAGAAGATTACACAACTATTGGTTTTAAACATAGAAGCTGAGAAAGCATACGACTATTGGATACCAGGGATTAGAACTTGATCCCGCATATGACCGTAACAGAGCCGCAACAACCAAGAGCATATGTTTTTGATCCACAGATCCCACAGCCCAACGAATCCACAGGTCAATCCGATATAGACGCCAGCCTACGCACCTTGGTATTTAGGTCCACTCCACTTCCACCTATCATCATCGAACAACTGTCTTTACTAGATACAGTGGCTAACGAAGCTAGGGAATTCTGGACTAGGCCAGAAAATCATCCATAGAATCGATTATATTCATCATCCACTATATGACCTTATCTGGAGATATACACGAAACAATCCCAGGTCATTTTCCAAATATTCCGCAACCCATAGATTGAATCACGCCAGAGCTTGATATTGATTGGATCCTTCGAGAAGTCATCCTCGCTGATCGATCTATCACACCGGTCCAAGTTAGAAGGGCCTTCTTTGCCTTAGATTTGCAAATTCCACTAGTGCGTGTCGAAGACATTAGACTGACTAACTAGTTTGTCTGCATATTCTACCCCCCATCGGCTGTCTCGGCACGACCTCGAGAGGTCGGGTACGCGGAAGAGTCACTTGTAGATTCTCACGCTTGCCTGTCACTTTTCCGGCGTACAGTGCCCATAAGAAGAAATCCAATTAAAATCAGTCCATTTATCATTCCAGAAGTTAATGTCTTGCCCATCCCCAAGCTTCTAGCTACACCCCTGAGAGAGAATATGTCTATTGCGAAGAAGATTGTTCCAGAAAATAGAACCATTTAGGAGAGACTGATCAGAAATAAAGGAAATCTTACTTTGGTTTGAAAGGTATTTGATCTTAACCAACTCTGTCCAAGGCTTTTGCTCTTTTATAAGTCTCTAACCTAACTTTACAATAAGGGAATCACTCATATTCTTGATATCTTTGATACCTAACCCCCCAAGCCTCTTTGGTTTACAAACCTACTTCCAAGCCACTAAATGATACCTGAACCTGTCCTCAGTACCGTGCCATAAAAAGTGTTTTTGAATATTTTCAATATTGTTTGTCACTGCTGCTGGTATGTTGAACATAGACATGATGTAAATAGGAAGGTTTTGAAGCTTGCTTTTTATCAATAAGCACTTGCCTACACTTGAAAGTAGAGCTCCTTTCCAGCTAGCTAGTTTTTTTTGAAATCTCTTAATTAGATCATTCCAGACCTCATTAGAAATCTTGCCAGTACTTAAAGGTAAACCTAAATAAGTAGAGGGAAGAGAATTAATAGCACATCCTAGAATTTTTTGCAATATTTCTTTTCCTTTCCATAGGAGTATTGAAGAAATATATAGAGCTTTTGTCAAAATTAACTTTTTGCCCCAAGGCTTCCTCATAATATCTAAGGACAATTTTAAAAACCTTTACCTCAATTATTGAGGCCATCAAAAGAAGTAGAGTGTCATCAATAAACTATTGGTGGGAGGAGACCTGATTGCTAGAAGTTGGAGGAAAGCCTTTTATCATGCCAATTCTAATATCCTTGAAGATAGATCTACTTAAATTGTCTACCATTATAATGAATAATAGAGGGGAAATTGGGTCTCCTTTCCGGATTCCTCTATTACTGGAAAAAAATCCAACCGGTTCCCCATTAACAACCACCGAGAATCTAGAAGTAGAAATACAAGAGTGAATGATTTTCCTGAATTTATTTTGGAAACCAAACTTGGATAAGACCTCATCCATGAATCTCTAGGAGACTCTGTCGAAGTCTTTATGCATTTCAAGCTTGATATCCATCCCTGCCTTTTTACTTTTATCCATAGAATGTATTGTTTCATGAACCCTAATAATTCCATCTTGAATAATTCTTCCTTGAATGAATCCACTCACATGCAACTCAACTATTAATGCAACATTGCACAAGAGATGCTAAAGGGAAAGTGAGGTACAAGAGGAAAATATGGGAACCTCTGTAGGTGCCTCCAATTTCCTTTATCGATGATCAAACAAAGGTATTAAGGTCTAGGTTCCAAAGATTAGTTATGAAGTATGATTTGTTTGGTTGGGAATTATTCAATCAAGATGCAGTTCTTATGCATATAAAGAATATGTTTTCTTAGAATATGAAGACACATATGGAGGAACCAAAATTTAAGGTAAGGACTCATACTCCAAGATGAAGCTGAAAAGGGATCTAGAAAATACATTCCCTATCACTAACCCTATAGAGATTTCCAATGATCAAACCTATAATACACTTAACAAAATGGATGTCAAGCTCGCAAGAAGGAACATCAAAAAATGATATGTGATAATAAATATGTAGGAGGGAACAAGACATAAGGATTAGAAAATTAAGAAGCTCATGGAGGAATTGAGGGATGAAAAGAAGAAGACTATAGAAACATATGACAAGGCATCAAATATAGTGAAGAGTATCATGAGCATGTTCCCGGAGTTGGTGGATCAAGCACAAGATGGATATCCTAGATACTTATTTAGAGGACCTGGTGCATATGATGTTAGTGGAGAGGAAGACTAGATCAAGGCTAACAACTAGGGATTTGTTAGAAAGAAGGAGAAAGAATAAAGAAGAAGCAAAGAAAAGGATAACAGAGTATGAGGCTTTAATTACAAAGGTTAAAAAGGATATGAATAAGGAAGTGTGCACATTCAAAAACTAAAAAGATTTTGATCCTATTATTAATTCACATACCACCAAGGAAGAGGTAAATCTGAAGAAAATCCAAGCCATGATGAAGAATATCAAGGAAAATTGCGAGAGGGTCATGAAAAAAGTTGCAGAGAAGAGGGAAATGATAAAGGCCATAAAGGACACCCTTACAAAAGGACTTAAGGAGATCCACATGGATATATTATTCAAGATAGATGCACTAGAGGGTGTGACATTAGACTTAGAGGTGGTGGTGAAATAATTGAAGGAAAAGGCCGACTAGGTGGCTCTTGAGAAAATACTCAGTATTGTTGAGTCTGCGCTAAATAAGGCGACCCAAGAACTTAAGGGGTGGAAGGAGCTAAAGAATGTATTAAACATGTATTTTTCATAGCTTCTCTAACTGACTAAGGCCTAAGAATTTTGGGAACATGTAATCATATTATTTTATTGGTTACTTGAGTGAAGGATCATATTTTTAATTCTTTAACTTTATAATTATTTCATTCTTTGGAGAAGACATTCTTTGTTTCAATTATTACAAAGGGAGGACATTACTCCTAGTGTGGGGTAATGTTGGTCAAATAAAATGGATAAATGTTAGCCATACACAGAATTTGGAGACTACATGAAAAAGGGAACACATAGGAGTGTACACAAATGGCAGTGGTTAAAGGTAGAACAATGCATGAAGGTTCATACACCACAAAGGAGTACGTCAACGCACAGGAAATGATACATATGTAAAAGATTTAGGAATTAGAAAATTTTGGAGAAAGGGATAAAATAAGAAGATCCCAGATGGCGTGGCACATAAGCAAGGTCTATAAATAGAAAAATAAATGTAGATAAGGCTAAATATGGCGCATGGAAAAAAATAAATATATGATTAAAGAATGATAAAGCCAAGACCATTTATATCTCGATCTATAGTTAAAAAATATGGAAAAAATCATACAACCTATTGTTAAGCACACCTATTATTAGGAAATCACATGTAAGCATTGAAGGGAAAGCCCCACCATGTATAAATAGGAGGAATACTCTTGTAATTGGTAGACCTTCTGTTGATGCGCCCTTGGTAAGATTTCTTCATGAATTTTTGATGTATGTGAGCCATTTTGTATCTATACATGGTCCAATGCATAGTTGTAAGCAATTATGGATGTAATCATCTTGTCTATTATGTAATGAAGTATGTTTACAATGAATAATTTTGTTTATGTAGAAAAGATGACTAAATATGAGCATGGAATTATAGGAATTCAAATAATTTTATTGATTCTCTATGTTGAATGATTTCCTTATTACATGTATTGAAAATTTATGATGTTGTAAATGTACAAGCTCAAAATTACATGTGCTACATTGTCAGATAATGGTTACAAAATTCCCCAATGATGCTTCAAGTCCTTTCAAGAAGGTTTTCTAGCTCCAATTTCCATTCATAGTATATATTTGTCACCTAGATGTCTTTACTTAGCCTTCCCACGCTTTTTCTAGCTTTTGGCCTCTTTCTGCACATGTTTTGGCCTTTAGTGCTAGGATCGCCACCCTGCCTAGGTGGCGGTCCTGTATGCTTTTTCCAAAATCCTTCACGCATGTTTTAACATGTGATGCTTTACTTAACTTCAATTTTTTCATTCATCCATGAGCCAAATTATCTAAAATTAGCTTTGATTTCTTGGTTCTCCTTCCTTCTATTTTTAAATAGATTTAATTGGTTAGAACTAATCATTATTGCCTTGTGCATGAAGGAACCTCACATCCTTCATTCCTATATATTTCATGCTTGTATTCAAGAAAAAGGGCCTGAGAATTTTGTGTATCTTAAATTGTATTGTTGTTACGATCTTGCTAGGAATTGCATAGCCAAGCTTTGATCTCTTGTGTTATCTCTCTTCTACCTGCATTACATCCAGACTATTATCAAGTTTCCATTTCTCAAGAAACATCCTCCTGCTGATATTATTACATTCCCAATCCCTTGGAATCACATGAATACTCAGAGAAATAAAGGAAAATATTGAGGAGACAAATACAAACACAACTAGATTTTTCAAAGCTCTTGCTTGTCCAGGTTGGAATTGTGTGTTTGTTTACATTGTTTATTGAATTGTCAATTTCAAATCAATAGTTTCAATTATTCATATCAAATAGAGTAGAAAATCATTCATTTCAATAGAATTAGTCAATCACAAGTAGATCCATTCATTAGTAAGCTTGCTCTTTAACATTACCAGGGAAGTTATGAGGAACAATAGCCCCTTTCAAGGTCATGATTTGTTCTTCTCCTCTGAGGTAGGGTTTGAAGGGTTTTGATTAGATTAAGTTATTTTCTTTAGATTATATTCGTACATTTACACGAGTAACCAGATACATATGACTGATTAATTATCTTTAGTTTATTTATTATATTAGAACGCATTGCTTAAAAATTAGAAAAGAACAAAAGGATTTCCTTTGATAGATTAGTTTACTTTTATTGTTTTGATCCAAAATATTGTGAAAAATCCAAAAACATAGACTACATTTCCTTTTGTAATTAGTTTACTTATCAAAAATCATTTTATTTCATTATATATGACCATTAGTGGTCCACAATAGGAAACAAAATACAATTGTGATCCCTTGGTCCCACAACCCAATGGGCTAGAATTGATAACTGATACTGATACCAGTTTACATTTGACAGTATTACGCACAACTATTACTTTTGCTGAGAAAATAGAACAACTCAATATGTTAAATATTTCAGCCAATCAAGCCTACGACTATTGGACTACTCCTGGAAATAGGGTTTGATTACACACATGACCATTCAAGGGCCATAGCCTCCATGAGTCTTTGGTTGTGATCCTCAGGTTCCACAATCCAATGGGCCTACTAGTTAGTTATTCACATCTTCACCACTTCCACCAGATATTATTACACAACTTTCATTACTAAACATAGTAGTTGATCAAGTTAAGAATTTCTGGACTAGATTGAAAAATCACCCACAAATACTTATGGCTCCATCGCACCTCTCATTCTTACTTCCATGACTTTTCATAGAAATCTATATGAGGTGCCCGTAGGTTATTTTTCATGAGTTCAATAACCAATAAATAAAATCTTAGATGAGATTGAGATTGATTGGAGTCTATAAGCGGCTACTATTCCGACTGATCCATCACACTACTTCAAGTTAGGAGAGAATTCTTTTCCCTAGACTCAAAAATCCTAACATTACGTGTTGAAGATATAAGATTTCCCAATCAACTCAATCCCCATCACCACACTCCCATTCAGACTCATTCTATACTAGTTGTCTCGACATGACCTCGAGATGTCGGGTGCGAAGAAGGTCACATGTTGATTTTTTGTGGTACAAATTGGTGAAGCCAAGATGAAGAGCTAGACTCTAAACATTTATGCTTCCTTATTCCATCCTTTATTTTGAGGGTATTTGTATACCCCCAAAATATTTTGGGATACAATGATTATGGTCAAACCATCTTGGGTTTTGACATGTACCACTACTAATTAAGTATACCATAATAATCACCTTCATTTTCAACATGGGTAGACAACCGCTAATCCACTCAAAAACCTTTACTTCAGTGACCCAATGTTGGTTCCTCTATACATGTTGAGGAACTTGACTAGGTCACTCACACCTATCCCAATAAACAATAAAGTTCAAACAACATGACTCTCACTGGTGATGCAAGTTCATATCCTTGGGTATTGTTTTGACAGCCCATTAGCATGTAATCATATCAACTCCCGCATCTAGATGAGGAATATTTAGCATGATATGCTAGGAGTGAACAACACTTCTAAAACATAAACCAAGATTTTGATAGGTTGTAAGGAAAATGTGATGTCTTGATTCAAAACAATAACCTTACCCATCTACCAACTGATAATATCACTAATGAGGGGTGGCAACATAGTGAAAAATTCATAGCAGGATACCATACTCCTCAACAACCTCTGAGGGTTCAACAAAAAGTACCTAAGCAAAGCACTACCCCATCAATGGGTATGTCATTTCAGATTTGGTAGAAAAATTCAAGGAGCTAGAGCTTGCCCATAATACTTAGAATGCATATGCAGGGTAATCATGAACTCCTCCCTACCTACAAAATTATGGAAAAATAACTACTACATAGAATCCTCTAGTTTATATGAATACTAAAAACCCTAGAGATCTGCTTATAGGGATGGTCACCTTGGGTATGACTCCCTACGATACGTATGGATATTTGTAATAGGCACTAGCTAGAAGTGCATTCTCAAATGCCATACCAGCCAAAAGTGCATCGCTCCTTAGCTTCATGCCTTTGATTCCATATCAAGGTAATCAACCCCCCTATGTACACATATATTCTAAATCTATATAGGGGGAAATATATACCTACCTGAGTCTATATAGACAACTACAGGGGATGCCATATTCCCCAAACAATATAACTGTTGTTCCATTTTAATAACTGATGCAACCCCCCACCTCCCTAATAAGGATCTTCAATGGTGGAAACATACGTAATGGTGATGTATTCTGAATATCTAAAACAACCCCTAGACTTCTCTATTCAGAAATTCATGCTCCTGAGACCCTTTCCTGATCTTTCAAATTTCAAAAGGGAGGGTGATCCTAACACCCACATCAAGGCTTATGCAATAGCCATTCGAGAGCTTCTCCCATGGGATGCATTCATTGGAAAAAAAAATTCTAAGACGCTAGAAGGTATTTCTCTCGACTAGTAATATAGAATATCAAAGGCTTCAATACACTCTTTCAACCAACTCATATCCGATTTTATCAAATATTTTGATATGAACAAGATTTTGAGAATAGGAATCATAGAATTCCTTGATATCAAGCACGAACACAATGAGTGTATAGCCCACTTTATTCAAAGGTGGTGACAAGTTCTCGACTCCTCTGCAAACACTCCAAATATGGATCAAATAGAACTTTTTGATTTATTCCCTCACTCTCTCAATAGAGAGAAAAAGGAAGAGGTTAAAAAGTTCCCACTAAGGAGCTAGGAAGAGGTGCTAGAGGGTGCTCTTCAGATTGACCAAGCAACCATTGAAAGTGGTCGTAAGTCTTATGGAGGAAATGGGAAGTTAGTCACTCCCAGACAAACTAAACCCCATTACTCTAATAACACAAACAATAATCAAGGACCAAAGATCCTTAATAATAATCATGGAGCCACAACCGATGGTGTGACTAACGAGCCCAAAAATCCTAATGTTGTTAATCCTACCAGTATATGTGCTATAAATAACAAAAATAATGGCAATAATCATAGAAACAATAATTTCTCACCCTTGGTAAATATTGTGGATTTTAATCATCCTCAACAATAACAATAACAAAAAATTCAACAAAAAAGACAAACACCAACCCCAAGCCCTATTCAATACCCAAGCAGGTATCCTAACCATATCTAAAACTAAGGGCAAGGGTTCCAAAATCTTAATTATAACAACCAGCAACCAAATAATAACCGTAGTTTTAGACCACAATAAGGAACAAATAAAAGGCCTCAAGATTATGAACCTGACTTATATTGTAGTTTCCATAGGGTTTACGGGCATGACACAAGAATGTTCTACGATTGTAACAAGTTTTTACAGTGTTTTCTCGAGGACCAAAGACAAATATTTTTTGACATGTTTTTGGTAAACACAACTACACCCACTCAAATCACCTACATGGGACTACTGTCTCCACAGAAAACACCATTAAGGATCTTTAACGATCCTCTCCCCATGTGTCCAAATTATGGTAGATTAGATCCCAACGATTCGAATAAAGGTATTGTAATAGGGACTCATGATCAAAAAGCCTCAACTTCGTCAAACCCACAGGTGGCACATCCTTTGGATGGTCGCCAACAAATAAAAAATTGTGGGGTTAGTAGAGTTAGACACTGACCACAAAATAACGCTATCACTAGAACTAGGGACTATTCTTCGCGTCCTATTCCAATCTACCCAACCACATCAGATGACATATGTGATACACTAAGTAGACCAGTAGAAACTGATGACTTGATCAGTGACCTAACTAATACATTCTCACACATTTGATTCTTGGATCTGTTAAAGAATTCCCATGTTTGATATCAGTAAGATGCCCACAGATACTGAAATAGTTCATAGAGGTGATCCAGTGTTGTTTTTACAAGTCTGGATTTACAACAACTATGTAAATCATGTAATGATTGATAACATGGTGACAATCAACATAGTCCTCTTCTCTTTCCTTCAAAAACTAGGGTATGGAGAGACTAACTTCTCTTCAACATGAAATATACTAAAGAGCTACAATAGCCTCAAGGAAATGTCGATTAGAACCATAGTATTACCAATTACTCTTGGGCATAAGATGGTACTAACTGATTTTTATATTATAGAATGGGAAACCAACTATAATATCATCCTTAGTCATCCTTGGATCCACCGCATGAAGGATATCCCCTCCACTCTATTCTAGAAGGTTATATTCCTGCATTTAGGGAAGGCATTTCTGGCATAAGGTGATCCAAAACCCTTTGACATACATTTAGCTAACTCAAAGAAGAGGTCAGGGGTTCACTCTGAGTTTGAGCTTCCCATAAATTAGTTAAACAAACTTGCAAGCGCAATACAAAAAGAAAATTTGGTCCCTATGACAGAGTTAGATGTCACGGGGTTGATTGAGGGCATTCTAGCAGTCAAGGATGAAACCTTTATTGTAGAGAAAGTGTCTCTAGGAACCACAACAAAAAATGTTGAGCTATTAGAGAAGGAATTTCCTATTCTCCTCCCCTTTGATTTTATGGGTATGGAACATACTCTGGGACTTGGTTCTCTTCCAGCAGATGAGGTTTGCATGGCTGAATTTACCAAGGTAAAGGGAGAAGGTACAAAGGATGACCCAACATTTATCTTTCCAAGTAGTTCTTGGAATATCCATTATAATGAGGCCAAGTTTTATTTTGGCATCGGGGTAGGCATGATCCTTACTTCACTTGAAGGAAGGATTCTACCTTTTTCTTTCAAGTTAAATTTTGAATGCACAATTAATGGGGCTAAATATGAGGTTCTCCTATTAGGTCTCATTATAGCTAAGAGAATGGGAATCCTCAATATTAGGGTGTTGGGTGATTCACAACTAATCAAAAATCAGATATCTGAAGTATATGAGAGTAGATCTGAGCATCTACAAATTTAAAAAATAGTAGTACTAGGCCTGACAAAAGGGTTTGACTTCATATCAATCAAAGTAGTTCCACGTGAACAAAACTTTCTTGCAGACTCTATAGCAACTTATACTTCATGCTTCACCCCAGGTAATGACCTGGAAGATACCAAATTCACGGTTTCAATCCATGAAGAGCCCTTGATTCGTAAAGCAAAAATGACCCCAATGTTGATGTATGTAGAAGCTAAGAATCAGTGTCATTTTTTAGACCATGTTAATGGTGATGAAGTGACTTTAAGATATTTAAACACTTTTGTAGAGCTGCATCTTAATTATCATGAGATAGACCTTTCCTTAATTCTACATTCCTCTTCCTATTTTGGGAATCCCATGATCGAATCCTCCCTGGGAAAATATCTTGAGATTTATGAGGTAGAAGAAGGGGATTTAGAATTTCCTCTAGACCCACCGTAATTTGAGGAAGGAAATGCCTCCTTAAGGAACAATCGATATAAATATTGGAATAGAAGAGGAACCAAAAATATTAAAGCTAAGATCCTTCTTAACTCCATAGGAGGTGGATATACATACGTGAATCCTCGAGGAACACCAAAAATCCTTCACATTTATTTACAAAGAAATAATAGGGATAATACCACATATTGCAGTTCCCAATCTTGTAACCAAACCAGATGCAAAGATGATTAAGCAAAAGTTGAGGCCCGTGAAGCCAAAAGTGTCCCTCATGGTAAAATAAGAAGTGATGAAACTCCTCTAGGTGGGATTCATCAAGAAAGTTTATTAGTCTTAATGGGTATCTAAAATAGTCCTCATTCTCAAGAAAAATGGAAAGATTCACATTTGTATAGATTTTTGGGATATAAATAAGGTTTGTCCCAAGGATGATTTCCAATTACCATCCATCGATGTTATCATTGACATAACAATTAGTTTCAAGTTGTTGTCTCTTATGGATGGATTCTCTGGGTATAATCAAATCATAATATCTGAAGAGGATCATGCCAAAACAACATTTATAACTCCTTGGGGAACTTACTATTATGTGGTCATGTCGTTCAGGCTTAAGAATGTTGGAGCTACGTAGGAATGAGTGATGAATTACATATTATATGATCTTATTCATAAGATTGTGGAATCTTACGTGGATTCCCTTCTAGTTAAGGCCAGAAAGCATTGTTATCACCCATAAGTTCTTCATGTCATCCTTTCTCGCTTAATCAAGTACCGTGTCACATTGAATCTATAAAAATTTGTATTTGGTGTAATGAGAGGCAAGCTTCTGGGATACATTATATCTTCACGAGGGATTGATGTTGACCCATAAAAAATCTGGGTTGTGCTAGAGATGGTTCCACCATTAGATAAGTTTGGTATCAGATATTTTCTTTGGAGACTCAATGCAATGCAAAGGTTTATCCCTGACTTGACCTTTATTGTTCACCCCATCAAATTTTTTTGAAAAAGGATTATAGCATTGATTGGACATAAGAATTCAATGATACCTTCAAGGTAGTTAAAAAATTCTTATTATCACCTCCCACACTAATGTCACCTGGATCAAATTTCCCTTTGATCTTGTATTCATGAGATCCAGATGTTTTGCTAGCCTGCATGTTGGCTCAAGAGGATGATGATAAACGAGAGCCTGTAATTTATTTCATTAGTTAGACATTGCTTGATTATGAGATACTTTACACCTAGGCAGGAAAAGAATGCCTTCCCATAGTATTTGAAAAAAATCATTTAAGGCATTATATGTTGAATCAAGAAATGAGGGTTATTGTTAAGTTAGATCACTTATGGACATTCCTCACATAAGGATCCTTGTCTAAGAAGGTCGGGCACTTCATAAATTTGATGGGTGAATTTGAGTTAACGTTTGTTAATTAGAAATATTTAAAATAAAATATCATTGCTAATTGGTTCACCAATAATCCTTTAGATGGAGGTGATCTGGTATATCTAGATTTCTTCGATGAGTGTGTGTACTTCATTGATACTAGGCCCCCCATTTCTGCGTGTCCGTGGTATAATGACATAATTAATTTTATAGTGGACCATATGTATCCATAAGGGGAAACGTCTCAATAAAGAAGGTGGTTATGTGTAATTTATGTTAAGTATGTTATTGTAGAGTAGGTGCTCTATCGTAAAGCCTTGGACGGAATGTTGTTAAGATGTGTTGACACCAAAGAATCCGAAAATATTATTTATTAGTCATATAGTAGAGTATGTGGAGGTCACTTCAGCAGCCACACCACTTCTTGGAAGATACATCAGATGGGATATTTTTGGCCCACTCTAGAACATGATGCAGTAGAGTTTGTGCATAGATGCCAAAAAATCCAAGAGTTCTCCCACAAGATCCACATACTGGCACCATATTTGTAACCAATCGCAACCCCATGGTCCTTTTTCATGTGGGGCCTATATTTGATAGGGAAATTCTCTCCCTCATCAATGAATGGCCATAAATTTATAATCACAGCCACTTAGTACTTTACTAAGTGGATAGAAGCCATGCCTCTTACCACTATACCTAGCTCTGTAATCGCTAAGTTCATCTTGAACTAGATCATTTGTAGGTATGGGGTGCCACAAGTCATTATTTTAGATAATGGCACATCTTTCAAAAATGATGAGGTGCGTGAATTATGTGCAAAGTTAAAGATAATTCAACACACGGATTCTCTTTATTATCCTTAGGAAAATGGACAAGCTGAGGCTACTAATAAAACATTAAAGTCCATCCTTTTTAAAACCATTAAGGAGAACAAACAAGATTGGCACCTAATTTTTTTTTGGCCTTGTGGGCCTATCGAATGTCAACCCCCTTTTCTTTACTTTTTGGTGTTGAGGAGGTTTCGTCACTTGAAGTCAAAATACCTTGTATCCATATTTCACTGCAAGGGATCTTGGGAAAAGAAGGTTATTGAGAAGCATGAATCTCTTAGTTATAAATTCTCAATGAGGCTAGATTTAATGTTGAACAACAGCACACCATTTACTCTAACTGGATGGCTCAGAAATATAATAAGAAGGTTTACGAATGTGAAATATACGAGGTAGATTTGGTATTAATACTCGACACCTAGATAGACAAGAATACCGACAAGGGAAGAAAATTTAGACCTAGGTGGTCAGGTCCATATCGAGTGATAGAAGACTACAAAAATGGGGCATTTCTCCTATGTACACTAGAAGGTGAGGATTTTAACGAATCCATAAAATCTCTTCACCTAAAGAGGTACTATGCATGATCCACCAACATCTTCATATGTACATTACTGTATCTGCATTACATTTTCATCCACCAGTTCATTTTGTAAAAACTGTGATCAAGGAACTTATTCTTATAGTAATTCCTAAAAACTTTTGAAAACATTGGAAAAAAATTCAAGTCATATCTCTTCAAACCTTCATACTACCATCAATTATTTCTAAATCATTTCATTAGTTCAAGAAGGATAAGACAAAGTTTTGACTGTGATCATACCAACGCTTGCATACTTGGTTCTACTTATAGTCTCTTTCTAGATTAGGTGTCTTCAATTATAGTCCATTCTAGAAGATTCATAGTGTCACATATATCCCATAAAAATCTCTTTGGAAATAAGAACATACTAAAAAAATTTCCTAGATGAGTAAGTCAAATAAAAATCCACATAAAATTTTATTTTACATATTTCTTTTCCCTACCAACCTTCGGTGTTGAGCCTGCATCTCTTACTGGTGATGTAGGGTTGGTAAAGGAGAGAAATTCCCTTAATTTCCTATTCCTTTTCTATGGTGATGAGCCCATGCTTCCTCCTGGTAGCATGGGGAAAGGAGTAGGGGGTCTCTTTGATAAAATTGAAAGTTACAAATAATTCTTTCAAATGGTGTGAAGTCACAAGTCAAAAATAAAGGGAGGTAGATGTCCAAAATTCCAAAGAGTTTAAAACCCCAAATCCATATTTTATCAACCAAGTGGCCATCTATGGATCCAAGTCTAGATAAAATGGAAAGAAATTCACATTCTAAACTATGAAGTAGCTTGAGTAGGGTAAGGTTGTAGTATCTCATTTTGGTTATGCTAAACCTTTATCTTTCTCTCATCACTACCATTCAATATATTTTCATAGCTTGCGCCCCTTTTGATTCTTGGTGTTGAGCCCTCGTATCTTAGTAGTTGTATAGAGTTGGGGTGGGGCAAGTACATTTACTTATCATATCATTGTACCACCATATTTTTCCAAGAAAATAAGGAGTATCAAATATTGCTTGAATAAACTAAAGTTCAACATCACATTGTCTTCGCATTATCATATATCAGCATTATCAAATACAAAAAGAAATCATTTTGTTATCATTTCACATCCACTACATACATTCTGAAAAGCATAGAAAAGTGTAAATTCTAAACATCTAGAGTACACATGAGAAATAAACCAAAAGAGAGTCAACTCAGATATAATGGATTACATAACCAAAAGAGAAGAGTTTGTATATATCATATTGGGTCAATTTCTATACAATGCCATCACATGCTAAGGCATGGTCAAAATGCTCATAATGAGCCCAAAATATACAATTTTTTTTTGTATATTTCCCCAAAAATTGGAAATAAGGCAATAAGTGGCCCAGTATCCTGTCAATCCCTATGGGATCCCTTGGATGGTGCACAGCCAAGTCCATGGCTCCTGTTGTGGCTGCGACGACACTGAGAGTGAACTGAATGGTGTGAGTGCTCATGACGGTAGTCATTGGCTGTGGTCTTACTATGGGAATGGATTTGCCTCATCAAATGCTTGACAACCTCATATTCAGCCACTATAGTACAATGGGAGGTCACAACCTCAGCTATCCTCCAAATGGGAGAAAACAGACTATTTTTTCCAATAGCTAGTGGCTGACCCAAATCATCAGTCAACTTGGCTCGTGTCTTCCCTGAGGGGATCAACAGGGTGTTCATGCACACTCATCAAATAATATCTCTCCAATCAAGTGTAGCCACTGCAAGAAGGGAAGGAGAAGAAGAAGATAAGTTAGAAAAAAAGAACCAAATGAAATTTAAACAAGAATATCAAAACCAAGGTTTCAAGTTAACAAAGTGTGAGAAAAGAGTGTAAAACATACTTAGATCTCCTAGCATCCAAGTAGGTTCAGTGACTGCTACTACCAATGTTGTTGGTGGATGTAGGGCCTCCCTAAAGCCAGAGGCCGAACACATTCTGATCGTGGAATTGTCATCCCCCTGTCCATCATGAGGAAGTGTCATCTCTAAGACTAAGTTCTCTCTTTTAGCACTGTCCTCCTAGTATTTTTCTCTCAGCATCTCCTGAGTATCATGCCACTCAGGGTCACTCTCCTCTTCCTTTGCATGGGCTACCTCACCAGTCCTAACACTAACTCCCTCATCCTTCATTTCCTCTCTGACTAACTCCTCCTTCGTCTCATCCCCCGTATCCTCCTCAAATTAAAAGTCTAGATCGATGGGCTCATCCTACTCCCCATTGTGAGAAATAGTAGCCATAATTTGAAGTAGGGGTGCTTGAGGGGCACCAACTACTTGTTAAATATAGACCACCCATATAACCACAAAACACACACCTAGAATGACCACTATCTATTTGTGATCCCCTCTAGGGCCCCTCTGAGCCTCCTGAATATTCCTATAAACTAGTGTAACTAGAGGGAGCATATCAATGAATGGAATACCAAACTATTGGGGGACCCGATCAAATGGGTAGACCTCAAGTCTCCTTTCTTTGTCAACCAATTGACCTATTGTAGAAAAATCTACCATCGTATTCACTTATTGTCCCGATATCCCTGCCATGTGCTGGTAGGGTGTAGTAATCATGTTTTTCATAGTCAAGGAAGCCACTGATTGATGTGTTGTCCTAAGCACTAACATACTGTCCATCTAGCTGCTTGAACAACCCCTAGATTTGACACTGGTACTTGTTTATTAGAGAATACTTGTTAGATAACACACAATAATTTTGCATGGGAGAGAAGGCCAGGATCAAGGGTGCGGAGGGACAGGAAGGACCCATGCGTAGAGGGAAAGTTTAAATTTTAGGACTTAGCTGATTTTGAGCATAAAGACCTATTTTTAGAAGATGGTGTGCAAAACACACCAAGGATGCAAAGACCACACATTGTCTATCTTTGGAGGATCAAATCGAAGAATTTTTCATGGAGATGAGCTAAGAATAGGATTTTCACTTCAGTTAACTGTAAGAGGTCTATAGATAGCACACTTGAATGTGTAGTTATGCCTATAAATGGCACGTGACTATTAATAGAATGCGAACTATTTTTGAAATATATAAGTGGTGAAGGGAAAGTCCCCACCATATATATATATATATATATATATATGATGAATATATGTGCATGTGTGTGTGTGATGGATGATGTGAAGCACATAGTAGAATATACATAGAGAGAGATGGATGTATGGAGGTTTAGAGATATATGCATATGAATTAATTACTGTAAGAAGCTTATGTGTTTATTAATAGATGGAAGATATTGGTTGAACCTAAGTGTCATTCTTGTGTGTAATTGAGTAGTGTATGTTATTGATTTAATCGTGATTACTATTTAAAGTTGGTTTTTTCATAGATATGAATGTAGCATGTATGATAGATTGATGGATTAGTTATGGATATGTATGTTTCCTCCTTCATCACACTAACATCCATCTACAACAACCCTAAAGAGGGACCTGGTACCTTTGCATGCTTTGGGTGAGCACTCAGTCTAGGCTCAGTGATGTGCCAACGTGTCTAGGGTGTTATCTAGTAAATTCTAGGCTACACCATTAGTTCCATTGTCGGGACCTCTTTTTTAATTGTTTTCAGGATGGTTTGGGATGAATACGTACCAGTTAACTCTAGTAAGTATTGAGGAGTGGATGCATGATCTGGAGGAAGAATATGCATGGTGGTTCAGCAAAGGATCTAATTTTAATGCACACAATTGGGTAGAACAGAATATGTATGATAGCCTATATGAGGTATTTTTGGCTATCTTTCCAGTAGAAATATATGAGTGGCTTACTACTTATGCATCTCAGCAAAATTGGATGTATCGCACACTTGTCTAGACACAGGAAGAATTTTAGGCCCTTTATGATGTTGATTTGATCTGGACTCATGTTGTGGGTACATGGTTTCATGGTGTTCTAAATAGTAATATTCTATAATATTCAATTTTGACGTAGTATTTCTCAGAGGTAGCTGAATTCCAATTTTTGCGGTATCCAAGAGGATTATATCTACAAGGTATTCCACTAGAAATCAACATATTGATAGTAACTTTGAACCTGGAGAGTAAACCGATGGCTAACTAAACTTCACCATGCGCGAGGGAAGGAATAAATTTGGTGAAAGATGGTAGACCTAGTGGCAGAGAGGCAGAGAGAGGAGAGGCAACTTAAGTATAATGAGGCATGTGAGAGGAAGATAGAGAAGAAGCGTTCTGTTGCAAAAAGTATGGCATTAAGGAGAGATATGTTTCATGAAGGATTTATGGATCATATAGAAGACATGGAACTAGAGCATTAGGAACTCCCCCATCTTGGACAACATGACAAAGATCTCCCCTTGACCTCACACATAAGTGCACCAGCAGAAACTACCTAGGCCATGGGCATGCATCTTAATCCACCTAGTTACCTAGCCCTTACACTTGGTTTTCTAGTATCTAGTATGACAAGTAACCAACAAGCTAACTTGGGAAGTAGGAGAGTAGGAGTAATTCAAGGAGCAAGTACATCAATGGCAGTACAGATGGCTTCAATGATATTTGGAGGAACATTCTTAAGCACATCATCCACACAAAACGTGAGCACATAGAATGTTGGATTTACCTCTGGAAGTGGAACTACCTCACAGACTATAGGGGTTCAGTATAGTAGCACTATTAGAGCATAGGGGAGTACATCTATAGGTTCTATTCCAGCTATAGGTGGAGGATTAGGAGGTATAGGTGGTTCTAGAGGTAGAGGGAACACAAGAGGTTCTAGATCAGGTGGTAAAGTTCTGTAGCAGCCACAAAATATTTTTATGGAGATGTCTCTTTGTTTTCTAAAGTATGTTGCTAAGCATGTGCACATGTGTGAGATCTTATGGTGCACTAAAGGGATCACAAATTCTAAGTGAAAGGAAATTCAATTTTCTACTACATTATAGGGATGCACACACAGTTGGTACATAAAGTTTGACCCTGATTAAATTTGCATGGATTATATAGCATTAAAGGATGCTTTCCTGAAAGAGTTCTATATCCCTGAATTTTAGCAGAAAAGTATTAATGTGCTCAAAGATATCAAATAGGGCACTACTAAGAGTGTATGTGAGTATGATGTCCATTTTAAGACACTTCTATCTAAGTTATCTTATGATATTCACAAAATCTAGCATGCACAATGGTTTGTTGGAGGATTGATTAAACCATTTAGAAGGGTGTTGTCACATAAGATATATATTGATCCATGTGAAGAAATAGAAGAACCCTTGCATACTGAGGCATTTGGGAGCATTGACACTGGTGTTAGTATGTTCTTAGAGGCACAAATTGTAGCTATGGAAAATCAATTAGAGAAGTTATCAACAAATTCAGCCCATGAAATGTGCTTAGGAATTTGGTGTACAGATTGTGGAGTGGAAGGTCACACCAAGGATAGTTTCCATCACAGATATGTACGCTCATTACTATTGGATTATGAGAGCTATCATTTGAATCATGATGCTAGTCACTATCCTTTGTTATAGTGCATGATAAGGAAGAATGTATCCTACTTTTGTAGAATTTACTGGTACACAACCCATGATACTGAAGATTGTTAGTTGATTGGTCAGATCCAGGACATGCTATAGACATTGGGGTATGACAGATAAGTATAATAGATAATTTTAAGGGTAAGAATGAGCACCATGATTAGGATCATAATCAAATGCACTATTACAAGAATGAGGGGCATTTCAAAGGATGTCATGGAAGAGGATGTGGATATCATGGTGGATATGGAGGATGAGGCCATGGTGGAGGAAGAGGTGAGCTCCCTCATGGAACATTTTATACGTGCATATCTCTTGACCAATATAGGCATGAATGTCCTTAGAATATTGCATGTTCTTTACATGGAAATAACCATAGCTATGAAGAGTTCCCATACTTATATGAGCATTTGAGTAAGAAGCATAAACAAGAAAACAAAAATGCGAGGATGGTTAGAATCCAATGCATGGTAGAAGATCAGTGGATGCCCAAGATAGCACCAGGACTTGAGGCATTAACTGTGAAGATTACTACATGAGCTGAAGTGGCACGTGCAAGAGAGGCATTACACTAGAAGCCTATAATCACCAAGGAGGAGGTTTTACATGCAAGGTACCCAGATCCTTCTCATCAGAAGGAAGTTTACTAGGATACCATGGAAGTGCTAAGGAATCTTTAGGGTGAGATACAATACTTAAAGTAGCATAATAAGGCATCAGAGACATTCCAAACTGATATCGATGATCTGAGAGAAGTGTGTAAAATGTTTCTCCATGAGGACATCATTCCACTATTAGGAATTTGGTTAAAAGGGAACACTCCGTGTGTAAGTATTGAGACTGGATGGAAGATTCTGTATGCAAATATTCCCCCTGATAGCATTGACTAAGACATGGAAGTTACTCTGAATGTTGTTGTGGATGGATGGTTATTAGGAAACATATTGATTGATACAAGTATGGAAGTAAATGTGCTTACATTAGATGCATGAGTACAAATGGGGAGGCCTCCATTACAGCCATCATCTAATGTGTTGTTTATGGAAAACTATACTAAGGCCACCACCATACGAGTTTTGAAGGATGCATCTATAACTATACAAGGGGCCAAGTTCATCGGGTATTTTGAGGTATTAGCACTTGCAGAAACAAACAATTTTCCATCCATTCTTGGACACCCTTGGTGTTATGTGAATAATGCTGACTTGAGATTCAATAAGGGGTATATTAGCTTTGAGAACAAGGAGGAAATGGTTGTGATACCTTTGATAGATGGGAAGTCTACACCATATGTTGAGCCTCTAAGTGAGGAGGACTTAAAAAAAAAATTATGTACACACTATTCAAGACCCAGAGGTCAATGAGCCATAAAAAAATGGCATCCTACACTGGGAGGATTCTCATTATATTAGTGATATTATGAGTATTGCTTGTGATAATTGGGCTCATGGTACATATGAACTAGTAGGAAGTGAGGTGGAAAGTTAAATTGCATGAAAGAATGGACTTCATTTGGTTCAATGGATAGGTAGCACAATACCTTTATACACAGGGGCAGAAGATCTTCTTGTATTTTTGAAAGCCATGGAAACATAGTGGACAGATGAAATTAAGAGAAGAGATATGTTAGTATATACCTTGCGCAGGACAACAAAATGCTGGTGGGTAGTCCACAAAGATAATATTATAAAATGGGAAGAGATTGGAGTCACTTTATCTATTAGGTTTGTAAGGAACAATGCACCTACGTAGATCTTCACTTATCATGGAGATCAACATGTTCAACATCTCATTCAGCAGTGTGAGAGACTCTGGATAGTAGGACAAGAATCATTACCACCTTCACTCTGGGTGGATAAATTATACTCTACTCTACAAGGATGTGCATGCACCTGATATGTATACAAAAAACTACATTGAGAGATTGGGAAATGGAAAAATTTGATTACATCAATGATCCAGACCTTTGACTACTTTTCTTTCCAACCTCCAATAGAATAGGCATTAAAATTTTTCAAGTGCTTAACTATGGGAGATAGTGCAAAAGCCAAAGAGCATATTCAGGAATTATTTGGCGAGGTAGATTTTGGAGCACGTTTTGAAAAGGAAGAAGAAATGGACTCCATACTACTTGAATGTGCTTTCCTTGAGAAAGAGAAAGGAAATATGGTTTACATCATGGATGATGAGGAAGTTGAGAATCTGGATATTGAACATTCACAAGGGGTGCACGAGGTCTTGGACAATGCAGACAAGGATACATGCACCTATCATGAACACATGTAGAAAAAGAAGGTGAATATAGGTTTGGAGGTTGAGCCTAAGGAGGCCATCATTAGAGACTATTGGTCAGACTTGGAGGTATCAAAGATCATTGAGTTACTCGGTGATTATTATGACTTGTTCCCTCTAGGGTATCATGAAATTAAAGGCGTGCATAAATCACTTGGGGAAATGAAGATAAAACTTACGAACAATGCATAACTAGTTATGAAGTGATCTTATATAATGAATCCCAATTTACATGAAAAGGTAAAAGAAGAAAATGATAAAATGTTGAAATATGGAATTATCAAGCCCCTTGATGAGTTAGAATGGGTTAGCCCAATGGTGATCAGTATCAAGAAAGATGGATGAATTAGAAAATGTGTGGAATACAGGGAGCTGAATGCTAACTGTGTAACATATCCATTCCCTATGCCATTCAGTGAGGAGATACTGGAAGGAGTGGCATGGCGCGAAATATATTCTTTCACAAATGGGTTTTCTAGGTATGATCAGGTTAGGATTGCTCAAGAGGATCAAGAAAAGACAACATTTACTACAAATGGGGTATTTTTTCCTATACTATTATGCTTTTTGGATTGAAAAATGTGCCTTTTGTATTCTCATGCATAGTTTTTAGGCATTCAAGGATTTTATTCACAACTTCTTACAAGTTTATCTAGATGATTGGAAAGTATATGGGCTTGTGAAAGATCATTGTGAAAATATGCGCTTAATGTTTGAATGGTGTAGACAATTGAGTATCTCTTTGAACATTAAGAAGTGCATATTTTCTACACCATTTGGAATACTATTACGACATATGATCTACAAAGAAGGTTTGCTAGTTAATCTAGCTAAGGTTGCAATCATTCTAGGTCTGGAAGCACCTACCAATCAAAGTGAGGTGCGCATATTTTTATGTCATACACGATATTATAGAAAATTCATCAAAGGATATGCCAAATATCCTACACCCTTGGAAGATTTATTGAAGGGAAAAGGTACATTTTATTGGGGAGAACCACAACAATGTGAGTTTGAGATATTAAAGGATAAACTTACTACCGCACCCATTCTACATGTTTTCCCTCATTGGGATAAACCATTTAATGTGCATGTGGACACCTCTGACATGGCCATTGGCATGGTGTTAGCTCAACCTGGTGAAGGTATTGTAGATCATCCAAATTTGTTTTGCTAGTAGGAAGCTGACTCCTGCTGAACAGGAATTATACAACTACAGAGTGTGAAGATTTGTCAATGATCTATGCATTACACAAGTTTTGACTGTACTTGTTAGCAACACCATTTTTGTTTTATATAGATCACATGGCATTGAAGTAATTGGTAAAAAAGCCCGTCTTACATGGGCAGCATATGCAGATGGGTATTTCTATTTCAAGGGTTTGATTTCACGAGTTGTGGTGAAGCCAGAGAAAAGCAATTCTCGACCAGACCATTTATCTAGAATCAACTCAAGAGAGGAAGCACAACTACAATTAAAGAAACCATGCCAGATGCATAGTTATATAGGTTACAATGTGCAAACATGGAATTAGAAGACATTGTTGTCTTTTTACAAACTAGTGTGGCACTAAAAGGAATGAAGGCATTAGGAAAGAAACAAGTTTGCTATACGCGTGGACACTATTTATGTTAATCAGTGGTGACCTTTACAAGTTAAGTTAGAGATGAATTATCACACCATTGTGTATTAGATGCATGAGCATAAGGATATTATAGAAGAATCCCATGGTGGTATTGCAGGAGGCCATTATGTAGGTGATACGACTACCCAAAAGATCCTACTTGTTGTATTATGGTGGGATACATTGTATAAGGACTATAAATAATATTGTAAGGCATGTGATCATTGTCAGCACCTAGGAAAACTAGGGACAAAGAGATGAGATTCCTTTGAGACAAATTACTAGTGTCTGAACAATTTGAGAAATGTGACATTGAATTTGTAGGAACTTATTTCATCCAGCCGCGTGTAGGAATGGATTGTGCTATATCATTACTTGCACATATTATCTCACACAGTGGGTAGAAGCAACACCTACAAAGGACTGTACAGTAGCTACAATAGATAGGTTTCTATGGGATAATTTTCATTACAAGATATGGATGTCCTTTAAGCTTAAAAATTGATAGGGGCACACACTTTTTGAATGAGACAATCATGATCTTATTAGATGAGTTTATGGTTGCCCACCATAAAACTACACCCGACCATCCTCAGGAAAATGGAACTACTGAGGCTTTCAACAAGATTTTGAGCCAGAATTTGACAAAAATTTATGATGTTGGAAGAAAGGATTGGGATGAAAAAGTGTCATTTGTTCTTTGGGCATATAGAACAACTTACAAGAGATTGAACAAAGATCCACACCATTTCAATTGGTGTTTGGCGTAGAAGCCATTCTCCCCATAGAATTTATGTTACCTTCGTTACGCATTACACACGTGTGCTAGAGGTCTAGTTGATGAATAGGATTTACAAGAGCGTATTGAGAAGACTGATTCAATTGGATAAGCAAAGAGCCATAGCACAGATAGAGTCAGAAGTAGGAAAAGGCCAGGCATAGAAGGCATGGCATGATAGACACATAAGGGATAAGAATTTTGAGATTGGAAAAATGGTAATTCTTTATGACTCAAATTTCTTATGCACCATCCAGGAAATGCTCAAAGTACATTGGTTGGGGTCGTATGTCATAACTTACATACTTGAATCAAGTGCTTGTCTAGTTAGAAGCACTTGATAGAACACAGGTCTACCCAGTTACTTTAACGGGAGTAGGCTGAAGCCCTACTGCAAATAACTCTTCTTGGTGTTTGTAATAAGGCATTATTTCCATTTAGATTAGGTTTTTAATTTTGTATTTCCTTAATATATTTCCTTCATTGTCGTTATGCTTTGTCAATTTAGTTTTTGTTTTTGTGTAATAAGTACGCTTACGTGCGTATGAAGCTAATTACTATATGAAGCATGTTTATGCGCTAGAGGAATGCACATACCTTTAGTGTGGGGTGGTTGTAGTTATCCAAGTAAAATACTATGGGAATTGAAAAGGTGAAAGGAATAAGCTGCTACGTGTGTGATTTAAGTCAAAAGAATATTTCTTCTCAAAAGTGACCAAGCATGGAGATGAATGAAAGGACAATATAGCACGTGAGGTAAGTAGAGGCCATGATAACTACTAGGAGAAGGTACAATGACAAAGTACTCGATGTGCAAGGGCACATGCTAAAGAGAAGTATGTGACCAAAGGGTAGGAAGGTGCACTAGAAGGTTATAGCTAGGGCATGCAAAGATGTACTTCATGGAATGAACAAATTTGGTCAATGAATGAGAGGAATATTTGGTAGGTGAAGGAGTAATAAATACATCAAAATTTGAAAAAAAAAATTAGATTAGGAAAAAATAGTGGATTATCGGCTCCCATTGGGCCATATAGAGAAGTGAGGAGAAAAAATAGATAAGTGCAAAAGGAGTAACCAATTGATCAGGTTAAGGCCCAGAAATTGAGTGTAAAACATCTTAACTCGTTACAATGCATATCTGTGTACCCAAGAGAGCTTGAAACCCTGGTGGTGAAGGGTTGGACAAAAGAAAGGAACTAGATAGGACCTAGGGCATGAGTTCTCCAGAACTTCCAGGCCACATGAGAGGACATAGAGAATGGGCTCATAGATAAAGACCTGCAACTTACAATACCATAAAGGATTTGGGGCACCTGACCAGGGTCATAGCAACCAGGTATGGATATGGACCTACCATTAAAGAACTCTCCGGATGTGCAAGTAGCAACATCTCCTCCTTACAGAGCTGACTGATCAAGAGTGTTGAGTCATAGGTAACTTCTATGTTGTTTCACGTTGTGTTTCATCATTTCAGACCTTGAAATCTATACAAACCCTTCAGGCTTGATTTTCCATCTCATTTAGTCTATGTTTAGTTTGAACTTGATCGGTGACCATATCTTCTTTAGGAGATATTGATAATGTCACCATAGAATCTCTTTGGCCAACTCTGGCAGTGCCAAATGGCCAAATGAAAACCTATCAGGACATACCTCCATGGTAGAAGCATTTTCCTAGCTGAAAGGTTCATCAAAGTACCTATGTAAAGGGGTCATGACAGATGATGTCCAGAAAAGGGTCTAGAAATCCTATGATAGCATCCGTGGGGGGCCTCCCCAAGGCCACCATCTCTATTGTCAGTTTTCCCATTCCTTTTCCACATCAATACCCTTTCCCACCTTCATTTTATTGAGGAAAACAGTGAGAGTGACATCATCCTCCTCAGCATGCTCATCCATCACCATCCTCAAAGGAGGGAACAGGGCCAAAGTACCATTCTTGACCAGTAGGAGAATCAAACCTTCATACAGGGGAAGCTCAGCCTTATCTTGTTAAAAGGCAATCAAGGAATTTTTGAGAGAGGTAGCAAGGAAGAAAGGAATACTGATCATCACCTTGTGACAAAACATGTTGAGTAGGGTCATATGATGGGTATAGATCTTTCTATACTTTCCCTCCAACATGATGTATTTCATGAGTTGGAGGTAGACATCCTTCCAAACACCTGGGATATAAGAGTGGGCAATACCATCCGTGAAGAACCGGAACCTCTCTTTGCCAACAAAAAACCTATCAATATCTAAATCCCTAGATTTTCTATCCTTAAAGAGCTTCAACCCTTCCATTTTAATTTTAGTAATCCTGGCTATGTTGGTCTCTGAGACCTCAACATCTATGTTGCAAATATTAAAAACCCCCTCCTTCCAAGCAATGCCGAAATCTTTTGACAGGATTGAGTCGTAACTATGTAATTTGGTGATGAAATTTCTCAAATCTCCCAACCTTAATCTTGTTCCACAGACTTAGATTGTTCTCTTAAAATTTATAACTAGCAGGCTCCACCCTAATTCTGTCACCTCTGATCTTAGCTTTAGGGGAAACTTCCCTTTCAACCGGAAGCTCCCCACAACCAGCAGCAAGTTCACCCTTTGAAAAGTTTATATATGGATGGGATGCGGATTCATTTTTACCATTACAACTAAGAGACTTTGAGGAAAGAGATAAGTGCAAAGAGTCGAGTGATTGATTTAAGGTGCAAAGGGTGTGAAACTAACCATGAAAAATAAATCTATGTAGAAAAGAAGCTTGCTTCCCCAGTGGTGAAGGGTTTGAGTGAAGCAAGGAGATAGAGAGGAATTGGGGCACAAATTTTCCACCTAGGGAACGATTAAATCGAGATAGGGTTTGATTTGTAAGTTGCAGAGTTAAAGAGGAGGATGATTGCAAGGTAAAAATGGCACCCAAGAAGGCATCTGCAGCAGGAGAAAAAGGAAAGAAGAAGGTGTTTTTTAAGGAAGAAGAGATGACACTCGTAAGTGATTTTTTAGAAATGCAATATCTAGAAGGATTCATCATTGACCAGGAATGGGATTCACCTATCAGAAAGAGAAAAGTGAGTGAATATAATCATAGGACCGTAGATAACAAGAAGGAGCTTGATTCCCTACTCATTGTGAGGATGAACAAGCACACAACGGATGATTTGATGGTTTATGATGATGTAGGTGAGAAGCTTCTGAAGAGAATTGGGGTCTATCAAATATATTAGCTTCCATATTTTAGGAAGTATGAGCCCTTGTATTAGTGGCTCATGAGAAGAGTGCACGAGGACTTCTACTTTGTAGGATGTAGAGTTAGAATCTCATCTACACTTATCTCATCAGTTACAAGTTTGAAGGCCACAAGAGTGGACATAAAGAATGATCTCATAGATAAAGCCACAATATTAAAGACTAGACAGGAGTTGGGGTACTTGAAGGGTCCGCGGGGTATGGATATAGACAAATTGAAGAATTTTCTAGTTGTGTAAGAAGAAACACACCTTGTTACAAAGTTTAATGATCAAGAGTGGTGGTCACAGGTAAATACTATGTGGTTACACATTACACGTAAGATGTTCAGAAGGGGAAATCTACAATATCATAGGCTATATTACAGAACAAATAGTCAAGGAAGTGCACACATGAGGGAGGATTAGCTTTGGGGTTGTTCAACTATCACTATTATTCATGGAAATTGGAGTACTAGATGGGCCAAAAGAAAAGGTATGGGAATACCCCATGGAGAATAAGTCACCAACTGAAAGGTTCAACAAGTACCTATATAAAGGGGCCATGACAGATGACGTCAAGAAAAGGGTGGAGAAATGGTACGACAAACTCTGCTCAAAATTTAGAGAAGAGTGATGCATCCCAAAGGACCTACCATCAATAGTAGGGAAACAAGTCCATTTTTCTATATATCATCATTTCTACATCATACGACTTCCCAATGAGAGATGAAGTCTGGAGCCCTTGGTGTAAATTTCCTTACACATTCACTACAAGGTATTTCCAAGCATATGTTCACAGACTTACAGAAACGTGCCATGACTAGATATTCAATGCAGATAAGGTAGAATCCAACTACCATACATTGAGGAAGAATTATGTGTATCCTAGAAGTACCTACAACAAGAGGATCATTTTGGAGGTGTTGAATATTAAGCCAATAAGTTTGGTTGTAGCAGATGTAGGGGCAGCATTGGTATATCTTTAGGTGAAGCCCGAGATGGATAACAACAAGTATGTAGAGAATTAATTCAAACTCCCAGGACCACTGAAGGGTAAGCACACAATAGAAAACATAACGACACAAAGGACCACATAATTTTTTGAAGTAGAGGGTGAAGAGGAGGAGCGTGAAGATAGTGGAGGATTGGAGTGCAGAAGAAAGTAACCATATGATAGAGAATAGTCATACCACATGGCCACTTCACCTTAAGAACAAGACAAAGAGGAAGATACAGAGGTTGAGTAGGGGAATCATAGGTTTAAGAAAGTGTTTAGACACACAATGAATCAAAGTGGAACACCATAAATGGTACAAAAATCACCTCATCTCTCTCCACACAAGGATACGACTGAACCAAAGAAGAGAAGAAATTTGAAGTTGTATAAAGAAGTGGAGGAATCATAAGAGAGTGAGCATGCATATCCTACCCCACTAAAGCAAGAAGACGAGCCACAAGAAGAGAAAAAATATGAAGAGATGAATGATGGAGAAGAAAAAGAAAAAGAAACCCCTGGATCTGCACATGTGACTTCTCAGGGTGTAATGGGACAGGCTCCTAACCTTGAAGCTATAATTCCCAAGGGTCCTTGATCGAAGAGGATGAGTGGAGAGAACATTCCACCAGCCATGGGGTATGTAGAGGATGCAGGTAAAATTATCCATGCCTACTTCTAGAGCATGATAGTCAAAGAAGAATTTATTTGGCTGGGAGCTAATGGATGAGGATATGGTAACTATGCCCACTCAAAAGAAACTATCATGGTCAATGCACACCCACATGGATGATCCTGAATTTGATGTATGTGAAGAGTCATGTCATTTTGATGATGGATGAAGAATGCATCCCCAAGCTGAGACACGTGACAATAAAGTCTACTATCATGTCAGATGAGCAGGTCAGCAACACATTGATGAAGATTTCTATAGAAGTTACTAGAAGGAACATAGATAAAGATGCTACAATCAGAGCATTGTGTAAGGAGCTAACAGACAAAGGATGTAGAGATAGCATGTGCACAACACAAGAGAGGGAATTTTCATGCAGAAGAATAATGAAGTATTTGTCAGCATCATAGAGGAGATTGGGGGCAATGTCATCAGAGCTAGGCCACACTTAGAGAGACCAAGGTACCACAGATGTTTCCCATCAGTGATACATTATGTAGGAAAGTTGGTGGACCTAGTACTTGAAGATGAACCTTTGTGCATGACAGTGCTAAGGGAATTAGAGCAAGAGGAAGAATGATAGAAATCCTCAGTGATGAAAAATATTGTATCCTATGAAGGGTTGTTGCAAGCAGTTAGAAGAAGTATTGAAGAAATCATACTAGGATTTGAGTATATGCACAGCTCCAGAGGAACTTATTCATCATAAGGACCCTAGAAGAAAACAATGAGGTCCAAAAAGTAATGAAGGAAGAGATAAATTGGTCCATGTGGAAAGATTTTCAATAGTTAAGTAGAAGTACGTGAGGCCCTAGCAGTACCAGGACAAGAGCCACATAAGAATCAACTGGAAGAGATTGGGAAGCTCATTACATAGAAGATGGATCTTCTAGAAGGAAAAATGACCTTGATGTCCAGCAGTTGTGTTGGTTCTATGCAGAATGAAAAGGGAGAGATTGTGAGGGATGAGTTGGAATCCATTGTTGTGGACATTCCAAAAAAAGTAAAACAAGTACTCACTGAATGGTAGGCCTTGGAGGCCAAAATAAAGGAGGAGTATCAAGAGTTGATACTTCAAATTGATGTAGAGGAGGCTGCCTCATAGCCTCATAAAAAATATTTATTAATCTACATTCTTTCATTCTTATTCTTTCCATTCTTCCTATTGTTTACTTCAATTTTTAGAGATAACCATTGTCGAGATGACAATGCGATTAGTGTGGGGTAATGTTGATCAAAGAATACTTGTTAGAGGTCACACAAGAGGTCTGTGCATGGGAGAGAAGGCCAGGATCAAGGGCGCGGAGAGACAAGGAAGGACCCTTGTGCATGGAGGGAAAGTTTAGATTTTGGGACTTAGCTAATTTTGAGCATGAAGACCTATTTTTAGAAGATGGCATGCAGAAACACACTAATGATGCAGAGACGTGCGCACCACACATTGTCTATCTTTGTAGGATCAGATTCAAGTGTTTTTCATGGAGATGAACTAAGAATAGGATTGCCACTTTAATTAATTGCAAGAGGTCTATAGATAGCACACCTGCATGTGTGGCTATGCATGTAAACAATGCATGGCTATTAATAGCATGTGGCCTATTTCTGAAATAGATAAGTAGTGAAGGGAAAGTCCCCACCCTATACATATGATGTGAAGCACATAGTAAAAGATATATACATAGAGAGATAGATGTATGTAGATATAGAGATATGCACATATTATTGGATTATTGTATTAGATCCATGTGAGAATTGGTATATATTGACATTACTGTAAGAAGCTCCTATTTTTATTAATAGATGAAAGATATTGGCTGAATCTAAGTGACATTCTTGTGTGTAATTGAGTAGTGCATGTTATTGATTCAATCATGATTACTTTTTAAATATTTTTCTTTCATATATCTAAATATGGCTTGTATTGTAGAATGATGGATTAGTTATGGATATGTATGTTTCATCCTCCATCATGCTAACATCCTACTATAGAAACCCTAAAGAGGGACCTTGTACCTTTACGCGCTTCAGGTGAGTGCTCAGTCTAGGCTGAGTGATGTGCCAGCACGTCTAGGGTGTTATCTGGTAAATTATAGGTTACATCAGTACTCCCCTACCATGGGGGATGAAATGCCCATAAACCTAGCTCATAAAAAGAGTGGGGTGGCTTAATGACTGCCCCTGTAGTCAGACTACCCTATATAAATCATGGTAGGTAGTTCACAAGATATCTATGCCCCAGGCATATTTACAATTGTGCCCCTCGATCTTTGCAATCATAGGAGCCCATAAACATAAAAGGGTGTCACCACCCTTATCCCTAACTAGTCGGGAGGACAAGATGCCCATGATGGCTCTATGTATGATAGGAATGGGAGTGGTGGCAATGGACTGAACCTTCATCCCCTTCTTTGAACTAGATGAGACAATGGTGTCTCCCATGTATGTAGCCCACTGCATCATCGTGGCCCTGGACCATACTATCTCCAAATTCAGCCTCCTCCCATGTATCAAGAGCCCAAGAATGTGCTACACATCCTTTAGGGTGATGGTCCACTCACCCAAGACACCTGAAAACTGGAAAGTGTTCTGGTCCGCATCCCAATAGGAAAATTAGTCACATAGAATATGACTGAAAGGAGCAATAAGGGGGACCCGTACAATCCTCTAGATACCAGACCTATGGAGAAGGTCCATCTCATCCTATGTTAGCTGATCCAAGATACTAGGGAGCCAATCACACTCCCTCTCCCAACTCCATCTGATGTAATCCTCCTTCCTATGTATTCACCAAAACATGGAAAAAGAGAAAGTTGGTAACATATACCAAATAATAAGCTCACCAAAACATTACAAAACATCAAAAATCCAAAAAAAAATCAATTTAAATACACGTTTTGGTCATTCTGTTCAGAACCGCTGCGCAGTAAAGGCCAACGGTTCTAGGACCGTTGCCCTGCTTTGGGCGGTGGTCCTAGACTGATTTTCCAAATGCATCTTTTACCCTAAAAATGCCCCCAAAGATAAAAATACTACTTTTGACCACATAAAAGAATGCCTTATGGGCACACCCCTAGAGACTCATTTAAGACATTTTTTAAAAAAATGATCCCTCCTCGAAAAACTTTTCAATTTTTTTACATTTTAGGTACTAAAAGACAAAAATGAAAATAACCAACCTTAGACCGCGTTGGTTGATCTCCCACTCATGGAGGCATGATCATGATCTCATCACAGTTGCATCGGATTTACTCTCATAAAAAATGGTCACACTGGGTTTAGAGCTCCAAATTGACCAAATCTAATAGCACAAATGAATTGGAAAATGAGTTGTTTCGATGTGTGTGTGTGTGTGTGTGTGTGTGTGTGTGTGTGTTATTTTAACCTAATTTTGATTTTATGTGTTCACAAGGTTGGAAAATTGGCAGAGGCATATTTCTATATCCTAGCACAGATGGTAAGTCCTCTGGTCATTTTGATTTAGTGTTTATTTTTTGATATTTTATCTATCTACACTTGAGTCTTCTCTTCTCTTGTAAGTAGCAGGAGTTTGGGCAGTGAAATTTTGACACATGGGTGTGTCAGATATAACTTATAACTCCCCTTTTCAGGAATTCCATACTTGAACTCTACGTTTTACACCTTTTCATGGCTAAGACACTTCTCCAAGGGGGAAATATGTATGCATCCAAAATTACATGTGCTACATTATCGAAAAATGGTTAAAACTTTCCCCAATGATGATTCATGTCCTTCAAGAAAGTGTTCAAGCTATAATTTCCATTTGTAGTAGATATTTTTCACCTAAACATCTTTACTTAGCCTTCCCACACTTTTTCTAGCTTCTTGCCTCTTTCTACACATGTTTTTTCCTTTAGTGCCAAGAATACCGCCCTGCCTAGGCGGTGTTTCTGAAACCACTACCCAAAACAGGGCAGTGGTCCTGAAACCACCACACTGCGTAGGGTGACAATCCTACCCACTTTTTCCATAATCCTTCACGTGTGTTTTAACATGTGAAGGTTCACTTAACTTCACTTTTTGCATGCATCTGTGAATCAAATTGTCTAAAATTAGCTTTGATTGCTTGGTTCTCCTTCCTCCTATTTTTAAATAGATTTAATTGGTTAGAACTGCTCCTTCTTTCCTTTTCAATGAAGGTACCTCCCATCCTCCATTCCTATATATTCCATGCTTGTATTCAAGAAAAAGGGCCTGAGAATATTGTGTATCTTGCATTGTATTGCTGCTACAATATTGCTAGGAATTGCCTAGGCAAGCTCTGATCTCTTGTGCTATCTCTCTTCTACCTGAATTATATCTGAAATATCATCAAGTTGTCATTTCTCAATCACCATCTTCCTGCTACTTTTCTTGCAATCCTAATCCCTTGGACTCACATGAAAACTCAGAGAAAGAAAGGAACATACTAAGGGGATAGATACATACATAACTAGATTTTCCAAAACTCTTACTTGTCTAGGTTGGAATTGTGTGTTTATTTGTGTTGTTTGTTGAATTGTCAATTTAAAATCACTAGTTTCAATTATTCATATCAAATAGATTAAAAAATAATTCATTTCAATAGAATTATTCAATCACAAGTAGATCCAGTCATTAGTTAGCTTGTCTCTTTAACATTACTAGGGAATTTGTGAGGAACAATAGCCCCTTTTAGGGTCATGATCTATTCTTCACCTCTGAGGTAGGGTTTGAATGGTTTTGATTAGATTAGGTTATTTAATTTAGATTAGATTCATACATTTACATGAGTAACCAGATACATCTGGCTGATTACTTGTCTTTATTTTATGTATTATATTAGAACACATTTCTTAAAAATTATAAAAGAACAAAAAGATTTCCTTTGATAGATTAGTTTTCTTTTATTGCTTTGATCCAAAATTTTATGAAAACTCCAGAAACATAGACTAGATTTCCTTCAATAATTTTTTTTCTTATCAATATTCATTTTATTTCATTTTTTATGACCATCAACGGTCCACAATAGGGAAAGACACATATTTTATCCCTTATTCCCACAAACAAATGGGCCAGGATTGCTAACTAACATTGATACCAATTTAAGTTTGATAGTCTTACACACAACTGTAAGTTTTGATGAGAAAATAGAACAACTCAATACACTAAATATCACTACTAATCAAGCCTACGACTATTGTATTTCTCCTGGAAACAGGTCTTGATTACACACATGACCATTCAACGGCCATAGCCTCCATGGGTCTTTGGTTGTGATCCTCAGGTTCCACAACCCAATGAGTCTTCTAGTCAGTTATATATTGACACTAGCTTGCATACATTAGTATTCAAACCTTAACCATTTCCACCAGATATTATTGGACAACTTTCCTTACTTAACATAGCAGCCAATCAGGCTAAGAATTTTTGGACTAGACTGAAAAATCACCCATTAATACTTATGGCTCTATCACGGATTTCGTTCTTACTTCCATGACCTTGTCTAGAAATCTATACGAGGCGCCCACAGGTCATTTTATACATGTTCAACAACCAAAAAAAATAATCTCATCCGATCTCAACATTGATTGGAGTCTAAGAGCGGCTATTATTTCAAACCAAGCCATCACACCACTTCAATTTAGGAGAGCATTCTTTTCCCTAGATTCGTAGATCCTGACATTACATGTTGAAGATATAAGATTTCCAATTAGCTTGGTCCCTATCATCACATTCACATTCACACTCATTCTACACCGAATGTCTTAGCATGATCTCGATAGGTTAGGTGTGAAGAAGGTCATGTGTTGATTTTATGTCATATAGTAACTCTTTCATATTGTTTTATAATGGCTATGATGAACATGTAAGATATAACCACATATTTTTATTGAAAAAATGAGAGACTTGGTGGTTGTGTTTGCTTTTGGTGATCTTTCAAACTTTTTCTGGATGAAGTGCTAACATTCCCAATGAAGCACTAGTAAATAAAAAGACTGCATTTTCCTTGTATTCTTCTATGATGGTTTCTTCTTCTAATTGGTTTTGGGCTTTGATTTCTTTGAGTAATGAATGCAGTAGGAGATGAACTATATTCTCTAGTACTAGTGAAAATCTTCAGAGATAGTGAAAAAGGGCATTACACATGGCTATTTTTGGTTCTGCTATATATCACATATTGTTTTCCACTACTAAAAATACACTACAGTTTATACATTCTTTGTAGAGTTTTTAGGTGGATGGTGTGATCTTGGAGTCTACTAAAGACTCTATGGCACCCCTAAATTCAAATTTTTTCTCTTTCATTTTCTCTTATGACTTATGAGGAGTAGAAGTGTCAACTTCTATTTTTTCATTGTTTTATCCTTCTATAGTTTCCATTGAATACTTACCTGAGAATTCTATCTCTAAGATTTATTCTTACAGATTAAGTTTAGGTTTTTATGTTCTTGGTTTCTTTTGCAGGGCTATTAGAGGTTATTTTTCCTTTTCTTATGGTGATTTTCTCTTATATACCTTTGAACCCTCCTTCTCCTAAGTTTTCTTATTTTATTTTTCCTAAGATTTGACATATTTCTTGTGGGTCTCTGAGGTACACCTATCTTTGTAAGAGCATCTATGAAATCCACGGATACTTTTTCCAAAACTCAACAAAAGTTTCTTTGATTACCTCATCTATATTTGGTAGCATTAGATTTGTTCTATCCATAAGTAAACTCATTATTAATTCTACAAAACTCACTACTAATTCATCTTATGCATCATAAGGAAATGGGGCTATGTGTGTAATCTGTGAAGTGAAAGGATGAAGGAAATTATAGTATATATCTGTAATGAATACTCCATCTTTATCATATTTTAATACTTCCTTCTCAGATATTATCGTGTTATTAACAACAATCCTACGCATATTTTTTTTCCATCCAATGAATGTGGTCACTTGTTCTACCATGGAGAGGGTGTCCATATGTGCTAGAAATTGCATGAAAATTGGTGTATTTTCATCCCACATTATTCTTTTTGTCTTTCTTGGTAATGTATGAGGGAAGTACATTGCTAAACATACGAGTAATGAACGATAGCAGAATGTTTTCTTACCTTCCTTTATTTTTCTTGTATTCTTGTGGAATTTCACACTAAGTTCTTCACACAAATTATATTCATAGGATCTCATTACCATCTCTAGGGATACATTTGTGCTTGTAGCATGTGCTCCATCATCTTATTTTGTATTATATATATTCAAACATATGGATTTGTAGCATACCTAAGGACATAATTCCTTATTTATCTAATTTTAACCCCTATTTTTGTAGTTATAGTGCCCATTAACCTAGTTATCTGTTACATCCCTAATTTTTTCTTTTGTATCTTTATCACTCAATTCCCTTTGGCTCATAACCATGTTATTCTTTCCATCACTATCATAGTTATGTGGTATGGTTGATAAACGTATAACATATCATTGTGTAATAAACCTAGGATAAATCGAATGAAATTATTTTCCATGGAAAAGTAAGGGATTTTACACCACACATCCAACCTAAAATCCTCAATCATTTGTGAATTTTATTGTAGGATCCTTCAAATGCATCCCCGTATATTTGGAATAATAATTTGTGATCAATTTATAACCTGGTATGGTTGTATTCTGCTAGGGAACAATGTATGTATTTTTGTGTATCTCTGGCGTGTGAAAATTTGAGTAGAACATGGGAAAACACCCATTTTGGGTATGGAAACATGGATTTTTATGCCCTTTTCTAAAATTTTGGCTTGGGGAGGTTGGTTTGTGTGACTATTGTGGAGGTTTTCATTATTTTATTTCTCTACTTTTCCCTTGACACTTCTTAGCCCTCACTCATTCTTCCACCTTTTCTGCTTTCACAAGTATGTGTATTTTTTGGAATTTTCCTCCTTACATATGTTTTTAATCTCTCCCACCAAATTTATTGTTTTTTCCATTGTTTTACCCTTTAATTTTATTTCTTTGTAGTTATCCTTTTTTTCTTCATTCTTATGTTTCACGGGTTTTCCATATTTTTGTTTTATTTGGGGATTTTCCTTATTTTTTCTTTCCTTCGTGGATTTTACGACTTCTTTGTGTTCTAAAGATTTTTATTTTCTTCCTTAACTTTGTGTATTTTACTTCCTTCCCTTTCTTACACAGGTTTATCTTCCTTCCCCTTCTCCCATAGGTTTCTTTTTTTCTCCTTTGTTCTATAGATACTCATTTATTTTCTTTGTTTTGTGGATGTACTTTTTTTTGTTTTGCGGAGTTTTCTTTTCTTTTCTTTTTTTCAAGGTTTGTGTTTTCATTTCCTTCCTTTATTTCTATTTTTTCTCTATGTGGCGAATATGCCTTATTTTTTTATCATAATTATTTATTTTCTCTTATCTTGTGGTTACTGTTGTGGTTTGTTGCCTTATTCACTTTTTACTATTTTCCTTCTTCTTGTTTCTTTAAGAGTAAAAGTACCCTTACATGTTTTCAATTTTCTCCTCGTCAACTCCACCAAATTGTTGAAATTCAGAGAGGAAAAAAAATAATATATATATGTTTTGATTTAAATTCCCCATGGTAAAATATGTTGTATAAGATATGGCCCTAACCATCTAATTTTTAGTTTTCCTAAATTTTTATATTTTCTATCATATGATAACACACTTTCTCGCACATTAAACTGCTTATATTTGTAATGACTATCATGTCAATATTTTTGTCTTATTTTTTCCTGTGTTTGGTTATATACAACCAATAATATTTTTTCATATAGTTTTTCTAAGGCGATCAAAATTTCATGTACTGAATTTTATTTATTTATTCAAAATTCTATTGGGACTCTTAGGCTGGGGAGCATGCATTCCATAGGAACCGCAACTTATAGCCCATAGACCAGTTGAAGTGGCGAATATTTTTTCATCTTTTTGTATGTTGTGTAGTATTCCCATAGTTTTTTGGGTATCTTAATATCAAAACCTACCTTTTATAGGGAGAAAATATAATTCAATACTTTTTCTAACACCTTATTAAAAGCTTCAATTGTACCATTTTCTTATGGGTGGTAAGGTGTTCTTTTGTTATGATTGATCATGAAATGTTTAAGTAACTCCTTGATTATTTCATTGAAAATTTACTTTCCTTGATCATGTTTGATGCTTAGTGGGAATCCAAACATTATAATGACGTTTTCATAGATAAATTTTCAAGGGTTCTCATGGTGCATTATTTTTTTGGCACCTATCTTGTTAAGTTTATGTTCCGGTAATTATGAATCTTGTCTAGGATTGTTGTGCCAAAGTTTTAATGATATTGATGAAGTATATCACTCATTTTTTGAATTTAACTAGTGCTAGAACTGGCCTTATTATATTCTCATCTCACACATTCAGTTTTCCTACGTGTTGGCATATTTCACATACTCTTGAATTTTTATGAGCATATCTAGATAATATAATCCACCATAATCCTTCCATCATAGCTTTACGCACTATTGTATCACCACCATTATGTCTTCTTGATATTCCCTCGTTATATTTTCTCAAGATATTATTTCTTTCATGATCCATGACTACTCAACAAAGTATATCAACTCGTAATATTTTTATAATTGTCCTTGAATAAGGGTGAATGGGAATTCCTGAGTCAATAATATTTTTTTTTGTTGTTTTTTTTATATTGCAAAAAACTCGTTGATGGTTATAAGTTGTGATATTTCTTATAGTTATTTGGTACTACCTCTATCCAAATAAATTCATCATCAATGGTTCATTGATCATACCCCATCTCAATCTGTGATAATTAATTTGTTCCATTATTTAGCTTGCCTAGTTTTACTAAGATTTTGAAGTCAAATTCTTGGAATAAAATTAACCACCTGCATACTCTTCCTAATAACAAGGGTATTTTGATTATATATTTCAAATTTTTGTGATTTGTATAAAATATAAATGGTGTTTTGACTAAGTAATGTATAAATTTTTATAGAGCATACACCATAGCTCAGGGCTTCTCATTCTATGGTTGAGTAATTATTCTCTAGTTTGTCCAATTTAAGGCTTGTAAAGGAAATTAGATGGTCCATTTTATCCCATGGGTATGTCAATACCACACCTATTGATATTCCCGAAGCATCTACATGTACATGAAATGTGACTTTCTAATATGGGAAGATAAGGATTAGGGCATGTAATATCTCATCTTTTAATATTTCAAAGGAATCCACACAGTCCTTTCTCCAATCTATTTTTTTTAATTTTTATTTCAAAAATTCTTCTAACAGTGCACTTATAGCCGCATAACTTATAAATTCTATATGATAGCCTATGTATCATAGGATTGTATGCACATCCTTTTGTGCTTTTTCTTGTGGTAATATAACAATTACATATATCTTTAAGGGATATATCAACAATCATTCTTTAGAAATGATGTGTCCCAATAGTGTTTTGAAGGGTGTGAGGAAGATGCATTTTTTAGGTTTAATGATATTTGTAATTCCTAACATATTTGGAGCACTAGATGCAATACATGAATATATTATTTTTAGCAATCCATAGACTGTATAATCATCTTAATACACTTCCAAGAATTCATAAATACATTCTTTAAATGCATTACCCATTATTCTACAGAATATTGTGGGTCTGCTCTTGAGTCCAAATGGAATAAATGTGTACATGAAGCATCTCAATTCAGTGGTAAAAGTGGTTTTGGGTTGATTTTCAGTGGCTATCCATACTTGATTGTAACCAAAAAATCCATTAGTAAAATAATATGCTTCACTTCCGGTAATATTTTCTATCATTTCCTTTGTAAATGGAGTAGGGAATCGGCCTTGTATGTAAGATTTGTTTAACTCTCTATAGTCTACACAAACCTTTCTCTCCTATTTTATTGGTCTATACTACCATGGGGCTAATCCACTCCACTTCATCAACCAATTTGATTATCCCATCGTTGATCATTTTATCAATTTTTGGTTTTTCTTTGACCCTAAGATTGGGGTTTAGTCTGTATGGTCTCTTCTTCAATGGTTTTACTCTTTTAATTTGAATTTTCATTATGACAGATTCCTCCTTAATTCTACGAAGTTCTTTAAAATTCTTATGGAATATGTCCTAAATTTTTGTAAGGATTTTTCTTATTTTGGCTATTTGTCTCCCCAATAATCTTGAATTGTTGCCAATTTTTCTTGTCCTTGTAATGCAATGTTTTCTTCCCTAATCCTTATTTCCTTTTTAAAATATTAGTCTTCTTCCATTATTTTCCTACCACTTTTTGTTCCCCCTCTGTGTTGTTATATTTTATATTTATTATTATTCCTCTCTTTCTTGCTTCTCTGTAGTGAAGTAATAATCCATTTCTTTTGTTTTCATTGGTTTCTTATTTCATATTTTCTATTTACATTCCATTAGTGGGATACTATTTGTAAATTGAAAAATAACATATTTTGTAGATAACGGTAGGAAAGTACAAATATTCTAAAGTGTTTTTAGTGTGTTTAGATATGCGTTCTAGAAATTGAAGGTGTGAAAAAAGTCTATTACCACTTGATCCCATTTTATTTAATATGTTCTTGATTCTTGGTGGATGTACCAAGACCTAGGTAGGGACCCTAATGTCCAAAATAATAGTTGGATCCACATCATTCAGGATTTTTCTCCACATATTTGCCAATGTTTTAGGCATGCTTGGATATGTTTTTGGGGTTTTTCTTCACATGTGTATTAAGGGATAGCCACATAATACCCTTCACTCTCTAAATATCTATTCTTAATTAATGTTACCACTGATGTACAATGTGTGATATTAGGTTTGTGAGTAACCCACCATCGAGCTACATTAATTGTTAGTGTATCATCCAGGGATTCCATTTAGGATACTTCATATAAGAAGACTTTTACCATCTGGTACAAGTAGCTTTCTAAGTCCCCAAATATAGAGAACTTTGGTAATGTGCAGTGGGAAGATCCACAGATTAATCTATAAACCCACTTAACTACTCATTTGGTTTTTTCTTCTTGTTGTTCCTTGTTGTGGGGTTTCTTATTGTGTCTTGTGGTTTCCCTACTTCTACCTTTTCTATATCTTTCAGGAATTATGTCTTCTTCCATGGATTAATACTCGTGTTCCTTTACGGGAAGTCTTCTTCCATGGGCCAATATGTTTCTTCTTCATCCTCCATGGAGTATTATTGAGTATCATCTAGCGTGATTCTATCATTGCATCTCAACCAACTTACTTAGAGAAGTTTTCATACTCTTGTTTCAAGGAATGCATGTGCCCATACTTCTACTATATGGTCCAAATTTTCATTGATGTTTGTACTATCAATTGAGATTTCCCCCTCTCATTTTTGTTCAAACTCCTTATATAGATTTGAAATTTTATTGAGAGTGTATATTCCTTGAGTTTCATTAAATTATTCATCTTCCAATAATGACATACTTCTTCATACCATGTTGATAGTGGGATATGTAGCCAAATCCCATATAATTCTACATGGAGTTCTTCATCTTTTGAATTTAGTGTGCCATTGCAGTTTAGAAAATGTTGGAGTGCTAAGATGACATTATATGTAGGTTTCTTAGAAAAAATTTCTATCACTTCAAATACTAGGATTTTCTTTATCCCTATAAATCAAATTTTACATTCTGTAATAATCCAACTAGGTATTTCTTTAAGCCATTGAAAAGGCCAATGTCATACGCTACTGCGTGAAAACAAGGTCTTCCAAGTTTTTCCCATGTTGTTTTTAACATTATGTTAACATCTTCTCTTAGATCCAGTAACACTCTGGAAATTTTTGTGTCACAAATCTTGATATCCAAGTATATTTTGAATTTCTGCCATGTTCTCTGTGTGTGGAACAATTTTTTTTCTTCTTTTTCTGTGTGGTATTGATTTGGTTGACATTGAATTTTTTTCTTCTTTATTCCAATATTTTCAAAATGGTCTTATTTTGTGTACTAACCCCCTTATGAATGGTTAATCTACTACCTTATTAAGAGTATTCATTTCCTCTTCCAAAAAAAAATGTTTCTACTACTTTGTGGTTTTTGATTTTCTTGATGAATTCTTTATTTTTTGTCACTTATTTTTCACGTAACTTTGGGTTACACCATTTTTATTGTTTTCTTCTTCACTAGAGATGTCTTCTTCAGGAGGTGACAAAATTATTTTTCCTGTGCCCTTATTTTATTATTTCTTTTGGATGATTTTAGTGGTTTTCATGGCTTGGCATAATGTCTCCTCTTTTTCATTTTGACCCATTTTTTTTCTTCCTCTTTTGGTAATTTTCTTTAGCTTCTTCTTTGCCTTTGGTTTTGTTTGATCTAGTTTTCCCAGAGCTAGATAATTTATCATTGCCCTGTGTGGATTTTGAGTCATTTGAACTTTATTCATCCCTTGGTATCCTAGTAAAATTACAAATAATTATGTTTCTTCTAACATCAAGGACCAAGATAGAATTGTCTGGGACAAAGATAAAAGTGGTATTTTCTTTATCAAATCTTCCTATTCCCTATTTTTTGAGGTAGGAACTAGTGAATAATATTTAAATGTTGGTAAGATTTGGAACAAGAACATAACGCCAAAGTTTAATGTCTTCAGTTGGATTTCAGTAATGAATAAAATTCTCATTGTTGGTAAACTAGCTACAAGAGGTTTCTAGATGGCCAATAGATGTGTTCTATGTGAAGAGAATATGGAAATTATAAATCTTTCTTCTTTTGGAATGCCCTATTTCCCATCTTATGATTTCTTCTATTCTGGGTTGTTTCTCAGTTTTCTGGGTTATTCCTAATGAGATCAAGGATGCTTGGATTCAATGGAGTTGCCCTTTCTTTAGTCGAGGACTTAATCTATGGGTTATGAGTTTGGGTCACCTATGGTGGGAATTGTGGAAAGAAAGAAATAGAAGGATTTTCAAGAACAAGAAACTTCCTATTAGGGTGACTATTAACAAGCTCCTACAGGCTCTTAGAAACAAATTTTCTATATTGAGGAAAAATGAAATAGAAATCCTTGGCAATGACCTTCATTTCTTTAAGAATTGCAACCTTATAGGTGACCCTAAATCTAAAAGATGTAATCCTCATTCGGGTATTAAATGGAATTCACCTAGGGATGGCTTCTTTAAACTCAATTTCAATGGTGCTGCGAAAGGTAATCCTGGGAAAGATGGGGGTGGAGGTGTTCTTTGGGACTCCTAAGGTAGATTTCTTGTTGTGTACTTCTTCAATTTGGGCCTCCAATCTAACAATATTGCTGAGGCTACTATGATTTTCTGGGGGGTGAAGTTAGCCAAGGAGAAAGGCTTAACACATCTTGAAGTGGAAGGGGACTCTCTTTATATCTTTTCTTTTTTGAAAGGTAATTCTCAAACTTCTATTTCTATTGAGGACTTCATAAATAAAACTAAACTTCTTGCATCCACTTTTGAGGCCATTTCCTTTCATCATGTGTACCGAGAAGGAAAATCGCTCATAGATTACATGGTCAATTTGGGGGTGAATGCTAGGGGTCTAAAGGTGGTAGAGGATCCCAATGTGATACATGAAAAATTTATTGAAATCATGAAAAGGGAAGGTTTAACTTATAACACTCCTATAAATGAGGAGGCAAAATTTAATCAGTCACATGACACTCTTCCATGATTACTACACCCATGCAAAATTTCTTTTCTTCTCCTCGAAGGGGCAGGCTAGACATCTTTGTTTTCTAGAAGTGTGAAGATAGGATTAGGAAAGTTAAGGTTTTACAAAATAGAAGGCAGAACAGATCCAGTAGCATGGGGGAGACTTAGTTCAAATTGAACCTTGCAAGAGGTCAGAGATTTCTATCAAGCTGTAAACTCTACTCACAAAGGTGGGCATGCTACCCTTTTTCAATATTTTTAAGGGCCATGACGAGAAGCTAAGTGAAGCTGTGGTGAAAATGTGGAATGAGGGACATGTCTTGGTCAGTAATTTCTCCTTTACCATTTCTCCTAAGCTTATTTCTAAGGTCTTGGGTTTATCTCTAGAAGGAAGATGCATCTACAAGCCAAAGTCTGACTATAGTCTTGAGATTGAATGTTTCATGCAAGGTAATGGTACACCTGTCTCTCTTCATAATGGGTATGCTCAGGGAAATCTACCCCACCCTTATGATATAATTGCTCAACTGTTTATGTCATACATCTCCTTAGAAGGCAAGTATAAAGTGATTTATGGTTACCATTTTCCCATGTTGAACCATGTGCGTAATGCCAAGGCCTACAATTTACCCTTCTTTCTATATACCTCCATGGAGAAATCTATTGGTATGGTTAAGAAAGGGACCTTATCCCTTCCTCTGCATCAGGGCCTCACTAAAGCTTTTCTTAGGATGGGTACTCCCCTTTTGGAGGAAAATGACAAATTTGGGGCCTCCATCACTGAAGGCTTGATGCTAAAGGAGGGTAGTTTAAGTGAAGACCCGTTTAGAAAAATTGTGGCTAAGCGTACTAGATCCAATTTGAGTCATAGTATTGTCAACAAATGTAGTAGGGTTGAGGAGGATCCTAAACAAGTTGAGGAAGTGGAGATTTTAGATTCTGGGGAAAACCATGATGGGAAGCCAGACTTGTCGAGTTCTAGTTTGGACAAGGCTGCTGCTAATGGGGATTACAATGATGAGGGGGAGAGTGAGAAAGCTCTGGATTCAACTGATGATAAGTGCTCCAAGAATTTAGAGGATGCCATCGAGAGCTTGCACGCTCTAAAAACTACCCAATCTAAATTGTTCACTGCTCAAGACTCAGTTGTCAAGACTCACTCTTTCATGCAGGATTTTGAGCATTGTAGGCTTGATACCGACATTAACAGACACAAGATTAGTATGGTCTCCATGGATTTGAAGGATTTAACTGATAAAGTGGAAAAGCTTTCCTTGTTGGTCCTTAGTGAACAGCTCAAGAACGCCAATGAGAGAAGCCTAGAAATGGCCAAGGACATGTTGAAGATGAAAGAAGTTGTGTTCTAGATTCATGATGTCCATCACCTCAACGTTAAGAGAACCATCCACCATCTCAAGCTTTTAGCTAAAATTATTCACTCCATGGAACTAGCTAAGGAAAGGGAAAAAGATGGTAAAGTACCCAAAGTGGAGATCCCAGAGCCAAGCTACAAGGTTTGGAAAGCTACCATTGATTCCCTCATCAAAGAATGGAACAGATGCATGAACTTAGTGGGGGACCTAATAAAAGAGTGACTGCGTATATGGGATAGTGTCTTGTTACTGTTAGTTCTAAGTTGTTTTGTTGTTATTCTCTTGGTTATGTTGTTAGATAGTTTATTTGTTGTTTGGTTACTTATGTTTATACTTCCTTGTTGTTGGTCTTATGCTGCTTTGGTTTTGTGGTAGGGATTCAAGGGTATATCCCTTGGCCTTTTTATAAGGAACTGGTAACATTATGTATGGGATAGGATCCCCTCAACCCATTTTTTACCTCTAATAAAAAAATGACAAATAATTTGTTCGAAATATTTCCCCTAATGCTTCTGATTTTGTACCTCCATCTCTATAGGATTATATGGCTTTAGGAAAATGAAATGAATAATGTGTTCCTCTTTCATGACATAACCCACAGGGTTTGGGTTTAGTGCAATTTCTTACTACATGCCCATATTTTCCACATCTGTAGTATTTTATTGGCCTTCTTTCATGTGGTCCATTCTCAGGATTATTTTGATCTTCTTTTCCTTGGTAACCCTAGTATCCCCTATTTTGGTAGCCATGATATCCCTTACCTCCTTGATAGTTATTTCATTCTCCCTTATAGACATCCCAGTAGCCTCCTCTATATCTAACATTGTACCCCCATCATAAATTTGGTAGTTTGGTTGTAATTATTTCCTTAATAGCCTCCTGTGTATTGAAACAAACCGCTTTGATAACCTTAAATTGTGTTTCAGTGGTTCTTATTAGTAATTAAAATATGAAAGGTTATTGTACTAATATGTTAGGGGTATGTTGTTGTGTCGGTGGTGTACATACTGGATTTTTTTTGTTGGACAATACTCTTCAGGTATTATATTATTTCAAGTCCTCTATGGCATCCATCGTAGGACATGTGTGGTTGTAGTGGTTACAAGATCTGCTTGTTGTCTAATACATCAAATATTTTATGGGTGGGGATACTTCCATTGGGGGATAAGTTTCTTTTGTATGTTGATCCCAAAGTATACATATTTCGTGCTACGTTCTCTCAAATGTCGGTGTGTTTTTGGAGGATGTTTTTTCAAAAGAATTTTGTCTTATTTCTTCTTCCCGCTTATATTTCTCCAAATAAGGGCACTCTAGTTTGTTATGGCCTTTTGCGCAACATATTGTACACAAGTTTCTTTATCTTTGTGATTGTTTTGGGAGGATAATTATTTCTTCTCTTCTTCTCTGTATTTCCTACTGTAATTTAAGCCTTGCTAATTCCAATTGTAATTTTTTAATTATGTTTTAATATAATTTCACCTCCCCTTCTCTAAGGTTAAGATTATAATCTTGTTTCCATTTCCAATATGTTTGTAAAGAATGTGAATGTTTTCCCATCTAGTGAATCTCTCAAGTAGGGTAAAAATCCTAATATGAATCATTCGTTATTTTTTTATCTATTAGAGGTTCTTCTAACATTCTATCTACATTCTTGAATGTCTAATCAAATTATATGATTGTTTCTCCTTCCTTTTGTATTAATTCTCTCAAATTACATAAAATTCCAATTAGTGATTCTAGATAGTGAAAATACACCTTTAATTGATTTTCTATTGTATCCCAATCCTTAGTATGTTGGGGGTTTGTCTTCATATACCTCCTCAAAGTATCATCTCTTAGTGTCCCAATAAAGTCATATAACTTGTTTGCATTGTTGATAATGTTGTTAATTTTCCAAAATGATCCAAAATAAAAAAAATATTCCTCCACATCCTTGGCATACTTTGCAAACAATGGCATCTTAATCTTCTAGGCCATCCTTTTAATAGATTGTGTAGCTATTGAAGTTTGAACTGGTTAATTTCAGTGTTTTTTAATTCTTTTGGTTAGTTACCTTTTAATATGATCCTTTTCTTCCTTTATACCTCGTTAGTACTATATCAATATAGAGTTTCCATAATAATTCTCTAAATTCTATTACAATATCTTCTCCGTTCTTAATTTCTTCTCTTAATTTGTTGTATATTTCCTCAAAACTTTCTCCCTCTTTTTTTTTTCTAATCAATGTGCAAATTATAAAATTGTATGGCAAATGATACAAGGGGTTTATGTCCTTTGGTTTGTTTGATGGTTGGGGATGCATATTTTATTGGAATCTCTTCGTAACTACCTTCTTCCATACTAACTTACTACCTTTAACATCTCTTAATCTATAATTTTATTTTAAATTTTTGTATCCTTCCTCACTTCTTCTTTTCTTATTTGTATTTTCTAACTCCTATATTTATTGTTCTTCAAACCTAACTATTGTTTTCTCTATTTATCATTTTATGTTCCTATCTTCCTCTAACTCCTTAACTGAACTTTCCTTTATTTTAGAACATTGTAATTCCTCACCTTTTTATATGATCATTAATGTGGATTTTGATTTGTATTTTTCCCATTCTTCCATTCCTAAAATCCTTTCAGTATCTGGTTGTATTCTATATACTATTTTTTTATTCTCTCATCACTTGAGCTTATTGAGATAATGAGTATTATAGTTTACTATATGTTGGCTTGAAAATTTGTCAGTTAGACAGGTCATGGGGAAACATGCCAACAGTGTGCAAGGCATATCCCCTCTTTGAGACAGCAAAGCGAAACTGGTTTATTGTTATTCTATCAAGCAGGAATCTGTGCAAATCTACACTATTCTAGCTTCAAGGGTTTGGGATCACATCCCATTAGAGGTAGTTCCAGCTACAGATAGAAATGTAGAAGGGAAGGAATGGAGGAGGGTAGATATAAAGGGAGAAAAGAAAATAATTCCAAGAAAGAAAGGTAAGAAAGTTTATGCTTTGGGCTGGTAGTAAACAGAGCCAAACCTACTTGCATAAAAAACAAAGCAATACTGATGAACATATGACAATAATAAGAATGAATCCAATAGAATAGAAACATAGATCTAACTTAAGAAAGATATGATGAAAATAAAACATATATTGAGCACAAAGTTTGAACATATATATTAATATATATTAAGTTTATTTTTTAGTCTTGAGCTTGTTAGGTAGCCTGGTGTACTCTTCGCATGCCTTAATCAAGAATCCAATGAAATCACAGCAAGCCAGAAGGTTATTGATAGAATCTTAGTCAAAAGGGACCTCTGGCACTAATCCTTGGGTTGCGATAGCCTTGAAGAGCTGGATTGTATTGTCTACCTCCCTCAAGGTGAACGATTCACTGGGCATCCCTAGAGATATCTTGGTAACCATCTGCTCCATGTTGTATTTTACATCCAGGGATTCATCCTTGATTTTATCTATCCTCTCCAGGATATATTCCATTTGATCAACCTGATAATCCAATGAAACCATAGCTTTGTTATGTGCCCGTGGGTGATAAATGACACAAAACTTTAATAGGTCATCGACTGAAAAGTTAGCCATTGCTTGGAATGTTTCATATTGCAACCTAACATTGTCTAAATCCTCAAAGAGGGAAACTTCTACTACTTGTATCTCCTTGTTTTATTGATCTATACCCTGGTAGAGCCCTGTGAATTTCTCAATTATTTCCTCACTATCTCTGAGGATTTGCTCTATCCAGGAGGATACTACTGTGCCTTGTTCACCAATCTTGGCATATTCATTTATCTTGTCCTGAATGAGAACTTCAGTAGGCTCGGCTGTAGTCCTAGGAGGTGCATTTCCCATTCTCTGTAATGCTTGGAGGAGATGTTTTTTTTTCTCCTTGAGTATTCTCTTCTCTTCTTTTTCTTCTTGTAGCTTCTTACAAAGAACATCTACAACAGATATGGCCTCTCCTTGTAGGATCTTATATGAGGTTCCCATCGTGACTTAGGTCACTGTAAAGTCTATAGGAGACAAATATTTCTTCTCTTGGTGGGATCCGGGTATGCAATCTCCATGATTCTCTCTCCCGAAATGCTTTTAAAGAAGCAAGTTATAGTTTTCTGCTTCTTAGGTCCCTTCTTCGGAATGATAGAGAAGTCCATGGGTGCTATGGGAACCTTTCTTTTGTGTTGACCCAGATTGTTAGAGATCCAACTTTGACTTATGGAAGAGGGAGTAAAGGGAATGGAATAATAAATGGGAGTGAAAGGGGAAGCAACTGAAGAGGCCGCAGGGAAGAATGTCAAGACACTTAGTGGTAGCATCGACAAGGATTCCAATGTGGTGCTGCTTGTAGGGGCTGGAGTTACTACAGGGTAAGAAAAGGACATGGAGGTGGAAGGGATCTACAATGGGATGGAGGGAACACTAGGTGATAGATCTGTGAGAGAGGAGAAGATGGAAGAGGTTGGAGATGGAAGGGAGGAAGGGAGAGAAGAAGAAACATCCATAGGAAAATATGCTTCAATGACAAGGGGAGGAGAAGGAGCGGAAGAGGGAATGGTGTGTACCTCAGTAGTTGTAGCTGTGACAACATCATAAGTGGATGTATCCATTAAAAATTTAGTGGTCTCTTCTTCTTTAACTGGAGACACTAGGTCGACCACTTCTTAGAAGTAGTAGGAGGGATTTCAAAAGTTTCTTCTTGTTTGATTGGTTCTCCCTCCTTATCTTTTCCTTTTCCTTTCAGCACCTGGGTTGTTCTTGGAGGAACTCTACCTAAAGGAGAAGTAGTAAAATCCACCCTGAGGTACGTGAGACCATTCTGTTTACACCAATGTTCGGTGCACTGTAATGTGCACTTGACCCTTTCCTAAATGGTCTTCGGTGCCTTGGCTCTGTCGATATCTGCGAATGGCCAAACGTCCCCATCGATATCAAGGTAAAATTGATCAATTTATTTATCAAGCTATTCGAATCCTTTTGGAATGATGGCTACACCATAATGAATGATTTCCTCCAAAGCCAGCCGGGAGTGATCCTTTCACCTGATATCTATTTCATGTGTCGGGTCGATGTAGATGTCCTCGATCTCAGGAACATGGATAAGATCAATTTTTTCCTTTGGGAGGCAACCCCAATAATCAAATGTAGGCCTGACTGGGAATTTGGGCTTTAGATTCAGTAATTCAAGCTTGGCATACATTTCTCATGCTATGGCCAGTCTGGTGCATGTGTATCGGCCCACTATAAGGGGTAATGGAGTTCCTCCCTTCTTTCTCTTCATGCATTTCTCATGGTATGTGATCAGTTGCCTTGACAACTCCAAGAGAATCAGCTTGGGCCCTGTATACCTTGGTAGATTTTTTGGTTCACCTTCAAAATCCACCACCCTGAGATATGTGAATGTGGGAAACTATGTGAATAATGCTCTCCACTTCTTTTTGGCAGTGATAAAACTCGGGCTAGTTTGACCATGTCTCATATTCAACATCAACAGGAAGATCACCTCATAGAAGATGGCATCGTTTATTTTTGAGAACTGGGGAATGTTGTTTCAATCCTTAATTCTAGGTAGAATTCATATATTTTGACCTAGGGACATACCCCATTTTGAGATAGGCTTGCAAAATATTTTGTTGATGTTGCAGTGTATACAATGTAGGAGTTCATATAGAACTTGCTAGTTGTGAGGACCTATTGAAGATACTGGGAGATGGTGTCACTGATGATTTCTCCCCAGCCAAAATGTTGATCAAGAATTTTCTTGCTCTCTAAGTACCTCATCATCTATTTATGGAAAAAATGGGCATCAAGAAGCCCAAATATTCTTTTCAGGAAGGTGATTGTATCACTCAGTTCCTCATTAAAGTCATTACAGTGGATGGTCTAAGGCCATCTGTTAACTGGATTTTTGTTCTTGAGGTAAAGCTCGTTCATCATTTGTATACATTTTTCATTATTGTCATCCAACGCCTTCTTACAATCTTCTAGACTTATGGCGACATACTGCCTGTGATGAGGAATGCCCAAGGTTATTTCAAAATGACAAGTTGTTAGGTCGATGATCATATTTCCTTCCTTATCTTCTACACATCTTGTGTCCTTGTTATAGCAACGGGAAACCAACATGATAAATTCATTGTTCACAACACTTACTGGTAGTCCAACTACAAAGTGTAATCCACTGCCCACCAATTTGTTCATCTAGAGGCCACTAGTTTCCTGGTTGGTTCTCACACATAAGTCTTCCATATCAATATGCCCAAGCTCAGAGTTTCTGATATCAAGATCACTCTCTACATATGAGGCGAGCATCCTGACTTTCTGATACTTGTACTTCATCTCTTATTCTATCAACTTTTCTTTTCCTTTAGACTTGGTTCGCTTTTTGCTTGATGAAGACATGTGTAAGCTCGAGGATGGCTGTTGTTGTTTTGGTTTTACAAAGGGTGAAGGATGATTTTGGGGTCCACAAGCTCGAAAAATGGCACATAGGGGTGATAAGGACAACTAACATGCATAGAGAAATAATTTTCACAATTTTCAATTCATGAAAATGATAGGTGTTGATGGCCTATTTATAGAAAACCCGGCATTAATTATTTCACCAAATTTCTTTGGTGCATAATCTAGAGTGTCGACATGGGTTTAAATGTGCCTTGGTGTAATTTGATTGGTGTCGACATAATACTTTCAGCACCTAAGTGCACATTTCATGATGTTAACATGAGAATTTCAGTGCCAAAGGGTATAAAGGGGCACAATTTTCATGATGTCAACATGATATCTCTAGCACCTTAGGAAAATGTAAATGTCCTCAATATCATGAACATGGATAGGATCAATTTTTTCCTTTGGCAGGAAAATTTGACAATTGAAGTTAGGCCTAGCTAGGAAGTTGTGCTTTAGATTTAGCAATTCAAGCTTAGCATAAATTTCCCATCCTTTGGCCAATGTGGCACAGGTGTATCGACCCACTATAAGGGGAATGAAGTTCCTCCCTTCTTTCTATTCATGCATTTCTCATGGTATGTGATCAGTTACCTTGAAAAATCCAAGAGAATCAGCTTGGGCCCTGTATACCTTGGTAGATTTATTGGTTCACCTTCAAAATTCACCGCCCTGAGATATGTGAATGTGGGAAACTTTGTGAACAATGCTCCCTGCTTCTTTGTGACAGTGATCACACTCGGGCTAGTTCGACCATGTCTCATATTCAGCCTCAACAGGTAGATAACCTCATAGGAGAAGGCATCATTGATTTTTGAGAACTGGGGGATGTTGTTCTTGAGCCTTAGCTCTGGGTAGAATTCATATATTTTGACCTGGGGCCATGCCCCATTTCAAGCTAGGCCTACAAAATCTCTTGTTGATGCTGCAATGTATATAATATAGGAGTTCATATAGAACTTCCCAGTTGTGAGGACCTATTGAAGCTGTTGGGAAATGGTGTCACTGATGATTTCTCCCAAGCCAAAATACTGATCAAGCATGTTCTTACTCATGGTCTCTAAGTACCTCAACATCCATTTATGGAAATAATGGGCATCAGGAAGCCAAAATATTTTGTTCAAGAAGGTGATTGTATCACTTAGTTCCTCATTAAAGTCACTATGGTGGATGGTCTAAGGCCATCTGCTAACCGGATTTTTGTTCTTGAGCTAAAGCTCATTCATCATTTGCATACATTTTCCTCATTTTCATCCTAGGCCTTCTTACAGTCTTCTAGACTTATGGCAACATATTGCCTGTGATGAGGAATGCCCAGGGTTATTTCAAAATGACGAGATGTTAGGTCGATGATCATATTTCCTTCCTTATCTTCGACACATCTTGTGTCCTTGTTATAGCAACGGGAAACCAACATGATAAATTCATTGTTCACAGCACTTACTGGCAGCCCAGCTGCAAAGTGTAATCCAAATTCCACCAGTTTGTTCATCTAGGGGCCACTAGTTACCTGGTTGGTTGTCACCCAGAAGTCTTCCATATCAATATGCCCAAGCTTGAAGTATCTTATATCAAGATCACTCTCTGCATATGAGTCAAGCATCCTAAATTTTTGATACTTGTACTTCATCTCTTGTTCTATCAACTTTTCTTTTCCTTTAGACTTGGTTTGGCTTTTTGCTTGATGAAGACACGTGTAAGCTCGAGGATGGCTGTTGTTGTTCCAATTTTACAAAGGGTGAAGGATGACATTGGGGTTCACAAGCTTGAAAAATGGCATGTGGGGGTGACAAGGACAGCTGACAGGCATAGAGAAATAATTTTCATAATTTTCAATTTTTGAAAATGATAGGTGTTGAGTGCCTATTTATAGAAAACCTGACATTAATTATTTCACCAACTTTCTTTGGTGCACAATCTAGAGTGTCGACATAGGTTTAAATGTGCCTTGGCACAATTTCATTGGTGTCAACATAATAATTTCAGTGCCTAAGCATGCATTTCATGATGTTAACATGAGAATTTCAGTGCTAAAGGGTATAAAGGGGCACAATTTTCATGATGTCAACATGATATCTCTAGCGCCTTAGGAAAATTTACTTAGCGCACAATTTGGTATGTTGACATACCACTTCCCGCACCTTACCACACATTTTTTATGCATGTTTAATAATGTTAACATGTCATTTCCTACACCAAAGGGGCACAACTTCATTGATGTTGACATGTCATATTGGGCGCTAAAGGGATTTTCAAAGGAACACATATTTTATAATGTTGACACAACATTTCTTGCGCCTAGTTTAGAAAGGCTAAAAATGGCTAAGTTCTTAAAACTTGAATTTTGGGAGGGAGTTTTTAGGCCATTTTGAATGTTGTCAGACTTCTTCAAGGAACCAAAACAAAAATTTTGGTATGGTTATTTACAAAATTTCCCTTTTCTAGTTTATAGGATAAGAGTTGGCTCTTTCTGGGGACTACCTTTAAGTGAAACTTAAGGGTAGAGAATCCCATATTTTCATGTGCCTATCCATTAGGTTATAGAGAGTAAAAAATAAGGGTGAACAAAAAGGGAAAGAAGGGAACACACAATGAAAGAAAACTATATAAAGAAGAGAGCAAGCTCTACTTCCTAAAGATCTTCAGGTGCTGCCCTCTATAGGGAAGCGGGAGCTCGGTTCCATCTAGATATGAGAGATAGAAACTATTCTCTCCATTGAGTTGCTTGATCTTGTATGACCCTCTCCAAAGATAGTCAAAATTTCCATGCATACCTTTCGGTTCTCTTTGTTTGTCCCACAAAAGGAAAAGATCTCCTACTTGGAAATCTCTCTACCTAGCTTTCTTGTCAAACAACCTCTTGACTTGATTCTGATGTTTAGTGATCTTTTCAACCACCTTTACTCACATTTCTTCAAGTTCCATCAGGTACATAATCCCCTCTTTAAGAGAAATTTGAAATTTTTCATCTTTGATTGCCCGAGCCAAGCGCAAAGCAGGAAGTTCTGCGAAGATAGGGATTTCAGCATCGGTCACATACAACACCTGGAAAGGTGACATGCTGAGAGACCTATTTAGAGTGATACGATTCGCCCACAAAGCATCATACAATGATTTTTGCTAGGACCGCTGGTTTTCATCAACTAGCTTCTATATGATAGTTACCAGGTTCTTGTTGCTAGATTCTTCCTGACCATTTCCTTAAGGGTAGTAATCAGAAGCATGAGCCAAGGTTATTCCGTATCCATAAAAAAAACCAATTACTTCCCATGAAGAGAAGTTGGAAGCATTGTCAGCAATGATCTTGTGTGGAATGCCAAATCTCACAATAATATTTTCCTTGATGAAGTTGTAAACAACTTCAGCAGTGGCATGCTTGACAGGTATGGCCTCCACCCATTTTGTGAAGTAATCCATTGCTGTTAGGACGTAACTATGTCCAGCACTTGATTGAGGATTGAGTGCTCTAATGAAATAAATTCCCCATTTCCTGAATGGTTTGTCAATAATGACGGGCCTGAGGGGAAATGCAACCAGCTTTGGTCTACAAACTAACTATTGGTAAAGCTCACACTTTGCTACCTAGGTGGTTGTATCCTAAAATAGCATCGGTAAATAGTACCTAGCCCGAATGATCTTATGTGTTATCACAGATGAGGAGAATTGATCACCATAGGATGAGTCATGAAAAATCTTTAATAATCTTAGCTGTTGTGGCTTATCAACACATCATAGGAAAATGTCGTCAATTTCACGTTTGTACAATCCATCATCCCATATGACATATCTTGTGGCTCTGAGCTTTACCGATCTCTTTTCATTAGTGGTTAGGTGAGTTGGGCACTCTCCATAGGTGAGAAAGAATGTGATGTCAGAATACCATTCGTCATTGGTTATGACAAATAGAACCATGGGTAAAGAATTCTCTTTCTCTAGTTTATTTTGTTTTCCATCGACATGACCAACTTGCTCCTCAGGTATCTCTGGGTCTTTATTTTCAGCCATTAGCTGACATAGGCATTTAACTCTTACCAAATTGGTTGGTTTAATGTCTAGATTGTATTCTTGGACCCTTGTAATCCAATTTCCTTGTAATCTTCCTAACTCCTATTGAGTCAGGATAGACTTAATAGCCGTGTCTAGGACCAATACTACTGTATGAGAATTGAGAATGTAGTAGCGGAAACTTTTGACTACTTTTACCACAGGGAAGGTGTGTTTTTCCAATTTTTACATCTTTAGTTCATGAGGCTTAAGAGGAGAGCTCATGAAAGAAATTGGGGATTCTATATCCTCGGAGTTATTTTGCATCAAGATAGCTGATACAATATGCGCAGATGCATAATTGCACATGATGAAGTCTTTGCTAAAGTCTGGACACACCAAAATAGGAACATGAGTGACAGAGGTTTTTATGTCTTTGAATGATGCCTTTCCTTCCTCACTCCATTTGAATGTTTGCAATCTTTTCATCATATTAGATATATGACGAGTCTTCTCAGTAATATTAGGAACAAAGCATCTAAGAAAATGTACCTTTTTGAAGAAAGAGTGAACACTAGTCTTGCTTGTAGGAAAAGTGAGGCTCTGAATAGCCTTGACTCTTTTGACATATATCTTAGTTCCTTTCTTGCTGACGACATGTCCTAGCAGCTTTCCTTCTGTGACCCCAAAAACTGACTTCTTGGGATGTAGTGAAATCCTGTGCTCTCGGCATCTGATCAAGACTTATTCTAAATGATCGCAGTGATCACTTCATTTTTTGGAGAACATAGTTAGCTCATCTAGGTAAACCACGATGACCTTTCCCATCATACCTTTGAATTCAAATTCCATTACTCGTTGGAAGGTGGCACTAGCGTTGATCAAATCGAATGACATCCCACTGTAGGTGAAGGTACCCCAAGGGGTGGTCAATGTTGTTTTAAACTGATCTTCAGGTGTGACTTGAATTTGATTGTAACCTGAAAATCTGTCTAGCATAGACAACATTTCTGAACCAGTTATTACTTGTAGCACTTGATCCATTATTGGTAGTGGATAGTTATCTTTTAAGGATGATTGGTTCAAGTCATGAAAGTCCATGCTTATGTGTATCTCGCCATTCTTCTTTTGCATAGGCACAATATTTGCAACCTAGGTACTGTGATGAATTGGAAAAATAATTCTTGCATCCAACATCTTCTTAATTTCAGCCTGAATGGTATCTACAATTTTGGGGTTGTAATGCTTTTTCTTTTGATGGAAAGGTTTGACATCATCCTTGAGTGGGATGTCATGTTGAATGTCCTTCGGTTTAAAATACTTGAGATCAACATAAAACCATGGTAATACATCCATGTACTTTTTTAGCAACTTGATGAATTTCTACTTTTCCTCTAGTGTACAACACTTCCTGATGTTCATAGAATGAGGATGTTCCACAGTACCCAGATTGATAGATTCAGTTTCCGAAGAAGAGGAAGGATCATCCTGTCATTTCTTCTTAACAAAATGGTCATGATTATCAAATAATTGTTCTAAGGAGACCAAACCTTTCAGAATCTTATTTCCTTTTAGCTGTATCACTATTTCTTTTTCAGATTCATGCGCTTGACCGGTGAGAGACTCACGACACGTAGAAGTTGATCCATCAAAATGAAGCTCTTTGAAATTGTCATCTTTCTCCAGAAAATAAATAAGTTGGTTTTCATCATTTAACACTTGCCATTGCTATGAATTATCTGGCACACTTGGGTGAAAAACCACCTCAATGGTATTTGTATCCATTTTTAACCTTGGGTGAGGGAGCATGAGAGATGCTAAGATGGCCAATGAATCAGCCATGCCATTTTAAGCTCATGGGACTACTTTGATTGATAAAGAATCAAAATCCTTGATGTTATTCCATACTGCATTGTAGTAGTGTCTGAGCCAGTCATTATTTACTTGGTATATCCCTTTCACTTGATTGATAATTAGCTCGGCATCACCTTGCACTTTTAGATTCTTGATTCCCTTCTCTTTTATATCTTGCATGCCAAGTAACAAGGATTCATACTTGGTAGTATTATTGGTATTAAATAACAACTTGAAATAAAAAGGGAAAATCTCCTCCTCATGAGATATTAGAACAACCCTAGCACTGCATCCATTCATTGCACAACTGCCATCAAACTACAACATCCACACTTTTTGGAGATCCTCTTCTTGGATGAGAACATCCATTTTATCTGATTTGATGGACAAGAAGTAATTTCCCATCCCTAATGATTCAAAAATAATCTGAGCCTTGGTATCATCAGAATTGGTGACTGGATATTTCTTTTGTGATTCTAGTTCCAATGTCTGCATCACTCCTTTGATAGGAATTTTGGCTTTAGACCAGTCCATATGAATTTCCCCACTGACTTCTTTACAGAATCTCCTCCCTAGTAGTATTCCATAGGCTGCTGGAATATTAGCTACAAGAATAGTCATTTTTACCCTTTCCTCAGGAAATGTCGTAAATGAAAACTGTGCATCCTTGATCTGACCAATCAATGGTACCTTTTTGGTTTCCATGGAGTAACATCTACCAAAAGGTTTAGTAAGTGTGAGGCCTAAAGCATGGTGAACTTTGTTGGAATGACATTATTAGAAGCTCCAAAATCAATTATATAATTTCTTAGCTTATGACCATTGATCAGGAGAGATAGGTAAAAAGGTTCAATTTTCCCCGACACAGAAGTCGAGGCAACGTTTACATGAGACGTAGGAGGTGTGGGAAGAATTCCTTTTAAGGAATCAGGAGGAAGGATGGCAACCTAGTTTTGGGTATACTTAGTTAATCTTATAAGCATCTCTGGGTTACTGAAGGTACTCAACTTCAGACATCTGGATCTTGGTCTTTTTAGAATGATCGATTATATTGAATGTGACCAAGGGTTAAGCTAACAAAGGAATGAGTCCTTCATTTCACATTTACAGAGGAGGATTACTGGTATTTATTGAATTAGAGGAAGGTTGGTTTGGGGGAGAAACAGGAGGAAAATATTTCTTTACAATAGGTTTAAGAGGAGGTTGAGTAGGAAGGGGATAACCTCTTTTAGCGATCGCTGGCAGTGGAGCTACCACAACCTTTTCCTTTTTTTTTTCAACAACAACCTTTGCATATTTTCCTTGTGAGCAAGTGAAAATTGTGTATGATTGTCTGCTCACATACCATTGGGCACCCTCCTCTTCATCAAATTCCTCATCTTCAAAGTCCATATACCCAATAGTGGAGTCGTCAGTCGGATCACCGACATCTTGATCATCTTCATCTTGTGAAAAAGGTTCTTCGTAATTTGTATCATCTTCTTTGATTTCAACCAAAGAATTGGTCAGAGGGGCCTCAATTGCTAACCTTGGATAAGTAGCAGGAAAACATGGACTTTGGGGGGCATTATTGGGAGTGAAGTTCCTCCAAGGGATATCCCGGTACGAAGCAGTAGACAATGTTTGAGCCAATTTATTCTTTAATGAGAGTAATTCATTCACCATCTTCTGGAATGTTGGATTTGATGAGGTAGCCTATGAAGAAGTTGAAGCCTTTGATTTTGATGATTCACGTCTTAACTCACCAGATATAAGAAGGTTGTCTTCTATCCAAATGGTCATAGCTTGAGTGAGGACCAAGGTGGTTATTTGTTCTTGTAAAAGTAAGAAACTTACTCTCGAACTCATTACATTCACAAAGAAACACTTTTGATTCTCTAATGTTGGTAATATGGTAGGTGGCACACGGTTGATCAGTGAATTGAAACAGGTGATAAAATCACACATGGTTTCATTGGCCTCCTTCTTCATGTGAGTGATTCATGATAATAATGTGAATGCGTCTTCTGAAGGCTTATACCTATCTTCAAATGCAATCCGTAATGTGTCCCAGCTGGTAATGGATCCGGCTAGTAAATGTTAGAATCACTCTACTGCAGGCCCTTGTAACGTCTCCAGAAAAATACGTACTAATACGTCTTCACGAGTCATGTCCAGAATACTGCATGACATAATAAATGTAGCAATATGCGCATCTGTGTTTTGATTTCCGCTCCCATCAAATTTTAGGAAATTTTTGTGATTTCTGTGAGGGAGGGGGTTGAGTGGATGTGGTAGTACTAAAGGACCCATGGAATTTCCCCATGGTATAGGTATATTTATCACCATTTGAAAGTGGGAAAAAGAACACGAGTAGTAAGTGTGGTTCCACTTAGTAAAAGAGCACTACAAATCGATGTCGAGGCACCTTGTGAAATCCAGCTCTTTTATGGAGGCGAGACACTTCTTGCTGATTGATCTGTGGAACTTAGTGATTCGAACCATGTTGGAGTGATACTAAAATTGTGCCTTTGAAGTAGATCAAATATTTGATCAACTTCTCCATGAGCTCTTCTTCCATGAGTAAATTTTTCACCTGCCAGCATACCCATTTAGATCTACAACAACTAAGAGTAGATTTGCAACAATCTTTTTGTTTGTACTTGCTGATTTTCTGATTTTTCTGGCAAAAATCAGCAGCATGTACTTTTCAATTTTTAAATTTTATCCTCTTTAATAACAATTGATTCTAGTTTTTTAACAAAGATGAACAAAGATAAAAAGTGGGTTAATTTAGAAAGCTAATTTTCGGATCTTTGATCTGAATTTTGCAAGGTTTTGAAAATGACATGAAATGTCAGAATCTCAAATCTATGGAAATATAAAAGATTTTGTATAAACTTAGCGAACTAAAATCTCCTATCTTGTCAAGATCTATGGATTTGTATAATGAAATTTTCAATTTTGATCACTTCCGCAAAATTTTTGATTTTTAACAAAGAGTTAAAATTTACAAACTGGTAGTGATTTTTAAAGGTTTTTAATCATTTCCTTAGTTTGATCCCCAGCGGAGTCACCAAAAAATTTTGGCTTGAAAATATGTCAGTTAGATAGGTCATGGGGAAACAGGACAACAGTGTGCAAGGCATAGCCCCTCTTTGAGATAGCAAAGTGAAACTCGTTTATTGTTATTCTATCAAGCAGGAATCTGTGTAAATCTACACTATTCTAACTTCAAGGGTTTGGGATCTCATCCTAGTAGAGGTAGTTCCAGTTGCAGATAGAAATGTAGGAGGGAAGGAATGGAGGAGGGTAGATCTGAAGGGAGAAAAGAAATGAATTCCAAGATAGAAAGGTCAGAAGGTTTACACTTTGGGTTGGTATTAAATAGAGCCAAACTTACTTGCATAAACAAAAAAAGCAATACTGATGAACATATAATGATAATAAGAATGAATCCAATAGAATAGAAACATAGATCTAACTTAAGAAATATCTGATGCAAATAACACATATATTGAGCACAAAGTCTAAACATATTAATATCTCTTCTGTTACAAGAAGGCACAAAGTCTTTCTTTCTTCACTTCTTTCTTTCATATAAAAAATTTCCACTTGAAATACAACAAGTATTTCAGTATTTATAGAAGAAGAGGAGGAAAGAAGATAAAAAAAAACCAACCAATTTACAAAATATCTACAAAGTCAAAAGTTGACTTTGGGCAAGTTTTTGGATTGCAACATCCCATGATGCAACATGGATAATGTCATTGTAAATACCAACATACTTTTTAAATATTTTTACAAAAATGATCAAAGTGTACACAAGAGGAGAAACTACTCCTCATCATCTCTTGGCTTAAATGGAGTGTCTTCCTTACAATTGGGAGAGGTGATGTGACACTGAGCTCGGTATTCCATAAACTTGCTGGTCATAGTTTAAAGTTGATTATGATATGGACGCTTGAAATGGTCACCAATAACTTCAAAATTTTATTTTTCAGTCTTGAGCTTGTCAAGTATCCCGGTGTACTCTTTGCATGCCTTAATTAAGAATCCAAAGAAATCATGACAAGCTAGAAGGTTATTGATAGACTCTCAGTCAAAAGTCACCTTTGGTGCCAAACCTTGGGTTGTGATAACCTTAAAGAGCTAGATTATATCGTGTTCCTCCCTCAAGGTGAATGATTTACTGGACATACCTGGATACATCTTGGTAACCATCTCCTCCGTGTTGTATTTTGCATCTAGGGCTTTGTCCTTGATTTTATCTATCCTCTTCAAGATATATTCAATTTGATCAACCTGGTAAGCCAATGCAATGAGAGATTTATTATGTGCCTGCGGGTGATCAATGACGACGACCTTTAATAGGTCGTCAGCTAAATAGTTAGCCATTGCTTGGAATGTTTCATATTGCAACCTGACATTGTCCAACTCCTCACAGAGGAAAACTGCTACTACTTGTAGCTCCTTATTTTCCTGATCTATACCCTAGTAGAGCCCTGTGAATTTCTTGATTATTTCCTCACTATATCTAAGGATTTGCTCTATCTAGGAGGATACTACCATGCCTTGTTTGCCAATCTTGGCGTATTCATTTATCTTGTCCTGACTGAAAAATTTAGGAGGACTGGCGATAGTCATAGGAGGTGCATTTCCCATTCTCTACAATACTTGGAGGAGGTGTTTGTTCTTCTCCTTAAGTGATCTCTTCTCCTCTTTTGCTTCTTATATCTTCTAACAGAGAGCATCTATGATAGATAAGGCCTCTCCTTGTAGGCTCTTAGATGAGGTTCCCATCGTGACTTGGGTCATTGTAAGTTCTATAAGAGATAGATCTTTCTTCTCTTTGGTGGGATCTGGGTATGCAATCTCTATGATTCTCTCTCCTAAAATGCTCTTAGAGAAGCAAGTTATAGATTTCTGCTTCTTGGGACCCTTCTTCAGAATGACAGAGAAGTCCATGGGTGCTATGGGAACCTTTCTCTTATATTGACCTAGATGGTTAGAGATCCAACTTGGACTTATGGGAGAGGGAGTAGAGGGAATGGAAGAAGAAACATGAGTGAAAGGGGAAGCAACTGAATAGGCCATAGGGAAGAACATTGAGACACTTGGTGGTGGCATCGACAAGGAGTCCAACGCGCTGTTGCTTGTAGGGTATTGAGTTACTACAGGGGAATAAAAGGACATGGAGGTGGAAGGGATCTGCAATGGGATGGAGGGAACATTAGGTGATAGATTTGTGAGAGAGGAGAAGATGGAAGAGGTGGCAGATGGAAGGGAGAAAGGGAGAGAAGAAAAAACATCCATAGGAATAGATGCTTCAATGACAAAGGGAGGAGAAGGAGTGGAAGAGGGAATGGTGGGTACCTCAGTAGTTGTAGTTGTGACCACATCCTGAGTGTATGTATCCATTGAAACTTTGGTGGTCTCTTCTTCTTTACCTGGAGACACTAGGTCAACCACTTGCTTCTCAAAAGTAGTAGGAGGGCTTTCAGAAGTTTCTTCCTGTTTGCTTGGTTCTCCCTCCTTATCTTTTCCTTTTCCTTTCACTGCCTAGGCCATTCTTAGAGGAGCTCTACCTAAAGGAGAAGTAGTAAAATCTACCCCAAGGTAGGTGAGACCATTATGTTTGCACCAATGTTTGGTGCGCTGCAACGTGGGATTGACCCTTTCCTGAATGGTCTTCAGTACCTTGGCTCTATCAATCTCTATGAACGACCAATCATCCCCATCCATGTGAAGGTAAACTTGATCAATTTCTTGATTAGGCTCTTGGAATCATTTTATAATGATGGCTATGCCATAATGAATGATTTCCTCTAGAGCCAGCCTGGAGTGATCCTTTCTCCTGATATCTATTTCGTGTGTCAGGTCGATGTAGATGTCCTCGATCTCAGGAACATGGATAGGATCAATTTTTTCCTTTGGGAGGCAACCCCAATAATCAAAGGTAGGTAGGCCTGGCTAGGAAGTTTTGCTTTAGATTCAGTAATTCAAGCTCGGCATACATTTCTCATGCTTTTGATAGTGTGGTACATGTGTATCATCCCACTATAAGGGGGAATGGAGTTCCTCCCTTATTTCTCTTCATGCATTTCTCATGGTATGTGATTAGTTTCCTTGAAAACTCTAAGAGAATCAGCTTGGGCCCTCTATACCTTGGTATCTTTTTTGGTTCACCTTAAAAATTCACCACCCTGAGATATGTGAATGTGGGAAACTATGTGAATAATGCTCCCCACTTCTTTGTGACAGTGATCAAAATCAGGCTAGTTTGACCATGTCTCATATTCAGCCTCAACAAGAAGATCACCTCATAGAAGAAGGCATCGTTGATTTTTGAGAACTGGGGGATGTTGTTCTCGAGCCTTAGTTCTAGGTAGAATTCATATATTTTGACGTGGGGCCATACCCCATTTTGAGCCAGGCTTGCAAAATATTTTGTTAATGCTGCAGTGTATACAATGTAGGAGTTCATATAGAACTTGCTAGTTGTGAGGACCTATTGAAGCTACTGGGAGATGGTGTCACTAATGATTTCTCCCCAACCAAAATGCTGATCAAGAATTTTCTTGCTCTCTAAGTACCTCAACATCTATTTATGGAAAAAATGGGCATCAAGAAGCCCAAATATTCTTTTCAGGAAGGTGATTGTATCACTCAGTTCCTCATTGAAGTCATTGCGGTGGATGGTCTAAGGGCATTTGTTATCTGGATTTTTTTTCTTGAGGTAAAGCTCGTTCATCATTTGTATACATTTGTCGTTATTTTTGTCCAAGGCCTTATTACAGTCTTCTAGACTTATGGCGACATACTTCCTGTGATGAGGAATGCCCAAGGTTATTTCAAAATGACAAGTTATTAGGTCGATGATCATATTTCCTTCCTCATCTTTGACACATCTTGTATCCTTGTTATAGCAACGGGAAACCAACATGATAAATTCATTGTTCGTAACACTTATTGGTAGTCTAGCTGCAAAGTGTAATCCACTGCCCACCAGTTTGTTCATCTAGAGGCCACTAGTTGCCTGGTTGGTTCTCACCCATAAGTCTTCCATATCAATATGCCCAAGCTCAGAGTTTCTAATATTGAGATCACTCTCTGCATATGAGGTAAGCATCCTGACTTTCTGATACTTGTACTTCATCTCTTATTCTGTCAACTTTACTTTTCCTTTAGACTTGGTTGGTGTTTTGCTTGATGAAGACATGTGTAAGCTCGAGGATGGCTGTTGTTGTTTTGGTTTTACAAAGGGTGAAGGATGATTTTGGGGTCCACAAGCTTGAAAAATGGCACATAGGGGTGACAAGGACAGCTAACATGCATAGAGAAATAATTTTCACAATTTTCAATTCATGAAAATGACAGGTGTTTATGGCCTATTTATAGAAAACCTGGCATTAATTATTTCACCAACTTTCTTTGGTGCATAATCTAGAGTGTCAACACGGGTTTAAATGTGCCTTGGTGTAATTTGATTGGTGTCGACATAATACTTTCAGCACCTAAGTGCACATTTCATGATGTTAACATGAGAATTTCAGTGCCAAAGTGCACATTTCATGATGTTAACATGAGAATTTCAGTGCCAAAGTGCAAATTTCATGATGTTAACATGAGAATTTCAGTGCCAAAGGGTATAAAGGGGCGTAATTTTCATGATGTCAACATGATATCTCTAGCACCTTAGGAAAATTTACTTAGCGCACATTTTGGTATGTTGACATACCACTTGTCGCACCTTAGCACACATTTTTGGTGCATGTTCAATAATGTTGACACTCCATTTCTTGCGCCAAAGGGGCACAACTTCATTGATGTTGAGATGTCATTTTGGGCACTAAAGGGATTTTGAAAGGGGCACATATTTTATTATGTTGACACAACATTTCTTGCTCCCAGTTTAGAAAGGCTAAAAATTGCTATGTTCTTAAAACTTGATTTTTGGTAGGGAGCTTTTAGGCCATTTTGAACGTTGTTAGACTCTTTTAGGGGACCAAAACAGAAATTTTGGTACAATTATTTGCAAAATTTCCCTTGTCAGTTTTATAGGATAACACTGTATAATAGAAATTATCCCATGGTACCTTCTTTCCATGTGGTAAATGATGTTTGTTGGTATCCTCCTACCACGAGAATTATAGAAATTCATGCAACATCTTCCTCCCTTTCTTGGTTAGCCATTTGTTGGCCTCCAATTAAAGTGGGTTCAATATTTTATGTGGATTATTGATCTCTAACACCCTTTTCCTTCCTTTCATTCAATTTCTTTATTCTTCCTTCTCTTTCCATTCTTTATTTTTCTACCTTCTTTTCTAATTCCATCTTTTCTATGGTTATTCTATCTCTTTCATTGGATCTCCTCATCATTTTTGTAACCTAACTTATTTTAATGCTTACTTATCATAATATCCTTTTACTAGTTAAATATTGTTTGTGTTTCATTTTCTTATAACCCAACCATCACCCCATAAAATGTTAATAGTTACATCTTTTCAATCACCCCTTTTCTCACCCACCATTCCAAGATATCCTTCCCCTAAAGAAACTATTGTGCACTTTTGATTAATCCATTTTGTACTGTTAAAATGTGGATTAATAAGGGAAATTTATTAAGGAACCTTCCTTTTTATCCACTTAAAACTTCATCCTTCTTGTGATCAAATTGAGTCCAATCTTGAATCACCCAAGTGATAATAAAAGAACCTAGCATAGATTTAAACTAACACTCGATTTCTCTTGTCCATGGTTCATTAAATTTTTCAAGTATATCTAACTTTTATAGAGTCCACTCAATTGGTTTCTGTAACTATAATTATGTCCACTTTGTTCATTTTGATACTGATAAGATCCAAGGACATAATAATTGTTGGATTTAAGACTAGAACTCCTCTTTAGAATATCCAAAGAGGTATGATTCAGTTTCTTTATATGATATCGTAAGTCTCCTTGTTTATTTTTTAATGAATATCCTTATCTTTTTCTTCCACCAATATTTAATCTTAGTTATTGCAGGTTATTTTTACAGAGTTAAATCACCTAAATGGGTACTCAAAATAGTTCTTATCTTATAAATTGAGGCATTGTATAAAATATATGCTTGATTTTTCTTTGAGATAGAGCTGGTAGGGAATGACTAAGCCAAGAAGGTGAGATAATAAGGAAAAGACCTATGTATTGAGAGTTGAGAAAATAATTTTTTCCCACACCTGGAGAAGGGAAATGGTTACTTAGAATTGGTTTCACTTTTTGTTAGTGACTTGTATTTTTTTCCTAACTATAACTCACCATCAACTTTGCCTTGAGAAGCTAAAAAAGATAGTTCTTGCAAAAGGGACTCAAATTACCCATTTCTTGTGATTTTAATCAATTTGATGACTATTTTGGCATGAATAGAGGTTAGAGAACATGTTATGAGGTTTTTACAATCCATTTTGAACTTTGGGAGTCAAATTTACATGGTTTAGAGGAATACTAGCCTTGAGCAAGTGTCAATTTATAAGCCTATAAGGATAAAGTTGAACTGATTTCATCACCTAACAAGTTTAAATGAATGATTGATTATAATCTATATATCAGCAAGCCTTTGGGGTGCTCTAAAAATTTTCTTCCTATTTTAATTTTGATATGAGGTATGTTGAGCAATTTTCTTCTTCAATGTAGTATTAGTCACAAAATCATGTACTTTAGACATTATTTAGTCTCAGTCTCATACTACTATTCATATGGTTTTTGAGTGAAGAAATTATTAATTAACCCCCTTCTTTTGACCATTTTACTTTGATTTCTATTGTCATCGGTTACCTCCCATACACACTTTCCTAGCTTGTTTTTGTCATTTTACATCATTTTAGCTTTGATAGGGGTGCCCATGCATATACTGTGGTGCCCATAACCACCTTGGTCCCATATGGGGCACCCTGATCTTTTTCCCACTTTCCCGCCACTTTTTGGGCACTTTCTAGCTATTTGAGAATTTCATATTTCTTGTGGTCAACCTCTTCATGGTTAATTATGAAATTCGATCAAGAGAACCATATAAATATAAAGTTATGAAACCATAATGAGGGATCAAGAAGTCACTACTATCATAACCTAAAGTTTCATCCATCAAAGGATTCATTTACATCCATCTAGCTCCATAAAAAGGCATAAGGTTGGTTCACCTACATCACACAAGTAGAGAAGGGAATTTTATTCTATTCCATACACCATTCTATTACATTTTCTACACATAGTTATTACTCACTAATTTCACAAAGTGTAACTGGCACAAGAGCACCTAGGGCATCATTGCAAACACTTGCACATAGAACTACATCAGGTCTAAGATGTAGTATAGCACTCAATTAGTAATTCCCCCATTGTGACAATAGAGGTGATTCCGACCCCTTCATATGCATCTTTCTTATTTGGGGTTTGATACTTGTCTTGGGGTTTTTTAGGTCTTTTCTTCTTCACTAACTACCAGTGACATCCAACGCAATTTAGATACATTAGTGTGAAAGATAGCAAGGGATTCACAGCACCTTACAACCCTACAAATCTAGTTTTTGGACCTCTTGCATAGATCAGAGCACCCAGAACGTAGACTAGGGCACCCAAAGGTGTCTTGATCCTCTCCTAAGTGCCCCAGTCCACTCAAATTTCCTAGATCTACAAGTTTTTGGACCTCAATAGTTGTTTCCTCCTCTTATTTCTCAATTCAACTTTGTGACACATTCCAAAAAGTTCACCAAATTAGCTAAGCTCCTTCCAACCCTTTGTTGCATATTAGGGTTTCTATTTTCATTATCCTAGTTTCTTGGGTCACTTTCTATATTTATTCACTAATTTTATTTAATTTTATTTATTGTTGTTCCTAGTTATATTAAGTACCATTTTACCACATTTTAGTTAATCATTTTTGTGAACCCGTACTCCATCTTCACACATATAAGATCCTCATTCTTTGTCACCATGTATTCTATTCATCATGAATATATCAATTAATGATTATCTACTTACACACCCTAATGTATTGTATAGAGTCCAACATTTTATAGCTAATTCCCGCATTCATACTGATATGCATTCTAAATAAGTATATAAAAAATTTGTAGATGAATTTTCTCAACACTTATCATTCAAATCTAATCTTCTTGCAGATTTAAACACTTTTGATAATGACCCACCCTTGCATATTATGATTCATATTCTCAATATGGGTATCAAGAACACTCTAATTAATAATGAATCTAATATTAATCTATGCCCTATGTCATTCCTTGAAAAAAAAATTCTTTCTTCTCATGATGTTAGTCCATCATGCCTCTCACTCTGTGCATATGATGGTTTCATTCATCCATGTGTTGGTCACATTAAATTACCTATCACTGTAGGGCCTAAAACTATCCCCACTATGTTTTCGTCATTGATTTCCCAGTCTCCTATAATTGTTTACTCAATAGGCCATGGCTTGATGTCATGCAAGCCATCACATATAGTGTGCATCATTGTGTTAAATTCCTTCATGAAGGCATTGAATATATAGTTCTTCATGACCACGACCCATTCCAATCCTATGATCATGATCCTAATACTAGTCTTCCCATTCCATGTACTAATACTACAGATGATCCTAAACCTATGGATGAACCACCTCACTTGCCACAAATTTAAGGTTCCATTTTTGTATAAATGTAGTTTCTTTGTTAGGAAATTAATATTTACATGGGTATTTACGAGATAGTAAATTATGTTTTGCTACAGTTGTTAGGACCCTAATGTAGCTACCAAATCTTAAAGGTGCATAGGCATGCATAGCTAGAGGAAGTGTGCAAGTTAAGGTGCACAAGGTAGGATTAAAAAAGGGTTCTTAGATAACCAACGATGTGCCCCCACAAAGCACAATTCAGGACTTAGCCATTTTTGGCCTTTTAGACAGAACACATGAAGAACGTGTTTCCATTTAGATAAGGTTCCAGCCTAGCAACAGGGTGTCACGGAAGGAATATACCTTACGATAAGAAGATCCAAAAATCTAATCATGACATGGAGAGGCATGCTCTTGAAGTGATCCACACCTTGACACTTGGGGCCAGATATGAGGTTATAGAGGAGTTTGTATGAGATCAGACGCCTATATATATATGTGCACCATTAGCAAAGAAGAGGAGGAGGAGAACATGAGGAAGGAAGTGGAGCTCTGTAGAATTACTACAAGAACTATGGGATAAAAGGGGTAGATGATTATAGGAAGGATGTAATAAGGGAATGGGTATTGTAAATTTTTTTTCAAAAGTCTTCATGTATGGATCTAGATATGGTGCATGACTATGGTCTCCCCTTCTATGATATTCTATAGTAATGCTATGAATGAATATGATAAGGTTACCATGATAATTTTATTAAGATCTTCTCTTTATATTATCTACATATTTCTATTATGCTTTTTCTCTTGTATAATCATGAACCTTATTTGAATGTTAAGTCTATTTGTGGATTTAAAACTTCCTAGTTTTGTTAATTCTGTTAAGTTCTTTTACTTCTGATATGACTGAAAGGGTATAGAAGCTTTTCTGAGCTCTATATCTTTTTCATGTCCTTTAAAATCACTAATTCAAGATCATGAATGATGCCTTCCACTAAACTCACATAAAAGAGAGACTCGAATCCCTCTCGCATGCCTCGGGTGAGTGCCCAACACCCACTAGGTGATAAGTCGGTGCACATGAGGTTCCCTTGTTCTTGGTGGGTGCAAAAATGACTACATCTTGGTTCTATTTCCAAGACCTCTTTTCAAAGTTGTAGTGGAACATGGCATACATCATGGTCTGTGTAAAAAGTTATGATGGAGTGTTTAACACTTGAAGGTGTTGAAAATTTGTTTAAAAGCATGGAGGATGTGTTTTCTCAGAGATTCAGTATTGGACCTGAGTTTGATACACAAAGACGGGTGGAAGACACTCTCTATCATGAGTTGTATGAAACCTTCTTCTATTGTTTCCTAGTAGAGTTATTTGAGTGGCTCTCGACATATGCATCTAGGTCAGGGTGGTATTATAAATCACACCCTTGGACCTAAGAAACATACCAGAACTTACAAGATGCTGATCTAACGTGGACCCGTGCTATAGATCATTGGTGGAAGGGAGTATTGGCTATCTACACTCTGGAATATGCAATTTCCATGTATTATTTTCCAGAAGTTGCTGAGTTTGAATTTTTGTGGGAGCCCAGAAGATCATTTTTGTAGGCTATCCCCCTGGAAATCAAAATATTGATGGTAACCATGAGTTTAGAGGCATTCCTAATGGCCAGATAAACCACTCTAAGCACTTGGAAATGAATCTAGGTTGGGGAAAGATGAATGATATAACGACTAAAAAGGAAAGGGAGGAGAGATGGCTCAAGTATGGTGAAACACATGAGAGGGAGATTGTGAGATGGTGTGAGGTTGCATTTACGATGGATTCATGGAGGCAGACATTTTTGGGAGAAGAGGTTCACATGGAGGATGTGGAGCCTGAATAGTCTATGCTACCCCATCTTAGCAAGCATGGAAGAGAGAACCCCTCAGCTTCTGATGAGAGTCCATTACATGGAGAAATAAGAGTCATTGGCGTGCATCTAACCCTACCTAGTGACCAAAACTTAGCACTTGGTTTGCTCGAATGAGGGAAAAGTATAGTTGATCCATTTGATATTAGTGGAAGCAACCGATCGGCACCCAAAATATATAGATTCTCATTTGGGAATTCTATGGCTTCACACACTATTCTAGTATTTGGTGGAATGTTTGGACAAGGCACATATACAGCTAGTTTTGGGAGTGCATCAGGAAGTGGTGGAGGAAATACAACTAGGAGTGGCACTAGTTCACAAATTGTTGGAGCATAATTCAGTGGGATGATGGGAACATTTGACATGAAAAACACAGGCCCTGTACCTAACATAGGAGGATTTGGAGGTGGAAGTGGTGGAGCTGGTGGCTCAGGATCTAGTGGGTCCAGTGGAGGAGGAAAAACTAGAGGAAATCAAGGGACTGGGTTAGGAGGACAAGGGCCTCAGCCACCTCCTCAAGTTTTTTTTTAGATTTCTCTACACTTACCAGATTATAGTGGGATAGAAGATGCCGCAGAGCATGTGTATAACTGTGAGCTGCTATGGTGCGTGAAGGGGATCACAACCCAGGATCAAAAGGCTAGTAAATTTGCAACAACCTTCCAAGGATGTGAGCATAGTTGGTATATAAATTATGACCCTCATTAGACTATTGTGGATTATACCACATTGAAAAATAAATTCTTGTTAGAATTCCACATACCTGAGTTTTAACAGAAGAGCATCAGCTCTCTCAAGGAAATCCAGTAGGGAATGGCAGAGACTGTGTAGGAATATGATGCACACTTTAAAACTCTTTTGTCTAAATTGTCTTATGATATCCACCCTTCACAACATGCTCAGTGGTTTGTCAGAGGGTTGATCACACCCTTTAGGAGGGATTTTTCTCATAAAACATTCACATACCCACGCGAAGCGTTGGAAGCTAATTTTCATGCTGAGGCATTTGGTAGTGTTGACACTGGTGTTAGCCCATTTCTAGAGGCTTAGGTCACTGCCATGGCTAAGCAGTTGGAGAAATTATCTGCCAACATAATATCAAAGAATCACAGTGGGATGTGGTGCATAGATTGTGATGTAGAAGAGCACACGAAGGATAATTGTGGGATATATACTTGGAAGGTGGTATCTGTTGTAGTGGTAAATTGTGAAATATGTCACGGGGACCATGATGCAAGTAGGTGCCCCATTTTACAGTGTGTGATCCATAAAAAAATATCTTGTTATTGCAAGATATGTACCTTAACCACACATGACAACAAGGATTGTAGATTGATTGACTAGATTCGTGAGGAAATTGATCTTGGTGTATGCCAGACTGGCATTGCCAATAGTTCCAAAGGAGATGAGCATCAATATGAAGAACGTGGATATAGAGGTGCGCGAGGGAGGTGATTTTGTAGAGGATTTCATGGTCGTGGTAACCGCGGCGGAAGAAGTGAGTTCTTATGTGGAACATGCTTTAATTGTGGATCCACAGACCATTATAAGCATGAATGTCCAGATCTTCTACAATGCTCCTGGTGTGGGAAAAAACATAAGAATGAAGACTACCTAGAGTTATATGAACATATGAGTCAGCAGCACTAGAAGGATAAGGGTACTGCCATGGTGAGTATTAAGAAGGCTGATGCACAATGTCTCCCATGAGTAATACGTGAATCAGAACTACAACCTATTATGGTAACAACAATGGTGGAGTCCACGCATGCAAAAAAAGCACCTAAGTAAAGACCTTTGGTTTCAAGGGAAGAGGTAGTACATGGGAAGTATCAAACCTGTCTCACCAGAAAGAAATCTACTAGGAAACCATGGATGTAATTCGAAGCTTACAAGGGGAGATCCAATGCTTAAAAGAGAAAACTAGAAAAGATGAGCAAAGAAGACCAGTAGAAGCACCAAAGGATGACTTGGATGAGGTTAAGGAGGTGTGCAAACTGATGAGGCAAGAGAATGTTATTCCCCTACTAAAGCATGGTTGAGAGAAAAGGTACCACGTGCTAGGGAAGAGCATGAAAGGAAAATCCTGCATGTAAACCTCCCATCTCACAACCTCTATTATGACAGAGAGATCACCTTGAACACAGTAATGGATGGATGGCTACTTAGCAACATCCTCATTGACACAGGCATGGAGGTTAATGTTCTCACTCTGGATGCCTGGCATAAAATGGGAAGACCTGTATTACAACCATCTTCAAATGTGTTGTATATGGAAAATAAGAAAAAGGCAATGCCCATAGGTGTCTTGAAGGATGCGACCATTACCATTCAGGGGACTAAGTTCACTAGGGATTTTGAAGTATTAGCACTTGCCAAGGTAGATGATTTCCCAACGTTACTTGGGCACCTATGGTACTATAAGAATAATGCAGATCTCTGGTTTAACAAGGGGTACATAAGCTTTGAAAACAAGGAAGAGATGGTGATTATACCACTTGCTGATGGATAGTCCACACCCTATACTGAACCCCTTGGAGAGTAATTCCTTGACAAAATATACATGTGCTCCATAAGATATCCAAAGACCATCCACCCTACAGAAGGATTCATCTAGTTTGTTGATGCTCAATCTGTCAATGACACTACTAGTATAGCATGTGATAATTGGGCACATGGGACTTATGAAATTATTAGGTGACATCTGAAAGGATCAGTGACCAAGGTAACCATGACGTGTACATTTTGGTGCCTGGGAGGAAAGGAAATAACCAAGTATTCTGAGGATGCATACCCTAAGGTCTTTTTGATGGAAATGGAAGCTTAATGGAGGGAGGATGAGCGAAGAGGTATGTTGGGTTATGTTTTGATAGGTACAATAGTGAGGTGGTGGGTCACACATAGTAAAAACTTGTTGGAATGACGTGAAGTCAGAATTGCACTCACTATCTTATTCTCAAGGAGCAATATACCCACCACTATCAAGGATTACAATGGCAATAAACCCACCTCTTCCCACATCCAGGCATGTGAGTGGATCTAGGGAGAAGGCGTGTAAGCTTTACAACCCTCCCTTTGGGTGCACAAGTTGTATTCAACACTACAAGGTTGTGCGGACCCTTGGTACATCCATTCTGAAACTCACTGCCAGATGGGAAATTGGTAGGAATTAGCGGCTGACCTGGTTCACACAATTAAGTACCGAAGTTCCAAGCAACTGGTTGATGAGGCATTGCAGGATGTCAAGCACCTCACTCTAGGGGATTGCACCATGGTCGAAGATAGATTAGTATACTTACTTGGTAGACCTATCTTGGAAGTGTGGTTCGAAGAGGAGGAACCAGAAGGCATATAATTTGAGCACACGTGTGCTAAAAAGGAGAAAGTAAAGATTGTATATGTTATTGATGGAGAGGAGATGGAGGTCTCGAATGTCAACCATTCGGTTGGGATACATGAGGTAATTGACAGTACAGATGCATGTGCACGCGCATATCATGAACCACTCAAAACCAAGAAAGTTAATATCATCTTGGAGAATGAGCCCAAGGAACCTATCATGAGGGACTACTGGTCGGACAAGGAAGTATCAAAGATCATCGATCTCTTATGTAAATTTGAGGATTTATTCCCACATGGATACCATGAGTTAAAAGGTGTCCACCATTCATTAGGGGAAATGAGGATAAATTTGAAAGATGGTGCATGCCCGGTCAGGAAGAGGCCTTACAGGATGAATCCCAACATGCATGTAAGGTTTAAAGAAGAGCTAGATGAAATGATAGCATCCAATATCATTGAGGCTATGGAGGAATCAAAATGGATAAGTCTAATGGTGATCAACATAAAGAAGGATGGGAAGATGAGGATATTTTTGGATTACATGGAGTTGAACGTTGTTTGTATCATAGATCCTTTTCCCACCCCCTTCACTGAAGAGATTTTGGAAGGATTTACTACGTGTGAGGTCTATTCCTTCATGGATGGATTCTCAGGATATCATCAAGTAAGGATTGCCAAGGAATACCAAGAATAGACAACTTTCACCACCGAGTGGGGAAGCTTTGCATACACGGTCATGCCCTTTGGATTAAGGAATGTGGCTACTGTATTTTCACGCATAGTGGTACAAGCATTTCAAGACTTCATCCTAAAGTTCCTTCAAGTATATTTGGATGATTAGACAGTGTATGGATTGGTCAGGGACCATTGTGATAACTTGATATTGATGTTTGAAAGATGTTGGTAGTTGAGGATTTCCCTCAACATCAAGAAATGTGTCTTTACAACTATTTTTGGAACGTTGTTAGGGCATATCATATGGAAAGAGGGCTTACTGGTGGATCCCACAAAAGTTATAGTTATTGTGGGATTAGAGGAGCCCACTAGCCAAAGAACCATGCATGGATTTCTTGGACACATTGGATACTATAGAAAATTCATTAAGGGATATGACAAGATCACCGCACATTTGGAAATATTGCTCAGACATAAGAGTGCCTTTCAGTGGGGAGAGGTGCAGCAAATAGCATTTGACACTCTAAAAGAAAAGCTTGTCACCACACCTATTCTACGATTCCCATCATGGGATAAACCTTTCCATGTCCACATGGATGCCTCTGGTACAACAATGGGATCCATTCTTATTCAACTAGAAGAGGGGATTGTTGATCATCCCTTATGTTTTACAAGTAGAAATTTGACACTAGCATACTTATACAACGACTGAGCACGAGGCATTTTCAATGATCTACGCACTCCAAAAATTTAGACAATATCTACTAGAAACTCCCTTCATATTCTACACTGACCATATGGCCTTGAAGTATCTAGTAAACAAAGCATTTTTGCAAGGGCACATATGTCGTTGCATACTTTTGTTTTAGGAATTTGAATTCAGAGTGGTGGTAAAACTTGGAAAGAAAAATTGTGGGCCGGATCATTTATCAATGATTGATTTAGGAGAGAACATGTAAATTATTGAGGAAACCATGCTAGATGTGTAACTATTCAGGTTGCAGCACACGCCCTCAGAGTTAGAAGACATTTCTATTTTTCTCAAGGAAGGTGTGGCACCTGAAGGGATGAAAGCAATGGAAAGGAAAAGGATAGCCATATGTGCCACACCCTTCATGTTGATCAATGGGGATTTGTATAAAATGGGCCATGATGAGGTTTTGCACCGGTGTGTATTAGAACATGAATGCGTGGCCATAATATAAGAAGTCCATGGTGGGATTGCTGGAGGACACTATTTAGGGAATGCAACCGCATGTAAGATCCTATTCACCGGAATATGGTGGGAGACGATTCACCTGGATTACATTGAGTTTTACAAGGCCTGTGACCACTGCCAACACCTTAGAAAACTTGGAAGAAGGGATGAAATGCACTTGTGCCCCATTGCCAGTGTAGAACCTTTTGAGAAATGGGCAATAGATTTTGTTAGACCAATCTCACCAACTACGTGAAGTAATAACTCGCGGTATATCATTACCTATACTGATTATCTGACAAGGTGGGTAGAGGCCATTCCCACTAAGGATTGCACCACAGCCACAGCTACTAGATTTTTTTGGGAGAACATTATCAACAGGTATGGGTGCCCATTAAGTTTAACAAGTGATAGGGGCACTCACTTTTTAAATGAAACTATAAGAATTCTATTGGAAGAATTCATGGTAGCCCATCGTAAGACTACCCCTTATCACCCTTAGGAAAATGGAACTACAGAGGCATTTAACAAAATCCTTAGTCACACATTGAGTAAGATATGTGATGTGGGTAGGCAGGATTGGGATAACAAGGTGTTAGTAGTTCTTTGGGCATATAGAACAACGTATAAATATTAAACAAGGCCACACCATTTCAATTGGTGTTCAGCATGGAAGCAGTTTTATCAGGAAAATTCATGCTACCATCTCAACATATAGCACACAAAGGAGGGTTCGACAATGAGAAAGCACTGGAAGAAAGAATAGATGAATTGATAAAGTTGGATGAAAGGTGCTCACTAGAAATATGGAGCCAAACAATTGAGAAGGCAAAGAAAAAGGCATGGCGTGACTGCCATATTAAGAACAAATAGTTTGAGATTGGCCAGATGGTATTGCTCTATGATTCAAAATTTCTATGCCATCCTTGAAAGTTGAAGGTGCATTGGTTGGGTTTTTATGTAATTTCATACATCCTTGATTTGGGCACGTGTCAGTTACAAGCACTGGATGGAACAAAATTACCTGGACACTTCAATGGGAGTAGGTGGAAGAAAAGATGCTAGCAATCGGTCCGTTGGATCTACAAACTAGAGCAGAAGTGATTCACAGGTGTTAGGAACATTTTGAAGAAGTTTTGTGATCAAAGGAGAAAAATATAAGATTAGGGTTTGTGTTTTATAGCGTGGGGTGCTTGAGAAAAACTTTCAAACAACTCACAAGTTAACCTAATAATGAAAGCAAATGGTGTAATGAAAATCATGAAACCAGTTGATAAACCTGCAGAACAATCCAAGAAGGGAAAGGGTAAAGGAAAAGGAAAGAAGAAACAAGAAGAAACACCCTTGGATAAAAATGAGGAATGGTACTCAGAGATGCAATATCCGGATGGGGTTTTTCTATGGTAAGAGTGGGAGTCCCACATAAGAAAGATGACCATGAACGAATACAATCACTAGTCAAGTAAAATCGAGAAGGAAATGATGCAAGAGCTGGTGCGCCCCACAAATAAATGAACATCTGATGGGTTGCTGATGTATAGCAATGTGGTCAAGGTGAAAATGGAGAAGGTAGAGCTTCTCCAAATTTTTGAATTACCATATTTCAAGAATCCCGAACACTTGTACCAGTGGTTGATGACGCGTGTACATAAAGACTTCTTCTGCTTCACAGGGTGCAAAATGCGCATAACTCCCCAACTAATTTCACACTTCATAGACCTAAACTGTGAATGGGACGTGCTCGAAGATGACCTCCTGGACAATGAGGTAATCAAAGAAACCATAGCATCCCAAGAATTGAAGAAGAGATCAAGGTACTCTGACGTCTCAGATATCAACGATCCGGTGATGAAGATGGCCGCACACCTAATCTCCAAGCAATATGGACAAGAAAGGTGGACCCAGGTGAGCAAGCCTTGGCTGAATGTCTATAGGAAATTCATAGAGGGCACCATATATAACCTCTCCCAATATATTGTAGATGGAATCATAAACAGCGTGGAGAAGAAAGGAAATATCTTATTTAGAAACATTTTGTTGACAATTGTGCTCTCATAAGTCAAGGTGTCGGATACATCTGACAAGTTCATGTGGGAGTACCTTGCTGAAGATCCTTTTCCTGTGGAGAGGTTTCAAAAATACACATGTGAATCCATGACATGGGTACACAAGGTGCACTTATAAAAATGGTATACGCGCCTTAGGAATGCATTTGTGGCTGAATGGTGGATCCCTGAACAACTCCCTGTGATGACCAAAGGAGAACCAAATTTCACAGTCTACCAGCACTTTTGTGTTGGTAAGTTCTTTTTGGTTGATGGAAGTTGGAGTCCATGGTGCAAAATCCCATTCTTGTTTATTGTCCAATTTTTCCAAGCGGAAGTAAAAAGATACAAGGAGTTGAAGAAATTAAATCTTGACTTTTCCACCCTTGATAGAGAGCACAGGGAAATGAGGAAGAAGCCGGTCTACCTAGAGAAGTGCACTATGTTAAAAGGTACGTGTCACATGATGTGCATATTGTAAGGCCCTTGACCTTACTTATTGTTGGGAGCAATTCCACAAGGATTTACCTATGTATAAGGCCAAAATTCAAAAAGGACGCATACATGGAGGATGAGATATCCATCGCAGATGACCCTAGTGGAAGTAAGAAGCCCATGCCAAAGTGTAAGGAGAGGGAAGAGAAAGAGGAACATAGGGTGGTGGAGAAGCAGGATGTAGGTACCACGGGAACAAGTACCTACATTCGGAAGAAGTAGAGGATGGTGGTCAAGGAGAAGACCCCAGAACCTACAAAGCCACCATCCCCTGAGGAACCCTCAGATGAAGAGAAGACCACATCCCCAACTCTGGAGTTTTCAGCAAAGGAAGAAGAAAAGGGATGGAAGAACCAGAGTCCAAGGATACAGATGACATGAATGCCTATATAGGAAAAAAGGATGATGATGAAGAGGAAGATCTGGAGGTAAATTAGGAGCTAATTGATGTTCAATGATTCATAGGAAGAGGAAGTAGAAGATGCAAATGATGCTTTTATCTTTACAAGGAGGAAGGGAACCTAAGGGGAGGAAGGCACATATAATGAAGAAAGGAGGAAATGGGAAAGTACCAAGGAGCCAGATATTCCCAAGCTCACTCAGGAGGAGGTGGATGAGAAAGTGACAAGGGAGACAGAGAAGATGATTAATACCTTGGTCAATGATGAATTGGAGCACAGCACGGAGCTCGTGCTCAGTGAATTCAAGGAAGAGAAAAGGGAGAAGAGTGTGAGTAGCACAAAATGCCCAAATCTTATAGTGACTATTCCAAAGGGCATGTGCACAAGAAGTAAACACATAGAGGGAGGAAAATCAATGATGGGGTATGTTAATGACCCTAGAAAAATTTTCTGTGCATGCTTCCAGAGTACCATGCCCACCAAGGAGCTCACCGCCATGGAGTCCTTTGATCCTAAGGGTGGATACCCACACACAAGAAAGATGATATCATGGGTGTTTGACTCCCACATTGATGAGCCCAAGTTTTAGGTTAACCAAGGGGTGATACTAGAGCTATCTGAGACAAAGGGGGTCAAGCCCATCATAAACGCACAACAACTGTCGAATGAGAAAGTATGTAATGCACTCAACAAAGTCTCCATGGAGGTAGAGGCAAGGCTATTCTACAGAAATGATATGGTTAAAGTCTTGGAGGACCTGATGGAGAAGAGGAAGGAATAAATATTTGACCTAACAAAGGAAATCAGCCTTGAAAAGCTGGTCAGCACTTAACTACAGTGAGAATTACAAGAGGAGAAATCTAAAGTGTGCAAAGTTTCCAAGAAGGTGGAGCTCATCTCTCAAGCTATTGTCATGAATCACCTAGACCTTAACCCTCCCACGCAAAAATATGGTTCCCCCCTAGAGTGTCTTGAAAACTTGACTCAGATACTCACCATGGAAAGGTAGCCTTTGGCCTTGGAGTTGGCAGAGGATGTAGCTACGCGCTTGGAGCAGGAGGATAAGTTGAAATTCATCATGCTCATAGCTTAATACAACAAGGTGCTTGTTGATGTAAAAGTAGCTGCAAAAATCGCTGGGGTCGCATATGACCATTATGTGGATTAGGACAAGGTGACAAGCATGCTTCTTGCCAATGATGAGGCTGAGCTGAAGGAATTTAGGGAAAAGAATAAAGGTAATAGAGTAGAGCAAGAAAATATTCTAGCCGAAGTAGAAAGAAAATATGAAGCTATTGAGATCCTTCGAGTCTCAATCAAAACCCAACTTAAAGAGCTCTACATGATCATTACAAGGAATATGGATGCCTTGGAAGATCAAGCTAAGGAACTGGAAGAACAGTAAATACCATAAACATAAAGGGAGAAGGATTAACCTTCGATGAAGTGAGTGCATTGATTGGTGACCTTTGTAAGAGGGCACAGGATGAAGTTAGCACTTGGAATACACTAGAGGCCAACCTGTGGCAGAATTTTCCCCTTCTTCTTTAGATAGTTTTCCTTATATTCTCTCTCTTCCCCATTTCTTTATTCTTTCCCTCCATTCTTTTATAAGGCAAGGCCTTGCCTTTTTGTATTGCATTCTTTGAAAAGGTTCTCAAGGGTGGAGAACAGGTGAAGTGTGGGGTAATGTTGGGACCCTAACGTAGCTACCAAATCTTAAAGGCACGTAAGCATGCATGGCCGGAGGAAGCGTGCAAGTTAAGGCACACAAGGTAGGATTTAAAAAGGGTTCTTGGAGAACCAAGGACGTGCACCCATAAAGCACAATTTGGGACAGCCATTTTTGGCCTTTTGGAAAGAACACATGAAGAACGTGTTCCATTTGGATAAGATACCAACCTGGGAATAGGGTGTCTTGGAAGGAATATTCCTTGTGATAAGAAGATCTAAAAAGGTAATCATGACATGGAGAGGCATGCGCCCAAGGCGATCCACACCTTGACACTTGGGGCTAGATCTGAGGTTGCAGAGGATTTTGTTGGAGATCAAATGCCTATATATATGCATGCCATTAGCAAAGAAGAGGAGGAGGAGAACATGAGGAAGGAAGCGGAGCTCTACAAAATTACTGTGAGAACTATGGGATAAAAGGGGTAGATGATTATAGGAAGCATGTAATAAGGGAGTGGGGAATGTAAATTTTGTTTTGAAAGTCTTCATGTATGGATCCAAATATGGTGCATGACTATGGTTTCCCCTTCTGTGATATTCTATAGTAATGCTATGAATGAATATGATAAGGTTACCATGATAATTGTATTAAGATCTTCTCTCTATATTATCTGCATATTTCTATTATGCTTTTGCTCTTGTATAATCATGAACCTTATTTGAATGTTAAGTCTATTTATGGATTTACAAATTCTTAGTTCTGTTAATTCTATTAAGCACATTTACTTTTGATATGACTGAAAGGGTATAGAATCCGTTCTGAGCTCTATAGATTTTCATGTCCTTTAAAATCACTAATTCAAGATCATGAATGATGCCTTCCACTAAACTCACATAAAACAGAGACTCGGTTCCCTCTCACGCACCTCAGGTGAGCACTCAGTGCCTGCTAGGTGATAGGCTGACGTGCATGAGGTTCCCTTGTTCTTGGTGGGTGAAAAAATGACTATAGTGGTTATTTTATATTGTTGTAACAAATAATATATTCTATTGTTTGTTTTTACCCGTAAATTATATAAATGGGTAAGTTGTTGATTGAATTCCTATTTTATAGGAATCATTTTATCTAATATTATGTCTATATAATAGCCTACGAATGTAATTCATTTTATGTTGAATAGAATATCTTTCTAATTAATTTTCTCTGCGTTGATTTGATTCTTCTAATGTCCTAATTCGAGTCTGAACAAATTTAATAGTTGGTATGAAAGTGATGTGATCGTGTGCTTTAACAGAACTATGAGATACCTCAGAGGTTTTTAAGAGTCAAATACTACAGGAAGTAGGTTCGAAGTGGGAGCTTAGATCTATTCGTTTGATTTTACTTTGGTTTATGTGACTCCTATGAACAAATAATTGTAGCATTCCTATGCCAGGCATAGTAGGCAAACCATGTGTGCCATTTCCTCATACTGGATATATGTTGTTTTGAATTATACACGTATGTCATAGTATGTGAGATGTATTCACCCATATTTTTTGAATTATAACTCTTGGTATTTCTTGCATCGATCTTCATACCTATGGGATTTTTTATTTCTGGATTCATGTATCAATTATTTGCACAAATAAAAATTCCAATAACATCACTAATTATTAAGTCGCTACGTTGTGATTTTTTTGTTGCATGAGAGGTGAATCAAACCATTGATATAGCTTCCAGTGAATGAAATTTTTTTAATTATATTCTCATCCACCAATGATCAATCGATATATGTTTACATGCAACTTATTACGGTATCTAATATTGGATCTGTAATCATTTTGCATCAACGTTGTCATCGGTTTCATCACCATTCAATCTTCTAAGCATTGACCAAAACAACTAGAAGGTTTGAAGGATGTGTCCAAATATGTTATAGAAATTTGGTACCTCGTGTTTGCATTAGATGTATTGAATGAAAAATATCAAAACATGTGTGGTATAGCAACACCATGCTTGTACACATTTTATATGCATTGAAAGTGCTTTGGCATATCTCAATTTGTGGACAGATGGAAAACTATTCATAATCTATTACCCGCTTGTCTATTTTTCTCAAAATAGCTCTCCCCATTGGTCATCTCCATCACCACATCAACCATTTATTCTTGTTCTTCTACCAAATTTTGATCCCCTACATGGTACACCGTCTTCACTCAGTCTCCTCATTTAAGAGTACATTTTGTTGTGTTTCTTTTTTTCATAATTATAATTTTGTGTTGTTTTAAGTTATTCACAAGTTTAGTTTATCTTGTTTAATCCTATGTTTCCAAGTCAAAAGAATTGTTATTTATCATCCAGGTTGGTAAATGTGTTATGATTCTATAATATATGTCGTGCCATAAAATTATGTTATTTTGTTATTATTTTTTTGTGTCTCCATAGTCGGTTCTTTATATTTTTGTCTACCATTAATATATGTGTCAATACTCAAGTCATCCAAATAGTGTTTATATTATTTATTACTTTTAAGTCATCATTGTAATATTGATGTTATTATTGTCGATATCATTATCGTTAAGTGTCATTCAAAAATTGAGGTCATGTAAAAGAGTCAGATTTTTTTTTTTGTATTGTCGTTGTCAAAGTCATTTTTCATTTAAAAATAATCTCATTTTATTACTTTTTAAATTTCCAGTCCAGTCTTCTTATCATCAAATAGTGTCAAATGTCAAAAAGTCATAATTTTTCATTGTAGTAAAAAATTTTTAAAAAAAACAAATTACCTTGTGGATGCATTTTTGGTGTTACCTGACGTCCAAAAAATAAAGTGTTTCACATTTTGGGAGGGATACTATATAATAAAAAATGTGGAAATAATTGAGCATCACAGATTTATCCAGCTGAGTTAGCAACACATTTTTTAGAGGACAGAGGCATCAGAGGCTGGAGGACAACTAACAACCTCTTGTCAATCACCAATGATGGGGACACTTCACTGATTTGGTGGCAAGTGTGTGCAATGTTTTTGATTTCACATTTTTAGTTGTGTGCTTTAGTTTCATAGTACATGTTTTGCAGTACATTCATGTTTCCATTTTCCATTGTGTAATTTTCACCTTGTTAGTGTCGATTGAAAAATAAGAACAGAGGTTCATTCCTGTTCACTTGTGTATGTGACTATTCCTACATAATTCCCTAATGTAATAACATAGTGAAGAACATATAACATAGTGAAATGCAACATCATGAGTCTTGAAGAGGTTTGATAGTTAGATGTGTTCTCGCTTGAGTTCCCACACTGCTATGTTAGATGTGTTCCCTAGAGTGACCAGTTGATAAGTAGAATATTCTTGAGCCTGTTCCCATCCTCGTCGGTCAGATGTGTTCCCGAAAGTGCATAGTTGATAAGAAGTTGATGTGTTCCTTATTCTACCTTTAGTTCGAGTGTTGTACCAAGATCATGGGCAAGCATGGGTGATAAACTATAGAGGAAGTGTGAAATTTCTTTTGCTTCCATGTAAAAATTAAGGGGGGAATGTTAAAAAATTAATATTTACATGGGTATTTACGAGATAGTAATCTGGTGATCTGTTCCAGTGTCTCTCCATCTTCGGCACATCCAGCAGACCACATTCATATTCCAATCCCCGAATCTTATTGTTTTCTACAGTTATTTTATATTGTTCTAACAAAAAATATAATTTATTGTTTGTTTATACATACAAATTATATAAATGGGTAAGTTATTGTTTGAATTCCTATTTTATAGGAAGTAGTTTATCTAATATTGTGGCTATATTATAGCCTACAAATGTAATTCATTTTATGTTGAATAGAATATCTTTCTGATTATTTTTCTCTCTTGTTGATTTGATTCTCATTTTGTTCTAATTCGTATCTAACCAAATTTAATATTCTTCTGCACCACATATTACTACTACTTCTATGATTCCTTATTAGGGGATTTCCTGGTCTATGGACATCACTATATCACCTACAACTTTGCATGCACCACTTACATTAACATGCCCACCATTTACTTGTACACTTCTTATGAATGACTCATATTGAGAACATATTCCATTTGATCCTACTTTTTATGACACCATTTTCTCACATGATGGTTTAGCTTGAATTTTTTTTTATTTTGAGGACCTCTATCCTCCTACTCATGCTCCTCATATATACTATGGATTTTTCACTATTACTGCTAATTATTGATTGTGTGTCTTCCATCTTAGAGTCTATTTATTGTAAATTACTCACTCTTCTCCACTCACATTAGGGCAATCATGGATTGATCAGATTCGGGGAATTATTGATTGTGATCATATAGACATATAACTTCCCATGCCATTTGGTCATGTATTCATTTACAATAGTTCTTTTCTCATCTATTCATAAAATCTCACTCCTTGGTATGTGCATGGTTGTCCACTTCCTCCATTCAGTGATGATGAATATGATATGGCTCTGTAAAATTTATGCCTCAATGGCTCATTACATGATCAACCAAAAACTATTTCTTATCAAGTCTCTAATTCTTATCCATATGACTGTGACCCTAAAATTAACAATCTCTTAGATGACATTACATGATCCATCTTTCCTCTTCCATAATTGGGGGTAAAATGATATAACACATTCCCCCTAATATAACAACAACATACATCACAACATAACATACTTATAGCATAAGCATCTCGTATCCTCATCACATTGTGCATTCATCACACTCATACCAGTATCATCATTACCCAATGAGGCACTCTTATGCTTCGGTTCACACTTGAATGTTGAGGGCTTACTATACATGTTTCATCTATTCACACATCTTTCGTCTTACATGTTACACTCTACATTTAGTCTACATCATTACACATATACACATCATACATCACACTTTTAGGGTCTACATCCTATACTTCCATTACGCATTTATACACCACATATTATCTATACACTAAACTGGTATTCATCATACATATGTCACACTTTAGTTATCCATGATTCTAGAAACCTATATTACTCCTCCTATATACTACATTACACACAATCTCACATTACTATTCTACCTTACATTGCACACTATACATTGTATTTTTACACATCTTACACACCACATGGTCATTTATTATCATCACATATACTACATTGTATTTTGCATGCTACACTCATTACCATATGATGCACTTTAGTTTCTCGGTCCATACTCAACTGCGGAGGGTTTGCAAATCAAATGGACCTTATCTTCATCACACGTTCATTGTTCAACCTTTCTTCACACGACATTCCTAGGTTAATGACATACACTATAGGCTAAATGGTCACCTATTCACATCATATTGTACTGGTACATGCTTTAGGTTACATCACTACTCTCTCTATTCATCTAGTAGTGATATATGCTTTAGGATACATCATCACTCTTTCGATCATATTTTCTTTATATATGCTTTAGTTATAAGAGTCACACACATACTTCATTTCTAGGTTACATCTCATCAACACACACATACACATTCATCACAACACGTTAGACACAACACACATTTCAACCATTTCTCAATGAAGCACTCTTTTTTATAGTTCATTATTGACTACTAAGGGGGAAAAAAATATGAACCTCACTGTATACATTTTCATTCACTCAAAGGGAACACGACTCCTTTCATTCCATATTATATTCCATTACATCCATCCACAACATGTTGCATATCTTGGTTTCTTTTACTCTTGCTTGCATTTTATTGTATATGGTATCTTTATTACACATGTTATTTCTATCTCTTATATGTCATGTATTTATACCATACACACATGCACATTCATGCATTTGTTTAGTTATTATCCAGATATAGGTCTCTTACATGTGGCATGTATTCTTTCCTCCTACCACTACTACAACAATCATTGGGGCCATCTACATTAATATGTTACATGTGCTATTGTTTGATTATGTATATAACACTTTACATCACTTGCTTATACATGCTTTTGACAGATGAGTTATTTTTATAACATGTTCATGGGTGCTTCATGTGTAGAATTTGTTTTGTAGGATTATTTGCTTTCATGGCTATCTGTTGTTTGTACTTGGTTTTTTGTTTTCTATTATATGTGGGCCTTGGCCTATTTTTTGTGCACACACTTGTTTATTGTATGAATCTAGGATGGCCTTACATGTCTTACGACATCATGAGTGATGTCCAATGTTTATTGCCATATTTGTATGGCTTACTTTGTCTTTTTATGTGTTTACATTACTATATTGCTTAGTAGCTTATACACTATTTGCATAGATTACACATTGTCTTATACATGCATGCTTGTTTGTACTAAGACATATTTTGGCTAGCCTCTTGTTTTTATGTTCCTTGATTTCTACCAAGCACTTTCCTTTCCCCATGTAGGGAAGAGTTATAGAGTTCATGTGGTTGGTCCTCTTTTGGGGCTGCATTCTCCTATCAGCAACATCACATGTGCCCCCAAAGAGGAGGGAATAATTTGGAGTTTACATACTATACATTATTTCTACACTGGTTCAGTTCAGTTCAGTTTCCACCCTTGGCATTGTGGGTTATAAAATGAGTGGGTTTAGACTAGTCTAAAAACCTAGTACATAGTGGATTTTATATCACATGGTTATCCTTAGCATTCTGGGAAGCAGTTGTAAGTTAGAGGATACAATGGAATTCCTCTCTACACTACTTCAGCCAGTGGTGTCAGATCATTCAAAAATCTAGGCAGTTTAAAGATCTCTTCATACATGTTTTGGGACGTAGTTAAAGGATGGAGGATACTAAATAATTCCTCCCTATAATTCTTCATACTATGGCATCAAATTTCCCAAAAAACTAGGATAGGATATCCTCTTTCCACACCCTTTCTCTCATCAAGGATCATGTGAACATGTTCCATTTTTCATTTGCGTATTTTACATTTAGATACTTTTACATACACATAAATGCATCTTTTACATGTGTTTTTACATATATACATGTGTATTTGACTTCTTGATCATCTTCTCCTTGTAGGTTTGACCATATGAGAAGAAAGTAGTCAACAAAAATAACTACAATAATGGGGGCAACAAAAACAACATTTCGTGGTAGCACACACCATACTAACCATGTAGGTACATCACACACATCAGAAACTACATATGTGTTTTTACCTTAGGATCACTCTCATCACTTTTTTTCACTTTTTCATATTTATTTTCCACACTCTATCATCTTTTTTGTCACTCCACACTTTATCTATTCCTTCAGTACATTTCTACATCACTCTACATTGATTATCAGGTACTCATCTCTATCTACTTTATGTTACCAAGATTTTTTCTCACCAACATAAAGTGGGGGTAAATCTAGTTACAATATCACACACTTTAGACATTATTTAGTCCCAATATCATACTTCTATTCATATGGTTTTTGAGAGAAGAAAGTACTAATTAACCCCCATCTTTTGGCCATTTTACTTTAATTTATGTCATCATTTCCGACCTCTCATATACACTTGCCTAGTCTATTTTCATCATTTTCCCATTATTTTAGCCTTAACTGGGGCACCCTTAGGTGCCCTAGTCCCAGTCAGGGAACCTTGATCCTTTTCCCACTTTCCCTCCACTTTTTGGGAACTTTCTATCCATTTGATAATTTCATGTTTCTTGTGGTCATCCTCTTTGGGGTTAATTATGAATTTTGATCAAGATAACCCTATAAATATAAAGCTATAAAACCATAATGAGGGACCATGAACTAGTCACTATTATCATCACCTAAGGTTACATTAGTCAAAGGCTCCATTTTCATCCGTCTAGCTCCATCACAAAGCACAAGGCTAGTTCATCTACATCATACAAGCATAGGAGGGAAGTTTATTCTATTACATCAACCATTATATTACATTTTCTACAAATATTTATTGCTCGGTACTTTCATAAAGTGCGACTGACACAAGAGCACCTAGGGAATGATTTCATACACTTACACATAGAACTACATCAAGTCTGAGATATAATTTAGTCCTCAGTTATCAAGTCCATGATTGTGGTAGCTGAGTTCAATTTGAACCCTTCATAAAAATTGTAATATGATCATTTGGATGTTTCTTTCCATCTCCATAAAATTTGGGAAAGTTATTTCTTGATCCTTTTGGTAATTCATGAAGTGGAGGATCCAATGCTAGTGGACCAATATTTATTTTCCAATGTACAGGTGCAACAATTTTTAGAGGAATATTATTAAATAGTTGAGGAGAGAGTGGAGTTGTAACCAAGTCGAGAGGTGAAGACTCAAGTGTTTGTCTTGGAATCCATATGAGAAAAAGTATGAAATTAGTTTATTCCTGCAGCTTAAATGTAGGATTGTGAAAGACTATAGTGTCACTTGCTTACTATTCTTTAGTGATTCTCCCTTCTATTAATTTTTCTCATAATGTTAGATAAGGATACAATTATGCAAATTATATATTTTTCAATAGGATTACAAAAAGGATCTTAAACATTCAGATAGTATTTTTGGTATATTTTCTTGTTTTATAATTTTTATGGGTTTTTTTAATTTTAGAAATATTTATAGAGTGTATAAGGGAAAATTTTCCCCAGTGGAGTTGCCAAAATCTATTGGTTAAATATTTTTTGTCAGGACATATTTGTGGTTTTTACCAATGGTCACGAGGCTAGGCCCCTCCTTCTTGGGTATGGAGAGGCTTTCATTTATTAAATTCAAGGACTAAATAAAATTGTGGGTGGCTGTTAGGTTGGGGATTACAGAGGAATATTCTACTAAACTTGTGACTAAGTTCTTGTACAATGTATAAGGGAGGAATTTTCTTTGAAGAGAGGAAATGAGGAAATGGAGAGAGGGGGTTAATGTTTTGAGTATAATTACAAATTTCACACACATTATCCATAGTAGGTTCACATTCAAGAAATAAACCATGTAAGAAATAAAAATACTAATAAATAAAAGACACAAAGTTCCTTCTTAGTTGTAGAAGATTACAATGCTTGCAAAGTTGGAAGTAGAGAGATTAGAAGAACATATGCAAGGATATAGAATAATTTAATTTATTTCTTGCAATAATAATGAAATAAATTCCAACAACTAATAATAACTAATAAATGATAACCCCTTGGAATGGAGAGACCATCCCAATTTATAGCTTACAAATATTTCTTTTTCTCTATAGTCTACCCCCATCTGACTTTTCTTCTTACCACCACTTGTGACCTTTCATATTCCTTTAGGAATAAAATTAAGTCCTTTTATTATTTTTGAAAAAGGAATTTACAATGAAATGTGAGTCGAGTTAGTTGAAAAATATGAAAGAGGGAAAAAGTACATTCCCAATGAAGAAATAGAATTTTAGAGAGAGGGAGGAAGAGAGAGAAGTGATAATATAGAGATGAGAAAGCTCTTTTTGATGAATAATATGATTTAGATGGATCTTGAGAGAATGTTCTGAGAATGAAGTTCCTTACTCTTCACCTCCCATTGAAATGAAACACTATAATTACAACTTCCTCTTCCTCGATAACTTGCAATTCACACACACTGGCTCATTCTGACACATTCCTTATAATGGTGTGAGTCACATGACTTCCATCCTTTTGGAAAGAGAATTTAACTAAAATTTGGAGTTGGAATGTGGAGATCATCACCCTCCTTGTGAATCCCTTATATTTAAAAATTTACCTCCACAAAAAATATATATCCTTCTTGGATATAATCAATTTTGGGAGACACAAAAACCTTCTTGTCCACTTGTTCCACATGGAAAAAGTCTTCTTCTACAAATGGGGAAAGAATAAATTCTTCATTCACCATTTTACTCATCAAATGTATCCCTATGCCACATCTTGGGAAGATGATTGAGAATTGGGGCTCTCCTTTACAGACCTTATTTAATATTACTTTCCTTTCAAATTATACATCATGCATCATCCCAAGATTTATTGGTGGAAATCCAATATGTCTATGAACCTTATCATTACGAATCATGGAAACTACTCCCACACTCAACTGAAAGTTCATATAGTGAATTTATAAATCTGTTAATTCAACATGATGTCCCACAACTGGCCTAATTATTCTTGGATGTTCGTTCAAAAACATGGGAAGCTTAGTATCATTTTTTTAACACTATCCCAACACTAACTATTTATAGTAAGTATTGATTTAGGAAGTTTATTTTTATTTATAAGTTTCTTAATAAGACACTTTTGAGTGTTCTCAATATACAAATAAAAATGGTAACTTGAAGAATGTATTGTTGCAACATTTACTATTTATATACTATAAAAATTAGTAAGGATTACTATTTTTATAAGTTGGTATTCCCAATTTTGAAATGAAATGAGAGTGATCTCAAAAGTTTTTTTATTTCACAAGGATGCTTTGCTCCAATTTTGAAATGAAATGTGAGTGATCTCAAAAGTTTTTTATTTCACAAGGATGCTCTGCTCCAATTTTTATAGGATTTTAATTGCTAGAACTCCATAGATTTTAAAATAGAGTTTTTATAAATGGAAATTGAATCTATCCATCAAAAAAATGTAGAACACCATTAAATGTAAGGTAGGAGTCATTTTAAGGGTGTTTTTGAGAAGGGGCTGCTATTATAATCTCATAGAAAATGGATAAGGGGTTTGAGAGATATGAAAAAATTTCTAATTATAGTATATGAGGTCTCAGGCACATTCCAGTAGCATAAATTCAATGAGAGTTATCTTGGGAGGGAAAATATGCATTTGAAAACATAAAAAATGGTTAATTCTTTGATTTCAACCTTTCTCTCTCACATTGCACACCTTAACTCCTGTTGAACACAATTAAGCTCAACTGGAGTCTGATAGGGGTTGATGTGGAGTTACACCATAAACAATAGGGGAAAAGAGTGGAAAGGGCACAAAAAGGACACAAAAATTCCCCTTGCACCATCTTAGGAAAATTTTCTGATTGAATGGGAGTGAGATGAAGGGGGGTGAAAACTAGCTCTCAGGGCTTAACTATGGTTTTGCATCTTCTTGAGGATACCTGAGAGAGGTGGAGCATAATTTTTTATTCCTCATGTACCTTTAAACCTTGGGGAAAATAAAAGGGATACAACCATCTCAAAAATGTTCCATAGGTTCATGCATCATGAGGAGAGGGGCCAAAACAAACTAAAACATGCATTTAGAACATCCTAGCACACCAAGGTTGTCACTTTAAGTGACAAAAAAACCAACTCATAGGGGAGTACAAAATTGTGTCCCCATTATCCCATTACAAAAAGGTACAAGGTTGAAGGGACAACACATCTTAAAAAATGCACCAAGGGATCAAACATCATGAGAAAGGGGCATGTTTTCATGTTTTCCACTTGCCAAACAAGTCAAATCACAAGTTTTAAGTGACAAAATTTAAAATATCATAGGGGGAGTGAAATTTTGTGTCACTTATGTCCCCTTACACCAAGGAAAAAAGAATAAGGGTAATATGAGGGTGAAAAGTTTTCTCAAGCTTATAAACTTTGCTAATGTCATCATCCTAATGCCAAATTAGAACATAGAAGTTACATTTTTTCCTCAAGAGGAAAACTTGTTTAAAGGTGAAAAATTATATGAGTTTGAATACATAAAACCCATAGATTTCATTCCAACCATTCCAAATACTTGATTCATATTCCATTTTGATTTATAATCCCAACCAATCACCCTTTTAGCAAGAAGGAGAAACAACAGTGACCCGAACTACCACGAAGAGTGATGAGGTCAAGGGACAAAATTAAGACATACACTATATATTGGAATCTGAGATATTTCCATTGAATATTTTATGGGCTTCTAACTCCTTTTAAAACTCCAAAAATCTTAATAATAAGTTGACTTTCTTCATTGAAGCCATCATTACCTATGCCTGAAATAACAAAGTTTTACTTGAATTATTCCCGACATCACCTGCCTCCAAAATTTTTCCATAAACTACCATAGATAACTCCATTTCTCTCCTATACAACTCCTATATGGGTTGATCCTTTCCATTCAGCTTTTAGAGGATGTCCTCATGTTGCAATATGGCTAAAAATAGCCAATTTAGTGATTCAAAGATCACCATTCTACCTTAGGACTTAGTATCATAATGAAACCAACTTGGATTGATTTCCCTACACATGAAACACATTTTAAACCATGTTATCATGTTCCTTTTAGCTAAAATTAGGGTGATGGAGAATTGGAGGGGATGTACGAGATTTTAGCCTGGTTGGATGAATTGTTTACAATGACTAGGAAAAGATGTTTTCAAGGGTGGGCTTGGTTATCATGGCCAACATTTTCAATTTTTCATACTAGATAGTTAGGATGAAAACATGTGTTGACATTATGATTTATGTATTAAAGTACTTTGAGGTTCATGTACTGTGCTACCTTATATCACTAACTATCTTCTACATTGGTCTTATATTTTTGGATCCAAACTTCCTTCCAAAATTTCTCTTTCTTGGTCACTCATACTCTTATGGTTCATGGGATGGTCAAGGTATAAAATTGGCCATTTATATGTTTGAAGTGATGGGAGTGATTTTCCATCTACACAATGGTGTTTCAAGGTAAATTTTCATTACATTAAACACAAACCACCTCAATAATTCAATAAATTTCCAACATTGCAAATGAAAACTTACATTATTTATTTCTAAATATTGATTACAATATTTAAAACTATTTTCATCTACAAAATTATACATTAAACATCATAACTTAATCATTCGTGAAATACTATCTATTGCATACCCTCTTTCTATGGAATTTTCTTAACTTTGTAGGAGTGGGATGATTATATTTATAATGAATAAGAAATTTTTCCCTTTGTATAAGATCCATAATTTTCTCAACCATTATATATTGATATAATTTCTTAGACATGTAATCCTCCTCTTTGTCATTCCCACACTCCATAAATTAACAATTTTCTTTCTTTAACATGCATCCTTTAGAACTATTTATGAACCCAATAATATTATTATACACACACACACACACACACACACACCCATGTATATATGTTTGATCATACATTATATTCAATTTCTACCCCTTCACAAACTAATATTTAAGTGTTTCAATATTAAACATAAGCCATGATGTGAAATTCAAAACTTTTAATTCACAAACCTTTCCCAATATTTGAATGAGTATTCGGGTCCATAAAATTGTAAAAAAGGAATGCCTTAATATTGCATGGTTTCCTAGAAAATAATGATGGGGATAAAAATAAATAGACCTAAACCTGCATCATATATAGTAGCTAGGAATATCGTATATTGTTTCCCCCAATTGCTAAAATTTTCATACACAATAAGAAGAACTCTACTCATTTCCCATACACCAAATGCTTTGAAATTTTTAAATATGCATCATACAATTTCATCTATTTTCCTCAAAATTCTATATAACCTTATTACTCCTCATAAGATCAATATGGTACCTTCTCTTTGTATTTGATTAGCATAATTGAATCTAATTTTTTCATACTTGACTAGTTTTTACCTCATTGTATTCATCATATGTATCATAATTAGAAGGACATGGTGATTTATTTGGTGCACCTATTGAAGATGTATATCTTGCAATACAAGGTACCGATGAAGAGTTATAAGTACTTCCCCTATTTGGATTTACCTCAAAAAAAAAAAAAAATACTCTCACCAAAATGGTGGCCCCTTCCCTTTCTTCCTCTTCTACCTCTTCTTATCCTCCATAGTGGTATAACCTCATTTCCCGGAATATGAAAATTATTTTCTAATTAATCATATACAATATATATATATATATATATAATTGTAATAAATAAAATCTATTGCATCATTTTTATATCTCAAACATACATGATTGGGTACATAGCCATTGATATTAGTATTTTCATGAGGGTTCTCTATAGAAGAACCTGAGTAAGGATCTAGAGGATAATATGATTCATTATTTGACATCACATTGTGATCTGAATCACTTTTCATATCTATTTATAAAATGAAGAAATGTTTACCAATGTGTATAATAATACATTTATGATTCATTTATATCTAAAATTCATTTTCTTTATCTAATCCAACAATCAATATTTACAAAATGTATCAAAAATGTACTTGTAAATAATGTATGCCCTCCACATTATACTTAAAGAATTCAGTTCAGATTTTATGTATTTTGGCCAAAATCTAATTTATCTAATTGAACAAATTATATGTGCATTAATTTTATTAATGGACCTATTGGTGCCCATAATCATCATGATTTATTTTAGCACCATATCATTATATGTGCTCTTGATTTCAATTTAGTCTTGTACTTGGTATCAATGTTTCCAAGTTTCCTTGAAAATATTTCTACTTAGTCAAAAAACCAAGTGCTCATTTAGTTATGTACATTCTTGAAGTTTCAATTTTTCTAGAAGTTTGACGTAAAAATTAGTAGGTACTTTGGTGTGTTGTCAAGGTAATCGGTTACTTCTATAAGATATGAGTATTATTTGAAAAAAGTAAATTTTCCTTGGTACCTGAGGAAGGAAATTATTTTGGAGACCATGAAAAAATCATTAAAAGTGTACTTTTCATCCCTTTGGCATTTATGTGAAACACATGTCACGTTCCTAACCCCACAATATAAAAATAAAATATAAAGTGAATTCCCAAGGAAAGGAGTAGTGATGTAAAAGTGTACCATGAGCCTGAGAATGTGAATATTGTCAGTTCGACCTCGAATTCCAAAGAGGTATATTTTACTAACTCGACACATGGAAGATATTCGGGGCCGGGAATATAGTTTTTATTTTTCCTCTCTTGAAATATTTTAAGTATGGGTTGAATTTTTAATCGTGGATCTGGATGCACGGTTGTGCAGTTGGCTAGTGTTTAATGCATTTTCATGGTTACTCCTGTGAATAATAAAATTAAGGGTAAGTGTTTAATATCTTCTGATGGAAAACCCAACATTGATTAAGTAGTTATTGGATGGATTCATATTATATGATAACTTGGAGTTGTGGGAATTGCATTTTTAATAATGAGCATTATGTGAAAAGATTAATTGTGAAAGTTTGTTTATGGTGAAGTATATGTGAATGTTTAATATGAAAAAAATTCATAATATGGCTTTGTTTTGTAGTGGTCTATGGTCAAGAATGTTTAAATCTTCCTTCATGGCTTCTTGTTGGTTTTTTTTGCTAAAAATGGTTTCTGTATGTACGGGGTTTTTTAGTCCCCTTAAAACCAAACTCTTTTTACCTTATCAAAAAAAAATTATATGTGAATGTGAAGTGAATTGTTCATCTCAATGGTGCTAAAATAGAATAAAGAAAGACATTTGATACAATGAAAAAGTAAATAAACAAACTAGAGTAATATACGATGTAAAAAAATTGAGTTCTATTATAGGGGCCCCTACCCTCGAAGATATATATGCATAAAAGGGAGAACAAAAAGTGAAGGATTACATTTAAACAAGTGGATAATCCTCTATATTCATGACATCCACTAGAAGAAATGGGAGGAATGCCAAAAGATGGTCCCTATGAAATATAAATTCCTCATGGGCCACTACTTTGAATACAAATTAAATTTCCATTGATAGGACCCTCGAATTTCCTTTCACCATTAATTTTGACACCTGACCCATAGACCATTCAAAATCTGACTGAGTTCCTCCCTCTATTCAAGTGATTTCACCCACATGTGAAGGTGAAGACCCTCCTTTAGGTGAGCTCTCGAGTTGTGGCCTGTTAGTACTTGACTTATAGAGGAACATACAGTATCAGTAACATGAGATTATGGTATAACCTTATGATTCATCATGGGAGGAGCCCCAGTCACCACTTTAGTAGTTTGAAGCTCATCCATGGTAGCTTCTAGTATAGTAAGTTGATCTTCTATGGCATCCACTCACAGATTCAGAGTCGTTATTTCCCAATGAGGTGGGTAGTTTATGGTTTGGGAAGGATGTTTTTTTCTAATAGGAAAGGGGTATAGTAGACCATATACATGTGCAACTTCTCATCATAAATCCTCCAAGTGATAGAGAGATAATTGGTGTTTTAAGTTATCTATATCCAAGTGATACTTAGGAAGGAGTAGGTGATGATATAATGTCTAGTTAATAGGAAAGGATGTGCATAGTTTGGCGGGCCCATTCATAAAGGATAAGATTAGTGCATTGTGGGAGGAAGCATCAAGTGGATTGGATCGTAAATTTGGAACACTGAAAATAAGCTTGATGAAGGCCTCATTCAGCCCTATCAAGTGAAAAAATTCACTTAAGTTCTCAAGCTTGGTACATGATGGGCTAGCTCCTAGGATTGGTAGGGACATGGAAGAAGGGTGATGTGAAAGGAAGAAAATATGGATAACTCTCCAGAACTTGACTAATAAATTATGATCTATTGGAGAAACATGTCACATTTAAATAGGAATTTTGATTTCTGATAACATGCATCACCCATCATGTCACCTTAAATGTTCATATCCTAACCAGATCAGGTTGCACAAATGAGATTCAATTAGGGAAAACCATTTATGAAAAGCATGCCACCAGAGGGTATATAAATGCTCACATTTTTATAAGGGTCTTGTCAAATTAAAAATCTTTCTTTTCCATGTCACATTTAATTTCAAGTGAAAAATCAAATAAAAATAAAAATAAAAATAATATGATGTGGAAAATGTTTCACTTGGTTGTGTTTTCATGATGGTGACAAGATATTGTTAAGAAAAATTGAAGTCTTTCATCATACAGGATGGTGTTAGGCACCAAAATAGTGGCTATGTACAAGAAGGCACGTGGGCACATGGGACCTATTTAAAGAAGGGAACATGGGTTGAAGGCATGCAGGGAAGGGTTATAATAGAGGTTAGAAGAACACATGGCACGCACGCATAAGATAAGATGGTTTTGGGACTTAGCCATATTCGAAGTCTTAGATATTACATGAGGAAAGCGTGACCCATCTAGCATGCGAAGTGGATAACGTGAAAGTCTGGCAGCTGTAGGATCAAGAATGGAATATTCCATGAATGTGATGGAAGGATATAGAAGGACATCATTGCAAAGAGTTGATATCTCAGATCAAAGGAGGCATGCTCCATTGGAGGACCACTTCGACACTTGGAAACTAATTTGTTACCACATAAGGCATGGTGGTGAATGAAAAAAGATATATATAGAGGTACGCGGATAGTAGAAAGGGGATCCTGAGAGAGCAGAGGTGGTGGAAGAGAGTTGAAAATCTTCAGAAATATCTTGGAGAATTCTATGGGTTAGGATTAGAGGAAACATAGGATTTATGGCATATTTAGAGGGATGGGTTTGTGTTTATCCTTTTAATATGAAGAACATAGTTTAGTTCTAATGTATGACCTTACTTTGCATTATTAAATGGGTTTTTTATGGCCTCAATGAATGTAACATGGTTACTGAACTCATCAATATGAATAGAAGGATATTCTCTAAAGCATAAATGTGTTCATGAGCATTATTCTAATGTATTCCTCTATGTATGAATCAACTCTATATGTTGTTTGATACTTCTCTTTATGGATACAATGATATGATAACTCATCATAAGTTCTCTTGAAATGTGCATGGTTCTTTTCTATTATTTTTCAATTGAATGTTTGTCATAGATGATATATTATCACAAGACTCACATAAAGGAGGGGCTCGGTGCCCTCGCTTGCCTCGGGTGAGCACCCAATGCCTACTGCATGAAAGGCCACCGCACATGGGATTTGAATGTTGTTCTAAGGGTATAAAAATGACTACACCTTGGTTCCATTATTGGGACATATTTTTAAATTTTTTGTGAGAAATGGTATTCATCTATGTCCCTGTGATGTGTGATGACAGAACGTATGACCTTGGAAAGTGTTGAAGCATGGTTCAAGAGCACGAAGGATGAGTTTTCTCAAATATTCAACATTGGACCTAAGTTTAATGCACTTAGATGGGTAGAAGAGAACCTGTACCATGAGTTATACGAGACATTTTTTGGCTGTTTTCCAGTAGAACTATATGAATGAATTACAACATATGCATCCAAATCATGTGTATGGATCACAAATGATTACCAAAGGTTACAACATGCAGATCTAACTTTGACACGTGTTGTTTATCACTAGTGGAAAGGAGTGCTAACTACTTGTACTCTAGAATAAGCCATTTGTAATTATTCTTACCGAAAAATTGTTGAGTTTTATTTTCTAAAGGATCCTAGAGGATCATTTTTACGTGTTATCTCTTTGGATATGAATATCTTGGTCATTACCCTATGTTTAGAGGCATTTCCCATAGATAGATAATATTATATGAGCATTTGGTGAGGAAGCTAGGGTGAAGGAAGATGACAGAATTTATAGCTGAAAAGGAAAGGGAGGAGAGACGAATCAAGTATGGAGAAGCTTGTGAAAGGGAGATGACTAGACAACATGAGGCTGTAAGTGTGATGGATCTATGGAGGTAGATGTTGTGAGAAGGAGTTAAGGTTCACACAGAGGATGGGGAACCTAATTATTCTATGCTACCCTATCTTGGAAAGCACGAGAGAGAAGCCCCTTTAGCTTATCTCCCACCTGGAGAAAGTATATTTGTCAGTGCACATATAAACTCACCTGGAGACAAACCCCTGACACTTGGTTTTTTAGATCAAGGAAGAAGTATTGTCAACCCAGTTGGTTTTGGTGGGAGTAATTGGTCTATGCCCAAGAGATATAATTTCTCATTTAGAACATCCATAGCTACGCAAACCATTCCAGTATTTGGAGGAATATTTGGACAAGGTGCAAGTACGCAAAGTTTGGGTATCCTATGTCCAAATTAGTCTTTAGTTTTATGACGCCTTTTCCAAACAAGGTTTCTTTACCCTCTACTACACACACCATTTTCTTCTAATCAATATTTTTAGTAGCAAACTCTCCTTTTTTCTACATAAATCTTCTGACCTGAGCATCATCATAAAAAACTTTCCAATGCTTAATGTTATTAGGTATAGATGGACTAGTTAACACCTCAACATCATATTATGGGGATACTATACAATTATCAAACTGAGATCCCAACATAGCAATATTTTCCGTCACATCATTGAACTTCATATCATGATACACAATGTTTAATAAATCAAACATCTCAATGAAGTCCCAAACTCCATGCTTGTATTGTTTCATTTGCTGATTTTTGTGGCATACAATTTTCTGACTTGCTTAACAATTAAATCTGAATCTCCTTTGAAAATGATGTCTTTAACACCATATTTTCAAGAAATCCTTAGACGTAACAATAATGCCTCATACTCAGAAATGTTGTTAGTGCACTCAAATTTGAGTTTGAAAGAAAAGACAAACTCTTCCTGGCTTGGAGAGATCAGAACAACACCAACACCATTTCCAAACTTGGAGCAAGATCCATCAAATAATAAAGTCCAAGGACAACCTACCTACTCAAGACACTTGCATTCTTCAATATCATGCTCTTTTCCATCAGAAAATCCTACAAAGTTATTAGCATCAACACTTTCATACAATAATTCATATGATGCATTGTTGGGATCTTCAATAAGGTGCAACATCTTCTTTTCTCCATATAATTTGACAAGGCTTCCCTCAATTGGGATGGTAGCATAGGATATGTCCATTTAAACACTTCCACCAAAACTTGTATCCCATTTTCTAGATAACAACATACCCCACTTCACTGGGCAGTCAATAATTACAACATCAAGCTTTAGGTGTTTACCTTGGTAAGCTACAAGCTGCACCACTAGACCTTTCACACATCCCACCACTGGAACCTCTCTGGATTCCATAACAATATACTTCCCATATGTTTTTGTTACTTTAATATTTGGCTCATTGATGACTTCCAAAGGCATGACATTGCATGATGCCCCTGAGTCAAACATGTAGTTGTGCAGTAGCCTATCCTTAATGATTAGAGTGGTGAAAAATGGATCCACATTTAGTTGAGATTCCACCAAGGATGTCCCCAAATAAACCCCAGGTGGTTCACATAGTTCCTCTAACACTAGTGGTGTTTTCCAACTCTTCAATGACTGGGGGAGTTTCCACAATGTTTATATTTCTACCCAAGGTAGTCTTCTCCTCTTTTATCCCCAAATATTCAAAATCCCTTTTCTTGTGCTTAGGAATCCTAAGCAACTCAACAATTAGAACCGAGATCTTGACCTGACTCAAGACTTGGGAAATATTATAAGGGGTATACTTTGGCAAGGTAGCATTAGAAGGAAGCCTGACACACTCATTAGATGGCACAAGAATTTTGACAACTTGGGCATGAGGAGGGGTATGATTTTTGTTAGAGATAGTAAGGCCTTTGGCAGATGCATCTTTTTTAGGAGACTCTTTAGGAATATTTGAAAGCAATGGATTTTTTGGCTTGGCTTGAGGCCATGTACCTTTGACAACCCTACTTCTTGTCTTATATTCCTTTTCTTGAGCCACAACATCATTCATCAACATCTTCCTATCCTCCTCAAATTGGATTCCTCCATCATACTTCTTTATCATTAAAGCTTTTAGATATTCAAAGTCATTATTGGGAAGCTCAAAAGTTTGTATAGTATCAACTTCTAAAGTATAAGATGGAGGAAGAATGGGTACCTGGTGGATGCAGTCCCAAAAATCAGTAGTAGTTCTAGCACTTATTACCTCAACAGAAGTTTCCCCTTGTTGTGATCTCATGGAGAAACCCATCATGCAAACATCATCAAGAAATTCTTCTTATTTACCTTCCTCACATGGAGCATGGGGCATGAAAATATTTTCACGCCACTCAATGACATCGGTATCCTCCACAACAACAACTCTGGAAGCCAGAGGATCAGGTACCATTCTGTTTTCCATGGCTTGGGACTATTTATTTCCAAATCCAATAGGTCCCTTACCTCTATCATCATATCTTTTATGATTTGTAAACCTTTCTTGGCCTTGTTGCTTGTGTTGACCTCGTGAACTTTTCCCAATTCCTTTTTTAGCCCAGGCTAACTTGTATGATATTTCTTTGAAAGTCCCGGCCAAAGTTTTCATAACTTCCTCCAAATCAGCAGGCTTACTTGTCCGAGGATTTTTTGGGTTAATTAGTTTTACACCCTCCCTTTTTAGAGGCTTTCTAATTGCTTTTATGTTGTTTTCAATTTGCAGAGCCATGGTGAAGGCCTGCGTCAAATTTGTAGGGTTTGTAACACCCTTAACTATTGTTATTTTCCTCCTTTTCATTCAAGTGTGATATGTGATTTTCCTTATATGGATATGTTCTTTTTGATTATGGGAAATCATGCTTGACATGGTTAAACTATTTTATACTCTTAAAAGAACTTAAACAGAACATGAATGTTTCCTAGATTCATTTCTTTAATTTCTCATAAATGAGTGCAATCTGATTTGAGGAGAATTGTAAACTTATCTATCTTTATGAATCATCTTTGGATCAATTACAGTGATCCAAGGAATGTTTTGAATCTATTAAAAATGAACAACTGATAACATTCCATGAATTATTAAGTTTTGGAATGATCTTAGAAGATATAAGTTCTTTAATCCTCCTTAATGAAAATATTTCCATTATGTTGAAGGTTTCGTTGGATTTCTTGGAATCGACCCTAGCAAGTCATTACAGTTCAGCCATTTATGGCATTAGAGAGAACTGGGACCCTAAGCCTGGTAAGGTATAGAGATATTTCTATTTAATCTATGGTACTTGCTATAATTTTTGAACCTAACCTAGATTGGTGCAAACAAAACCTAGAAAGGTTGCTAGATAATAATCTAACCTAGAACCTAATACTACCAAGTTATGGGTGATCTAACCTAGTTCCTAAACTTTTTTATTTTGTTATACACCTAATGGTTTACCTTACTTAATTTCTAAGGGATTATACTGAGGTTAGTGGTTAGTGTTATATCCTAAGGTATAAATTTTAAATTACCTAAGACCTAACCTAAGCCACTAATCTACCCTAAGTTAGTGGTTATGAATTAGAACCTAAAGGGGGTCGCATATATAGTGGCAACAGTTTCTATGGAATTAATGTTAAGTGATAAGGTTGTAAGGCATACAGATTGCCAGCTTTGGCTGGGATTAGTAGGTTGGTGGAAGCCAAGGTGGCAGCATCACTAAAGTTTTAAATGTTTGTTAAATTTGATTTGGCACTCGCCAAATTTGGTGGTCGGTGGTAAAGAGGACTGAGTGGGAAACTCAGAGTTAATGAAATTAAATGCATTTGGGTGTTAATCACAACCCGCATTGGTAGGCATCCCAACAGATTTTTGATGAGTTGTTTCATTTTGCATGTGCTCCATTTTTCATTCTTCATGTAATCTTTTTTTTGAACCAGTAGTTTAAGCTTCATTGCATGGCTATTTTTGATTTTTTAGATCTATTATTATTTTGTGGAATGTATATAAAACACTGTGGAAGAATTTTTAAGTTGTTTGACCTATCATGGAGAAGAAGAGAAGAAAGGAGCTCAATCAGAGGTCTTCCATGAGTTCACAACGACACTATTAGGCGTGAAAGGCTCTTACTGTTAAAACCTCTTGCTTCCTCTAAATGTTTTTATGGAAACAAATTTGATCTGAAGTGTTTGTGAATTTAATGCTTTATCTGGAATATGGATTTAAGGGTTTTGTATAAACTAGTGTTTTTGGGTTGAACCTAGAGTTTACTTGATTCTGTTGGAAGCTTGTTTGCATTGCTTTTTTTTTTACAACGATATTATGAATATGTGAGAAAAATCGGAAACTTCACAGTACTTCCTTAGTGGTTGAAATTGTTGGTTGGTTTCGACTTCTTTAGTGGTTTTTATTGTTACATGAAATTTCTTTGTATTCATTCAGTTGGTGTTATGAACTGTTGTGTTTATAAACACAAGTGGGTAAGTAACTCTTGTCACTTTTGGAAACTCTTAAACTAGTTTGAGCTAATTGGTTTAATACTTGTTTCAGTGAATGAAATCATTTATAAGATTATTTGCTTTAGGATGTTAGCATTTTATTTCATGGATAATTGGATTGTGAATAAATTCGTGGAAGGTTTGTTTCATATCAATTTGGGAAAACTTTAATTTTTGTAAAGTTTACATCCATAGGAAAACATAGTATATGGTTTAGTCTGTATTATTTTTACGAAAGGCATTGACTATTTTTGAAATTTGCAGGCACTGTGTGTAGGCCAGTATATGGTTTAGTTTGTAATTCTTCTTGACAGGAACATAGAATGATAATGAAACTTGCATGCACAAGAAAAATAGTACATGGGTTAGCGTTGTGTTTCTTCCTATAAAAACTTGGTTGAATTTGTAACAGTACTAAAATTTTGTTTGCTATTATGGTAAATTAGACTGTAACCCAAAGTATCTTAGCATGGTGCTTGTGAAATCTTATTCTCTGACCACCTTAATGGTTTGTGGAGACTTTTTACGAACCGGACTTGGAAGTTGTTAAGTCTTAATGATGCCAAGTTTATTACTTTTCCCTTTCTTTGTGAATAGAACTAAATCTGTTAACTGATAAAATAAAAGGAATTTTATGATTTTATCTTTCCATGACATTAAATAAGCCAGTTTGGGAAAATACTTATTCAATTTGAGCAAACAGTTATATAATACCGACTTCTGGAACTAAAAAGTTTAAATTAGTTGATTTTGAATAAGATAAGGGAATGAATTGACTATCCTTAATGTAATAAGGGGTGTAATCATTGGGACGATGATTCTTTTAGGAGGGAACCATTTAACACCATTAACTGTTGTTATTTTCCTCCTTTCCCTTCAAGTGTGATATTTGATTTTCCTTATATGGATATGTTCTTTTTGATTATGGGAAATCATGCTTGACATGGTTAAAGTGTTTTCTACTCTTAAAAGAACTTAGATAGAACTGGAATGTTTCCTAGACTTATTTCTTTCATTTCTCATAAATGAGTGAAATTTGATTTCAAAAGAATTGTAAACTTATCTATCTTTATGACTCATCATTGGATCAATTACAGTGATCTAAGGAATGTTTTAAATCTATTCAAGATGAAAAACTGATAAAATTGGCATTCCATGAATTATTAAGTTTTGGACCGAGCTTAGAAGATGTAAGTTCTTTAGTCCTCCTTAATGAAAATATTTCCATTCTGTGGAAGGTTTTGTTGGATTTTTTAGAATCGACCCCGATAGGTCATTACAATCATAATTGGGTTTTCAGCCATTTATGGCATTGGAGAGAACTGAGACCCTAATCCTGGTAAGGTATATAGGTATTCCTATTTAAGATATGGTACTTGATACAATTTCTGAACCTAACCTAGCTTGGTGTAAACAAAACTCGAAAAGGTTGCTAGATAATAATCTAACCTAGAACCTAATACTACCAGGTTTTGGGTGATCTAACCTAGTTCCTAAACTATGTATTTTTTTTATAAACCTAAGGGTTTACCTAACCTAATTGCTAAGGGCTTATACTAAGGTTAGTGGTTAGTGTTATATCCTAAGGTATAAATTTTAAATTACCTAAGACCTAACCTAAGCCACTAATCTATCCTAAGTTAGTGGTTATGAATTGGAACCTAAAGGAGGTTGCATACATAGTGGAGATGGTTTCTATGGCATTAATGTTAAGTGATAAGGTTGTAAGGCATACGGACTGCCAGCTTTGGCTGGGATTAGTAAGTTGGTGAAATCTAATGTGGCAGCATCACTAAAGTTTGAAATTTTTGTTAAATTTGATTTAGCACTTGCCAAATTTGGTGCTCAGTGGCAAGGAGGACTGAGTGGGAAACTTGGAGTTAATGAAATTAAATGCATTTGGGTGTCAAGACCAACCCGCCTTTGTAGGCATGCCAACGGATTCTGGATGAGTTTTTTAATTTCACATGTGCTCCATTTTTCACTCTTCATGCAATCTGGTTTTCTGAACCAACAATTTAAGCTTCATTGTATGGATATTTTTGATGTTTTGGATCTATTTTAATTTTTTGGAATGTATATAAAACACTATGGAAGAATTTTTTGGTTGTTTGACCTATCGTGGAGAAGAAGAGAAGAAAGGAGCTTGATCAGAGGTCTTATTTGAGTTTAGAATGGCACTATTAGTAATGATAGGCTCTAACTATTATAAACTCTTGCTTTCTCTAAATGTTTTTATGAAAATAACTTTGATCTGAAGTGTTTGTGAATTTCATGCTTTATCTGGAATATGGATTTAAGGGTTTTGTATAAACTAGTGTTTCTGGGTTGAATCTATATTTTACTTGATTTTGTTGGAAGCTTGTTTACATTGCTTTTTTCTTTTACAATGGAATTGTGAATATTTTAGAAAAACTGGAAACTTCATAGTACTTCCCCAGTGGTTGAAATTTTTGGTTAGTTTCAACTTCTTTAGTGGCTTTTATTGTTAAATGAAATTTATCTGTATTCATTGAGTTGGTGTTGCGAACTGTTGTGTTTATAAATCCAAGTGGGTAAGCAACTCTTGTGACTTTTGGAAACTCTTAAACTGGTTCAAGCTAATTGGTTGAATACTTGTTTCGATGAACGAAATAATTTCTAATATTATATTCTTTAGGATGTTAGTGATTTATTTCATGGATAATTGGACTGTGAATAAATTCGTGGAAGGGTTGTTTTGTATCACTTTGGGGAAACTTTAACTATTGTAAAGTTTTCATGCACAGGAAAACATAGTATATGTTTAGTTTGTATTCTTTTTATGAAAGGCATTGATTGTTTTTTAAATTTGCAGGCACTATGTATAGGTCAGTATATGGTTTAGTTTATAATTCCTCTTGCAAGAAACATTGAATGATAATGAAACTTGCATGCACAAGAAAAATAGTATATGGGTTAGTGTTGTGTTTCTTCCTACAAAAACTCGGTTGAATTTGGAACAATACTAAAATTGTGTTTGCTATTATGGTAAACTAGACTGTAACCTGAAGTCTCTTAGCATGGTGCTTGTGAAATCTTATTCTCTGACCACATTAAAGGTTTATGGATACTTTTTATGAACCCGACTTGGAAGTTGTTAAGTCTTAACGAAGTCAAGTTTATTACATTCTATTTTAAATTGGAAATAGGGTTTGAAAGGTGTATGAATGAATTTGAAAGACCTATTCTTGACTCTAAACTATTTATAAGTATTTCTTATAATCGGTTTTGTAATACGGTAATTGGTAGGTATGAATTCATGATTTGAATATGGTGAAACAATATTATACAGGAAATTTGTTCTTGATGCTTCAAATTAAATAGTGATCTGAGCGATGTATCGGTTGAACTATTATAGGCTTTCGTTACTTATAACTAGAGGAAATCTATTGATTACCTTAACTTGGTATTTCAACTTGAATGATTAGAGTCTTTGAGGAAGTTGTGTCTATTTCATTGAGCTCAAGATTAAAATCTAAGTCTTACTTAGTGTGAATTATATTTAAATTATTGTTGAACTTGTCGTTATTGGGATAGTTCTACCTTACCTGGAATATCGAGAAGTTTAGAGGGTGAGTACCAAACCAGATTTCTTACTTCATGTTGAGCTCAATAAATGGATGTCAAGTCTGGAAAAGTAAATAGTGTTTTTAAAACTGATTACAGACTTTATTTAAACATCACTGTTTTGTTGCCAAGTTGTTCTTAAAAAAAAGGGGGGGAAAATTTTTAGGTAAGATAGATGGAATTTTTCTCTAGATAGTGAATGGGTTCTAACAAAGAAAATGATTACTTTATTTCTTCTTATTTGAAGATTGTTTTGGTAACATGAAATAATAATAATTCTTTAGGGATATAATGTAATACCTTACCACTTGTGGGATGTCTATGAATTGCATTATTAAACTGTTTCTACCAGAAAGTAGAAAACATGTATTACGTTGGGAAAGTTGAGAAAATGTATAAGTTGGTTATCTCTTTTCTGATGTTGTTCTAGCTCTCTTTTCTTGGAACTCTTTCTTAAACATGAAATGTATGTTTAAAAAGGTGGTAAAACTATTTAATTGAGTTATAAATTGGTTATAGATTGGGATCATTTAATGACAGGTAAACTTATAGTTGACTGATAACCTATCATGTTTTCTAGGTTTACCTTTATATGAATCTGTTTGATGAATACTTTAGAAATGTTGGATTTTAAAGTAGTGAACCTTGAAGAGGAATAGTTAAATTATGATATGCATTTGTTTTTGCCTTTTCAGATGTTAAGTGTTTGGGTATAACGGAGATGTTTTCTCTTTTGTTTTACTTGACAATTGGATGAAACATCTTAATGGGAGTATGCTGAAAAATCTTCCCATATCTTTTAGTAAGGATAAGGGTTGTAATATAATTGGCAAGATTGGAAATAATGATATGTTGTGATTATTGTTTTATAAAGGATCAATTATACTTCAAGTGGAAGGACAAAATTTTTAGAGTATACTTTTATCTTCCATTTGTTAACTCTGCCTTAGTATTAATCTTCTTTTATTAATATTACATATGCTTAGGGGCATCAACAATTTGTGGTTCATTTAAGCAGGTTTGTTTTTATTAGGAAATTTTTTGGGTTGCACTTCATTTTAAGGTTTAGTGCTTATCATGCTCAGTTCATTGAACTAACCCATGCTAGCAATTTTTGCAAATGGACTTTGTAAGTGATAAAAGTAGATAAAAACTTACTTGATGCATTGGCTGATCTAAGTTGATTCTTGTAAATGAAATTTTGATTTGTTCCCAAGGTTGTATTGTAGAAAGAAAATCTTATCTCATTCTGAATATAGGTTTCTATCACAAAGTATGCCTAAAATTTATAAGTTGTAAATGTATAAGTTTTAAATGAATTGAAAGATGGAGATTTACTGGCATAGATTGTGTAAAGTATCTAGTTTTGAGGATAAACTTCTTATTATCTATATGGTTGGATGTACATTCATAATGGTAATATAAAATGGAATTTAGATGAACTTCCTAAGTAAGTAGAAGTTAAGTGAGTGGCTGAACGCAACAATCTTATGTAAGAATTTCATTATACCCTGTTATGTGAAATAAAACTATAATTTAAACCATTATAATTATAAAGGACATTGTGGGTGTGTTGAGCCCTAGAATGTAATTATGAAGAGGAAGGTATGAGGGTTAATCATTAAGACTTGAGAACAATAAGTCCTACATGTTTCAGCCTAAGTAGGTGGTTACACTTTATTAATTGGGTGAGTTATTTAAAATAATGGAACATAAGTTGTTGTTGTCCTATTTTGGAATAGTGGGTTGTTATGTTAAAACTAGAAAATTTGGAAGTAATCTTAAGTTAATTAAATTTTTTAGGATCAATTGATTTTGACACATAAAAATAACTTAAGAGTATTGAACTCGGGGTTGGTTAGGCTGCCAAATTTAACTTAACGTATGTAAAATTTTGGAGGTATGTACATCTTTATGAGGTTGTTCTGTAGGATGTTGACACACGTTAATTACAAGGTTTACCTTCAAGAAGATTAGGATCTTCTTGAGGATACAACAGTGAATTTAACATGTGACAACACCCTTATGCATTGATCGTAAAGACCTACACACCTTTTAACTTATTGAATATTTTCCTCTAGGACTGGTTAGTATCATAGCCAAGATATGAGGTAGCCCTTTTGGACTCAGGGTACCTTGGCACATGGGGTTAACCTAGGTTGACCCAGTATGTCAATTTACCCTAAGTATTTACGAGGCTCTTCATAACATGACCTATGTCGCTAACTTGAACTAGAGTTAACCCTTGGATTAGGGGACTGACAGAAGTCAATATAAGACATTCTTGATAATAATAGAGTGGGGTGAAGGACGTATTCTGGATTGATGAGTATGCCATCAAGGAATAAGTTATACGAACAGTATGTTAGAAATATTTGGCCAAAGTATCGCAACCTTCTGATTGCATTGTCTTATGTCACCTAGTCAAAGGATCCTGATGCCAATGAATATTGGTAACAAGTATTCAGTAGGTTCCTTGGATAGATCACTCAGAACCCAGAATAGGGTAAGAGAACCAAGTATATGGAGTATTCAATAGAATACTCAAAACTCAATGTTACACATGAATGGATTGGTAGTTCACCGAGTCATGGAATGAATAGATCGGTTGCTCACCGAGTCATTACTGCTGCATATGGTTATCTACTATAAGAATGATTGTTATGAAATGTGTCTTCTAAATTATTTATTTATAATAGAGGACATTAATCATGAAAAAAAAAATTCTTATTTCTAAAGTCTTAAAATGGGAGTGTTACATCTTGGTATCAGAGCTGAAGGTTACAGCTCTTGGGCTTATTGTGTCCATAATCTGATAAAAACTTGGATTTTCTTGTAACAGAAAATGGTTAGAACAAGGGGGAACATTGTGAATAATTGTCCACCTAATGAAGGATCAACAACAACCCAAAATCTTGACGAGATCCTTGCTGCCTTGTTGGACACAAGAGATCGTTTGATTGTGCTCAAAAAAAAAGTGATGGGTAACGAGGAGGAAGAAAAATATGGTAATAACAATCAGCCACCTCCTGAGGATAACCCTGATTTGGGTGTTGATAATAACAATTTTAATGTACATGTTCAACCAAAAAACAAAAGGCAAGGTTGGTAGTTGAACTCACTAATTATATAAAAAGGATAAGTCCACCTAAGTTTGATGGCACCACATTAGGTGATGGAGCTGAGAACTAGCTCAGAGAGATGGAGAAGTAATTTGTAATAAGGAACTTCTCTGAAGAGACCAAAGTTATTTGGGGAGCATATCCGCTTTCCCATGAAGCATCTTCATGGTGGGACATCCGGAAGGCTGAGCTAAACATTAATGAAACTAACATAACTTGGGATCAATTTAAAGTTTATTTTAGGAAATGATGGCTGCCATAACTTTATTATGATCAAAAAATGACCAAATTTCAGAACTTATCTCAAGGGAAGTTAACGGTAAATGAGTATTGGGAACGGTCTACGAAACCACTCAAGTATGTACCTCAATATCAAACTGATGAGAAGTTCAGAATAAAAAAATTCACCATGGGGCCGAATCCCATCATTGGGGGAGAGGTTTATGTTCATATCCCAACCATAATGGAAGGGTTTATTAAAAAATCCATAAGGCAGGAACATAATTTAAAGGCTATTTCTACTCATAAAGAGGAAGTGTGAAAGAAAGTTATAAACTCTTCTTCAGCTTCTCTTGCAGCTAAGAAAAAAACCATGGAAAAGGTTTGGTAACAAAAGTAAGTTTTCAACTGATAATAATAAGAAAACAACAATGAATAAGACTGTTGGTAATACAGAGAACAAAATTTCCAGAAATAACAATAACAGACAGAAGTCCTATGGAGGTCAACATAGCAACGTCAAGACTAGAATTAATTCTGAGCCAACAAAGGGACCGGTAGGAGGCTGTTATAACTGTGGCGAAGATCATTACGTGAATCAATGTCCTTTGAACAAGGATGATCACAATCAGCAGCACAAGATACATGTTGCAGTAGCTCACAAGCAAGCTGAAAAGCAAGTTACACCTATTAAAGTTCCTGGTAAGTTATTTGACATACCTGTAACTATTCTATTTGATACGAGAGCCACTAAATGTTTTATTTCTAGTAAACTTGCTTCAAAACTTAAAATAAAAGCTAGAAAAATGGATAAATCATGGGTTGTACATTATGGAAATAATTATGTTCATACAGTTACGTGTCTTTTTAGGGAAGTCCTTGACTTACCTAGCTTTTCCACAGAAGTTGATCTCTATGTAGCACCTTTGAGATATTATGATATAATCATAGGTGTAAATTGGTTAGCAGATCATATAGCAAAGGTAGACTATTTTGAAAAAAATATTCATTGTTTGGATGATCTGTAGAAAATAATAGAGATTCAAGGAGTAAAATGAGAAATTTCAGTTAGGAAATTTTCAGCTATGAAACTTTAAAAGGTCAAAAATAAAGGTTGTACCTTATATGCAGTAAAAATTTCTGAATCTGTGGAAGAAAACAGTGATTTCATGGAATGTTATCTGCTGTTAAAGAGCTTCGGTGACCTATTTATGAAAGAATTACCAGGACTACCACCCAAAAGGGAGTTTGACTTCACGATTGAAATCAAACCAGGTAGTGAACCAATTTCTAAAGCACCTTATCAGATGACTACCATAGAATTAGTTGAGCTTAAATCTCAGTTACATAAACTTTTGTCTAAGGGTTTGATTAGACCAAGTGTTTCACCTTGGGGAGAACCAGTGATCTTTGTGAAAAAGAAGGATGGAACACTCAGATTGTGCATTGATTACAGAATGTTAAACAAAACAACAATCAAGAATAGATACCCACTTCCTAGAATTGACGATCTATTTGTTCAGATGCGTGGAGCATCAGTATATTCTAAGATAGACCTTCGGTCTAGATATCACCAACTATGAATTAAGGAAGATGACATTCATAAAATGGCTTTTAGGACAAGGTGTGGACATTATGAATTCACAGTTTTACCCTTTGGGTTAATGAATGCACCTGCAGATTTCATGAACTTGATGAATAATATCTTTTGAGAATAGTTGGACAAGTTTGTGCTTGTATTCCTGGATGACATTCTCGTATATTCTAAAAGCATGGAGGAGCACTATGAACACTTAAAAATGATTTTAGAAATTTTGAGAAAAAGACGGTTATTTAGTAAGTTGTTCAAATGTTCTTTCTATGACACTGAAGTTCACTATTCAGGTCATGTTAGAAGTAAAGATGGGATTGCTATGGATCCTTCTAAAATTGTAGCCATAGCTGAGTTTCCTACACCCAAGAATGTACATGAATTTAGAAGCTTCATGGGCCTTGGAGGTTATTATAGAAAATTTGTTAAGGATTTTTCTAAGGTGGCTGCACCAATAACTTAATTACAGAAGAAGGATAAGAAATTTGTCTAGGATGGTAAATGTGAATCTACATTTAAAATTCTGAAAATTCAGTTGACTTCAACACCTATTTTAGTTATACCTATTCCAAATGGAGACTTCACGGTTGTAACAGATGTATCTGGGTAGGGTCTTGGAGGTATCTTGTTACAAAATGATCATGTCATAGCTTATGAAAGTAGAAAACTTAAGTTACATGAGTTGAATTATGATCCACATGATTTAGATCTTACTACCATAGTTCATGCACTTCAAGGTTGGAGGCATTATCTACTTGGTAAACCATTTGAGCTGAAAACTGATCATCATGGATTGAAGTACATTTTCACTCAGCCAAATTTGAATGCAAGATAGTGAAGGTGGTTAGAGTTTTTGTCTCAATATGATTTTGATATAAGCTACATTAAAGGAAAAGAGAATAGAGTAGTTGATGCTCTAAGTTGTAGGAAGCACATTTCTACTCTTATAACGTTAAGAACTCAGTTTAAGGATGAAGTAAAAAGTTCTATGGAATCTTATTCATACTTTTAGCAAGTAAAAGCAATGCTTGCTGCAGATCCAAAAGATGAAAGGTATTAAGGTTTTCACTTTGATAATGAAGGAGTCTTATGTTATGAAAATAGAGTTACATATCGTTACTTAATGAATTGAGAAAGAAATTGTTGACAGAGTTTCACAACTCACCTTTTTCTAGGCACCAAGGTATTACAAAAATGCTTGTTGATATAAAACAACAATATTTCTGGAAGGGAAAAAAAAAGATGTTATAGATTTTGTGACTCATTGTCTAGAATGTCAACGAGTGAAAGCAGAACATACACATCCAACTGGTTTGCTATATCCTCATAGCATACCGCAGTACAAATGGCAAGTAATAAGCATGGATTTTTTGCAAGAATTGCCTATGTCAAGAAATAAACACGATGTTAATTTGGTAGTAGTTGACAAACTAACGAAAGTGGATCATTTTATTGCTAGAAATTTAAACGATGATTCTCCTATTTTGGATAAAATATTTATACATGAAATTTTCAAATTACATGGAGTACCTGCATTAATCATATCTGATAGAGACCCTAGAATGATGTCAAGGTTTTGGCAAACACTTAACGCAGCTCTTGGCACTAAATTGAACTTCAGTTCTTCGTATCATCAAGAAATCAATGGACAGACTGAAAGAGTAAATCAATTTTTAGAATATATGTTACAAATTCATTTTATGGATCAGCAGTATAAGTGGGAGGAGTATCTCCCATTAGTTGAATTTATATAGAAAAATACATATCATGCTTCTCTTAAGATGGCACCTTTTGAGGCACTTTATGGAAGAAAATACAGAACCCCTGTTAGTTGGGATAGCATTAAGAATAAAGAAGTAATTGGACCTGAAATCCTTACGGAAATGGAACAAAAATTTAAAAGGATTTGTGAACTCTTGAAAGAAGCAGTAGACAAGAAAAAGAGTTATGCTGATTTAAAGAGGGTAGACAGGAAATTTAAACTTGGTGAGAAGGTCTTTCTTCGGGTTAAATCGAAAAAGAGTTATATAACTTTTGGCAAGGATGCCAAGTTATCACCATGGTATGTGGGACCTTTTGAAATAGTTGAAATAATCAATCATGTAGCTTATCGTTTATCATTACCTCCTGCTTTTTCATGAATGTATGATGTTTTCCATATTTCTTTGCTTAATAAATACGTTTCAGATTTATCACATGTGTTAAATTATAATTCCTTGCATGTCCAAGACCCAGGAACAATCATGGTTAAACCAATACGAGTGTTAGAAACTCATCATTTGTATTTAAGAAATAGTGAAATAAGTCAATGTAAGGTCCAGTAGGACTAGCTTAGCGAAGAAATTGCAACTTGGAAAAATATGAAAGATATGCAAACTACTTTTCCCTTTCTTTGTAAACAGAACTAAATCTATTGATTGATAAAAAAAGAGTAATTTTATGATTTTATCTTTCCATGACATTAAATAAGCTAGATTGGGCAAACACTTATTCAATTTGAGAAAGCAGTTATATAATACTGATTTCTGGAACTAAAAAGTTTAAATTAGTTGATTTTGAATAAGAGAAGGGAATGAATTGACTATCCTTAATGTAATTAAGGGATGTAATCATTGGGATGATGATTCTTTTAGGAGGGAAGCATGTAACACCCTTAACTGTTGTTATTTTCCTCCTTTGCATTCAAGTGTGATATGTGATTTTCCTTATATGGATATGTTCTTTTTTATCATGGGAAATCATAGTTGACATGCTTAAAGTCTTTTCTGATCTTAAAAGAACTTAGATAGAACTGGAATGTTTCCTGGATTCATTTCTTTCATTTCTCATAAATGAGTGCAATCTTATTTTAGAAGAATTGTAAACTTATCTATCTTTATGACTCATCCTTGGATCAATTACAGTGATCCAAGGAATGTTTTAAATCTATTCAAGATGAAAAACTGATAAAATTGGCATTCCATGAATTATTAAGTTTTGGACTGAACTTATAAGATATAAGTTCTTTAATCCTCCTCAATGAAAATATTTCAATTATGTGGAAGGTTTTGTTGGATTTCTAGGAATTGACCCCGACAGTTCATTACAGTCATAATTGGGTTTTCAGCCATTTATGGCATTAGAGAGAACTGGGACCCTAAGTCTAGTAAGGTATATAGGTATTCCTCTTTAAGATATGCTACTTGATACAATTTCTGAACCTAACCTAGCTTGGTGTAAACAAAACCCAAAAAGGTTACTAGATAATAATCTAACCTAGAACCTAATACTACCAAGTTATGGGTGATCTAACCTAGTTCCTACACTATGTATTTTTGTTATACATCTTAGGGTTTACCTAACCTAATTTCTAAGGGCTTATACTAAGGTTAGTGGTTAGTGTTATATCCTGAGGTATAAATTTTAAATTACATAATACCTAACCTAAGCCGCTAATCTACCCTAAGTTAGTGGCTATGAATTGGAACCTAAAGGGGGTCGCATACATAGTGGAAAAGGTTTCTATGGCATTAATGTTAAGTGATAAGGTTGTAAGGCATACAGACTGCCAGCTTTGGCTTGGATTAGTAGGTTGGCAGAAGCCAAGGTGGCAACATCATTAAAGTTTGAAATGTTTGTTAAATTTGATTTAGCACTCGCCAAATTTGGTGGCCTGTGATAAGGAGGACTGAGCGGAAAACTTGGAGTTAATGAAATTAAATGTATTTCGGTGTTGAGTCCAACCCGCCTTGGTAGGCATGCCAGTGGATTTTGGATAAGTTGTGTCATTTCACATGTGCTCCATTTTTCACTCTTCATGCAATCTGGTTTTTCGAACCAACAATTTAAGCTTCATTGCATGGCTATTTTTGATGTTTTAGATCTATTTTCATTTTTTGGAATGTATATAAAACACTGTGGAAGAAGTTTTTGGTTGTTTGACCTATCGTGGAGAAGAAGAGAATAAAGGAACTCGATTAGAGGTCTTCTTCGATTTCACAATGGCACTATCATGCATGATAGGCTCTAACTATTAAAACCTCTTGCTTCCTCTAAATGTTTTTATGAAAACAACATGGATTTAATGGATTTTTATAAACTAGTGTTTTTGGGTTGAATCTAAATTTTACTTGATTATATTGGAAGCTTGTTTGCATTGATTTTTCTTTTATAATGGAATTGTGAATATGTGAGCAAAACCGGAAACTTCACAGTACTTCCTCAGTGGTTGAAATTGTTGGTTGGTTTCAACTTCTTTAGTGGTTTTTATTGTTACATGAAGTTTCTCTGTATTCGTTGAGTTGGTGTTGCAAACTATTGTGTTTATAAACCCAAGCAGTTAAGCAACTCTTGTGACTTTTGGAAACTCTTAAACTAGTTTGAGCTAATTGGTTGAATACTCATTTCGGTGAATGAAATTGTTTCTAAGATTATCCACTTTAGGATGTTAGAATTTTATTTCATGGATAATTGGAATGTGAATAAATTCGTGGAAGGGTTGTTTTGTATCACTTTTGGGAAACTTTAACTATTTTAAAGTTTGCATGCATAGGAAAACATAGTATATGGTTTAGTCTGTATTGTTTTTATGAAAGGCATTGACTATTTTTGAAATTCGTAGGCACTGTGTGTAGGCCAGTATATGGTTTGGTTTTTAATTCTTCTTGTGAGGAACATTGACTGGTAATGAAACTTGCATGCACAAGAAAAATAGTATATGGATTAGTGTTGTGTTTCTTCCTGCAAAAACTCGGTTGAATTTGGAATAGTACTAAAGTTTTGTTTGCTATTATGATAAAGTAGACTATAACCTAAAGTATCTTAGCATGGTGCTTGTGAAATCTTATTCTCTAACCACATTAATGGTTTGTGGAGACTTTTTATGAACCCAACTTGGAATTCGTTAAGTCTTAACGATGTCAAGTTTATTACATTCTATTTGAAATTGGAAATAGGGTTTGAAAGGTGTATGAATGAATTTGAAAGGCCTATTCTTGACTTTGAACTATTTATAAGTATTTATTATAATCGGTTTTGTAATACGGTAATTGGGTAGGTATGAATTCGTGATTTAAATACGGTGAATCAATACTGTATAGGCAATTTGTTCTTGATGGTTCAAATGAAATAGTGATCTAAGTGATGTATCGGTTCAACTATTATAGGCTTTGGTTACTTATAACTAGAGGGAATCTGTTGATTACCTTAACTTGTTTTTTCAACTTGAATGATTAGAGTCTTTGAGGAAGTTGTTTCTATTTCATTGAACTCGGGATTAAAATTTGAGTCTTACTCAGTATGAATTTTATTTAAATTATTGTTGAGCTTGTCGTTATTGGGATAGTTCTGCCTTACCTGGACTATCGAGAAGTTTAGAGGGTGAGTACCAAACCAGATTTCTTATTTCTTATTGAGCTCAATAAATGGATGTCAAGTCTGGAAAAGTAAATAGTGTTTTTAAAATTGATTATAGACTTCTTTTTAACATCACTATTTTGTTGCCAAGTTTTTCTTAAAAAATGGGGAGGGGGGAATTTTTAGGTAAGATAGATGGAATTTTTCTGTAGATAGTGAATGGGTTCTAAGAAAGAAAATGATAACTTTATTTCTTCTTATCTGAAGACTATTTTTGTACCATGAAAGAATAATATGTCTTTAGGGATATAATGTAATACCTTACCTCTTATGCGATGTGTATGAATTGCATTATTAAAATGTTTCTACCGGAAAGTAGAAAACATGTATTACGTTGGGAAAATTGAGAAAGATGTATCAGTTGGTTATCTCTTTTCTGATGTTTTTCTAGCTCTCTTTTCTTAGAACTCTTGCTTAAACATGAAATGTATGTTTAAAAAGGTAGTAAAACTGTTTAATTGAGTTATAAATTGGTTATAGATTGGGATCATTTAATGATAGGTAAACTTATAGTTGACTGATAACCTATCATGTTTTCTAGGTTTACCTTCATATGAATCTGTTTGATGAATACTTTAGAAATGTTGGATTTTAAAGTAGTGAACCTTGAAGAGGAATAGTTAAATTATGATATGCATCTGTTTTTGCCTTTTCATATGTTAAGTGTTTGGGTATAACGGAGATGTTTTCTCTTTTGTTTTACTTGACAATTGGATGAAACATCTTAATGGGAGTATGCTGAAAAATCTTCCCATATCTTTTAGTAAGGATAAGGGTTGTACTATAATTGGCAAGATTGGAAATAATGATATGTTGTGATTATTGTTTTATAAAGATAATCGATGAGATCAATTATACTTTAAGTGGAAAGACAAACTTTTTAGAGTATACTTTTATCTTCCATTTGTTAACTCTACCTTAGTATTAATCTTCTTTTATTAATATTACATATGCTTAGGGGAATCAACAATTTGTGGTTCATTTAAGTAGGTTTTTTTTTATTAGGACATTTTTTGGATTGCACTTCGTTTTAAGGCTTAGTGCTTATCATGCTTAGTTCATTGAACTAACCCATACTAGCAATTTTTGCAAATGGACTTTGTAAGTGATAAAAGTAGACAAAAACTTACTTGATGCATTGGCTGATCTAAGTTGATTCTTGTAAATGAAATTCTGATTTGTTCCCAGGGTTGTATTGAAGAAGGAAAATCTTATCTCATTCTGAATATAGGTTGTTGTCACATAGTATGCCTAAAATGTATAAGTTTTAAATGAATTGAAAGATGGAGATTTACTAGCATAGATTGTGTAAATTATCTTGTTTTGAGGATAAACTTCTTATTATCTATATGGTTGGATGTACATTCATAATGGTAATATAAAAATGAATTTAGATGAACTTCCTAAGTAAGTAGAAGTTAAGTGAGTGGCTGAACATAACAATCTTATTTAAGAATTTCATCATACCTTATTATGTGAAATAAAACTATAATTTAAACCATTGTAATTATAAAGGACATTGTGGGTGTGTTGAGCCCTAGAATGTAATTATGAAGAGGAAGGTATGAGGGTTAATCATTAAGACTTAAGAACAATAAGTCTGACATGTTTTAGCCTAAGTAGGTGATTACACTTCCTTAATTGGTTGAGTTATTTAAAATAATGGAACATAAGTTTTTGTTGTCCTATTTTGGACTAAGAGGTTATTAGGTTAAAACTAACAAATCTAGAAGTAATCTTAAGTTAATTAAAGTTCTTAGGATTAATTGATTTCGATACATAAAAAGAACTTAAGAGTATCGAACTTGGGGTTGGTTAGGCTGCAAAATTCTATCGTCTAATAACCCAAATTTAACTTAACATATGTAAAATTTTGGAGGTATGTACATATTTATGAGGTTATTCCGTAGGATGTTGACACATGTAAAATACAAGTTTGTACCTTCGAGAAGATTAGGATCTTCTCAAGGATACAAAAGTGTAGTTAACATGTCACAACACCCTTATACATTGATCGTCAAGACCTATACACCTTTGAACTTAATCAAGATTTTTCTCTAGGATTAGTTAGTATCATAGCCAGGATATGAGGTAGCCATTTTGGACTTAGGGTACCTTGGCACACGGGGTTAACCTAGGTTGACCCAGTATGCCAATTTACCCTAAGTCTTTATGAGCCTCTTCATAACATGACCTATGTTGCTAACCTGAACTAGAGTTAAACCTTAGACGAGGGGACTGAAAAAAGTTAGTATAAGACATTTTTGATAACAATGGAGTGGGGTGAAGGATGTATTTCAGATTGAAAAGTATTCCATCAAGTAATAATCTATACGAACAGTATGTTAGAAATCTTTGCCCAAAGTATCGTAACCTGTTGATTGTGTTGTCCTATGTCACCTAGTTGAAGGATCGTGATGGTGATGAATATTGGTAACAAGTATTTAGTATGTTCCTTGGAAATATCACTCAGAACCTGGAATAGGGTAAGAGAACCAAGTATATGGAGTAATCAGTGGAATACTCAAAACTCATTGTTACACATGAATGGATCGATAGTTCATTGAGTCATGGAATGAATAGATCGGTTGCTCACTGAGTCATTACAGATGCATATGGTTATCTACTATAAGAATGACTGTTATGAAATGTGTGTTCTAAATTATGTATTTAGAAAAGAGGACGTTAATCATGCAAAAAAAAATTCCTTGTTTCTAAAGTCTAAAAATGGGAGTGGTACATGGTTTTTGTCACTCAAGTAGTAAGCAGATGTTTTATCAAATGCATCTGAATATTTGATTCAACATGTTTCATCACATGGCCGTAAGCTAATAGGAAATCTTCAAGGTCTTGTTAAACCTTGTGTTGAAATCATGTACTAACTCATTAAGATTCTTCTTGATGTTTTCAAATTCTGATAGAAGAAACCTAGGGTCAGTTATATCACCATAATGTAGTCTAAATGCATTGTTCATCTCTATCCAAGAATCAATGGAATTATCTAGAAAATCTTTATACGATTCCCTTTCATCCTCTTCTAGAGTATGGATAAAAACTTGATATATACATCTTCATTTTCAATCTCAAAGTCTTCCATGATATTAATAAAAATATTTAAATGTTAATCACCAGTTATAACATTGTTTCCTTGGAACTTTGTTAATCTATTTCTTACATCATGGGGAACTAGATTTGGATAACCAACTATCCCTATAAAATTTATAGAACCAAAGGTGTTTACAAAAAAATGGGGTCTAGGTGGGGGCAGGGCCATGTTGTTTTGAGGAGGTGACCCTGGAGGGGAGACAAATTAATAAGGGGTAAAAGGTATTTGAAACACAGGAGTATAGATTTCAAAATGGATATCCCCTAAAGGCCTCGTTTCTTTGAAATCCCTCTCAAATTTTGAAAAGACAGGATCAGAATGAGAAGAAAACTTTTCAAAATCAAATGAAGGCCCCTCTCTATATGGATAATTTAATTCCACAGAAAGACTACCTGATTCAGAATCACTTATATGGCAATAGTCAATGATAGGTTAGTCACTTTCATCAATGGGGACTTCTTTTCTTGACTACTGATATCCAACAACTCTCTAGGCTTTTCTTCCTTTTGTCCTTTTTTTTCCTAGCTCTGGAAATAATGTCCTAGCAGGATCTCTAGCAAAGAAAGATCTTCTTCCTTCCATCTTTGAAAATATTAGTAACAAAACTCACTTGACAAATGTTAAGACACTGGTACTCATCAAGAATTAGATCAATAGGGAGCTGTCACTAAGGATTTCAACCTTAGTTGTGTAAATGCACTAAAATATGATCTGTCAAATGTCTGTCAATACTAGCAACTAGAAATGGAAAGACCTAATTCTTCTTTATCCAGATTTATCAATGAAAATTAGTGCAACAACTGTAGAAAATGGAAATATTTCACATAGTACTTGTAACTTTGAACACTTCTTATAGGCCTGAACACAGGATGATGCTTGAAATAATGGATTAGAACTTTGAGCATACAAGAAGTGTTTACCATGTTCTGAATATGAACTGTAATAACTATGTCCCCGACAATGGCACCAATAAGGTGTTGGTACCTAAATTGATTCTCCTTCAAAGTTTGAGCAACATCATAGGTTTGGCAGGAAGCTTAGATACAAATCAATCATAGTGAGTTGTTTTATAGCCAGGGATGGGATCTAACTGGCCCTCTGTCACTCAGATGTAGAGAAATGGATAGCACCATGAAGAGGATTTTATCTATCCTCACTACTTTATGGTTGTGCCTTTCAACCAATGTGAGAGGACCCTTTTGTAGCCTTCTCTTTATGGAGGGGATTGGAAATTTCTTCCTTGTGAATTATTTAACAAGACCTTGAAGAAAATATGATCAATACAAACCACCTAGCTCTCACAAGTTGTCACTCTAGATAATGGAGATATTTTCTAACCAAGGTTCAGGCCACTAAAGACAATGAAAACCTGAGTGTTTCTACATGTTTTGGTAATATAAATTGTGCATCTGTATACACACAAGACAAACAGGGGTTCTATGGGTAGGATTAATTGTTTTTGAATGATTTTGGGTGGGATTTGAAGTAGGATGAAGTTGATTATACCAAATCTTTGAGAACTTTTACAAAAATGGAGAGCTTCAACAACATAATGCTTCAGAGTAGCTAGGATGTTCCTTTAACAAGAATATGTGCTTCAATGGAGGCCTTGATCAGAAATTTTCATACAAACTTCAAAACTGAAGGCTCAAATTGGAGAACTTAACTGAACATTATCAATCTTTGTTTCATCATGCCTAAGATACCCTCAAAGGCTAACAAACAATCTTATAGTCATGCTAGGAGTCATAGTGATTTTAAATTTTTTTACTTCACTATCAAATGAAATCTCTTCTAATAAATTAAATTTCAAATTCCACCAAACTATTATAAGGATAATATCTTCTTTGATTCACACAAATTTCAATATATGCAATGGGAACATGAAAAACTACTTGCAGACATTCAGAAACAAAGTAAACACAATTTTTTCCCAAAAAATAGCATAGATTAACTCAAGTTTGATTAAATTTATCAGCCGAGGAAAGTTTCTCAAATAATCTCAGAGCTTGTCAATGGTTGTAAAATCACAACCACCTTGACATGATCAAATTTAACACAAAGGATATAAACTGGTTTCTTCAGATAGTTTCTCAAAAAGATAGATTCTATTAAGCTTTTCTCTTAGAAAATCAGTTCTCACCTCTAACACTCCAACATTCTAACCTCCAACCTCTTCCATAGCAAAAATCATGCCATTTATAACATTTTGCAACAAAGTTTCACCCCCCCCCAAAAAAAAAACCCAAACATTGAGTGCACCATTGCTCACCATGATCCCGATCATGATTCTTAGAATCAAATCTGTAAAAATTTACCATGTGCTCAGGGGGTAGATCTCTTCAAACATCTCTCACATTCAACTCCTTCCTCTGGTAGATCACTCTTCCTTTTACTCATCAACCACTTCTACCCCTAATCTATCCAATATGGTTCTTTGCATGCCCAGGAAGGAAAAATGGAAGATTAGATTAAGCCCAAAGATTAGATCTTATCTTAATGGTAAAAGACATCCCCATATTTTCCTCACCAAACCGAGATATCAATAGGTCTTTTACATCCAAGGAAATAAAATTTGGGTTGAATCTGACAGTCAAATTACATATTTAATGGTGAGATATGTTTATAGACCTTCCCCACCAAACTAGGCTACCATATTAATGTTCCTCTTCATTTGGCATGCAGGAGACTCCAAGAAATGATAAAAAACCATAAGAATATGCATCCCCAGGAGCTCTGGAGTGAAAAATGGCAGAAAAAGTAGATACAGATGCATAGTTTTCATTGATTTATATTTTGAATTTGGACCATCCGAGTGCGAGATCCACTTTAAAACAGGCCTACGGGTTCCTATTTTCCCTTTACAACTTTTGAAAAAATGTAAATTTTTCACATTTTTCTCTGCACCTCTACCTTTGAGAAATGAGCTTGACACATGTCTTAAGGTGGGTCCTAAAGGAACCACGGCCAAATTATACTTTTCACCTGCCTTTTGGAAAAGGGAAATTTTTCCAAGTTTCCCCTATAGCTCGGCCCTTGTGCATTCAAAAAATGGGTCTAACAGGTGTCCTAATGTGGGTCCCAGTGGAAACATGCTCTGCTTTTATGCTTTAGCTCATTTTTTCACAAAAGGAAATTTTTCTGAATTTCCCCCGAAAGATCGCACCTCCACCATTGACTAGAAAAAAAATTTGACTATCGTTTGTTGGGATTGCGGGCCATTTTAATGTTTTAATCCTTTTGATGACAAGAGGAAAAAATCCAAGTTACCCCCGATGGTCTGCCTCCCTGCCTTTTGACTTTTCAAACTACCACACGTCGTAATAGCGTATCTTGAGATGATCCCCAAAAGTTGAGACCTTGAATGAGCATGGGCTCACAACGTATCTCGGGCCATTTAAGAAGTTGCTAAAAATGTAAGGAATGAAGACTCGGTGGAGACCTCCACTTGTCATTATGGTGAAACTTCAAAAACCTCAAGGATTTAAAATGAATCGGCGGGGGCGCGCTTACACTTTAGAATTTTAATCCATTTTTCTAAAAGGGAAAACCATCCAACTTTCCTCCAAAGGCCCACATCTCCACCTTTAACCTTGCCACGTGTCCTTCTGCAGAGTCAAAGTAAGAATTTTCCCGACCATTTAAAATTCAATTTAATCAAAGCCTGGTGGGGCCATGGTGTGCATTCAAACTTGTTTCCAAAGTATCCAAAAAGAAAAAATTTAAAAACAAACCCACCACACCCCATCCAATTATAAGAAGCCACGTAAGTGCCCAAAGAACCAATCAGAATTGAGTGGAGCTATGGGACCAAATTTGCATTTTTTCCAAAAAAGTAAAAAAGTGATAACTTAAAGCACTATCCTGCCATCCCCTGACCAACCAAAAGAAGCCATGTTTCTTGTTGATGTAAGGATGTAAATTTGACTGGGGGAAATTCCCATCAAATCATAAAATTTAGAAAAATAACCATTTGAGCCCGAAGATGAAATTTTCTTTAAGGACAAATATTTTAGAAATGTTACATGGCTCAAATACATTCCTTCAAGCTACATCCATTCATTTTCTTCGAGTATTTAGGGAAAAAATGACAAGGACAACAAATCCCAACTATGGAAAATAGAAAACATGGGACATCCTGAGTTTCACACCCAAATACAGACCTTTTCAAATGAATAGAGAAGTGAAAAAAAAAAATTAGATCTATATGTGATCCTCGACCCAGGAACGAATTAATTAGAACAAAAAAAGGAAGAGAATTCTCAGGCACAACACAGGGAGATAAAATATGGAAGATACCATAAATTGATAGATTTTTAATGGAAAAATAGGGTGAGACTATTTTTACCACCAACATCAGCTCTAACTCGAGGATGGGTACTCCCTGCGAGTGTGACAAGAAAAAAGGTAGACCAAGTTCCAAAAATATCCATTGGGCAAAGAAGTTAGATTGCAGAGTAGATAAATAGAGCCATCTCCCAAAAAATGAATAGATAAACTAGAAAAAATAGGTCACCAAGGACTAGAATGAGAAAAAACACAAAAGACAGGAAACAAACCAACAAACTATACACTGTACAAATGATGCTCACCTTGATTCTAGAGAATTAATCCAATAAATGCTTCAAATGCCTACCATTAACAGGAAGTTCGAGCTGTTCCCCATCTCATTCCTTCAAGAAGAAGGTATGCTCACCAATCCTAATATCAATGGAGTAAGGGACCATCCATAATGTGTCAAGTTTTCCATGTTTTCCCTTATCTTCATGCCTTTTATCCCATAACAACACAAGATCTCCAACATTGAAATCTCTGGGAGTGACCTTCTTGTGGAACAACTTCTTCAACTTTTCTTTGAACTTTACATGCCTTTGGTGGAATGGCCTTCTTTCTTCATCTAGCTCAACAATCTCATTAATTAGGGAATCATATAGACTTACTTCTTGATCTTCTAGTTATTGCATGAACTGATATGAGGATAATTACATATGTAGGGGCAGCAGGGCCTGAGTTCCATACACCAACTCAAATGGAATCTTTCCAGTTTCTCTTTTAACACTAGTTCGGTCAGCCCAGATAACAAATTTCAACTGCTCGCCCCATTTTCTTTTGTTAATCTCCAAGGTTATTCTGATAATCTTTAGCAAATTTTTATTAGTGGACTCAACTTGTCCATTTACTTGGGGATTATAATTAGAGGAATATGTCAAATTTATCCCATATTCTCTACACATTGCCACCAAGGGTTTATCTCTAAAGCTCATGGCATTGTTAGCAACAATTTTAATTGGCACCCCAAACCTATAGATGATATGGTTCAAGATGAAGTCCATGAAAATTTGGTGTGTTACTCTCTTGGTGGAGATTACCTCCACCCACTTGGTGAAGTAATTAGTGGCTGAAAGAATCCACTTATGGCAAACACTTGAAGGGTCTAAAATCTCACCAATGAAATCCATTCCCCATTGCTTGAATGGGGCTTCAATTGATAGAGGATGCAAAATAAGGGAGCCTGAAGCTTTCAGTCTTCCAGAGAAGTGCTGGAAACTCTCACATCTTCTAAAAAAAATATTTTCATCGTTGAAGAGAGTTGGCCACCAATAACTAGCCCTCAGGATCTTGTGTGCTGTGAATTTTTCAGCAAAATTCCCCCCACAAACTCCTCTGTGGAGATAAACAATTATCTTGGGGGATTCATCTTCAGTGATCCACCTTAAGAGAACTCCCTCAGGGTTATTCCAAGCTAACCCATAGTTAGTAATGACATATTTATTGGAAGCCAACTTAAGGGCCATTTTCTAGTTCTTATTCAAATACTAAGGGTAGTATAAATGTCTGAGATAAAAAATCATATCCTTGTACCACTCAGAACTCATCAAATTTTCAAAGACATCTACCCTTCCTTATTCTACCTCATTCACCTCCATAGTTTTCAAGTTGCTCTCAACCATAAGCTTAGCCAAGCCCAAACCTCTCACCAAATTTGTGGTTTGGATGTCTATGTCATATTCTTGCAGCTTGTTCACCCATCTGCATCTTTTTCTTGAGACCTCCATCTCTGATAAGATGTATTTGACCATGTTGTGGGGAACATAAGCAATAATTTTGGAACTTAGAATGTAAGCCTTGAAAACCTTTGTTGATTTCACCAAGGCAAATGCTTGTTTCTCCATAATAGTGTATTTCAGCTCAGCCCCCTACAATGCCTTACTAAAAAAGGAAATTTTCCTCTCAACCCCTTCATCATCCTTCTACAACATGACATATGCAATAGTGTTTTTTGAAGAAAAATAAAACAATTGGAAAGGATTCTTATAATCTAGATCTACTAAAACAAGGGCATGCTTTAATGCCCCCTTGATCCCATTGAAATCTTAAATGGCATCCTCCTCCCATTTGATGGCCTGGTCCTTCTTTTGCATTCCAGTTATTGGAATAGTCAATTCAAAAAAGTTTGATATGAATCTCCTAATAAATTTTATCTATCCAAAGAAGGATTGAATCCCCTTCTTAGTTCTTGGAGTTAGGACCCTGTTGATGGCCTCTACCCTTTCTAAATCAATCATTACTCCCTCTTGTGACACAATGTAACCAAAAAAAATTTCTTTCTACACTCCAAAGTGGCACTTCTTTTGATTGAGTGAAATACCATAATCTCTACATCTTATCAACATCTTTTCCAAGTGCAGCAAGTGATCACATCACTTTCTAGAGAACACAGTCACATCATCTTGGTAAACAACAATAAAATCATTGATGTAACCAAAAAAAGCAACATCCATTTCTCTTTGAAAAGTTACTCCAACATTCATTAAACCAAAGGGCATCCTGAAATACACATAAGTCCCCCAAGGAGTGGTAAAGGTTGTTTTAATTATTTTTTATTCCTTCACCACAACTTGGTTATAACCAGAAAAACCATCTAGGGTAGAAAGTAACTTTGAACCAGTCACTAGCTGCAACATTTTTTCCATGTTTGGTAAAGGATAATTATCCTTCATTGATGCTCTATTCAAATTTCTAAAATCCACACACAGCCTAATGTCACCATTCTTCTTTCTGACTGGTACTAGATTTACAACCCAAGAAGAATACCTTGTGGGACGAATAATCCCTCCATCCCTCAATTTCTTCATTTCCTCTTGCATTTTGAGAGATAGGATCAGATTGGTTGGTATTTTTTTCTTCCTGAATGGTTTTGCATTAGATTCTAAGGTAATCTCGTGTTGAAATAGATCCTTTATGTATGCCTTTAGTTCAGAATAATTCCAAGCCATGCAATCTTGATTTTTTTAGCAACTAGACATAAAACCATTTTTCCTTCTTGTTGAGATTGCTTCCCAACTAGATATTTCCTGGTTTTTCCTTTGTGCCAAGTTCATGCTCCTCAATATCCCTTGATATTGTTATGCATCTATTTATAATGCGATCAGCATTATCAAAGTTGGATTCAAGAGCAACCAGCCCCCTAGGAATGGTATTAGTCTTTAGTTGGATGATGCCTTTTCCAAACAAGGTTTATGTACCCTATGCTATGCACAACATTGGATCCCAATAAATATTTTTAGCACGAAAATCCCCTTTATTCTACATAAATCTTCTGATCTGAGAATCATCATCAAAAACATGCCAATGCTTAATGTTGCCAGGTACAAATGGCCTAGTTAACACCTCAACATCATATTCACAATATGGGGATACTGTATAATTATCAAACAGATATCCCAACACAACAAGCATATCTACCACATCTTTGAACTTCTTATCATGATGCACAATGTTGAATTAATCAAACATCTCAATGAAATCCCAAACTTCATGCTTGTATTGTTTCATTCGCTGATTTTTTGTGGCATACAATTTTCTGACTTTCTTCACAATTAATTATGAATCTCCTTTGAGAATGATATCTTTAACACCATATTTTCAAGCAATCCTTAGACCTAACAACAGTTCCTCATACTCATCAATGTTGTTAGTGCACTCAAAGTTGATTTTGAAAGAAAATACAAACTCTTCCTGGCTTGGAGAGATTAGACCAACACCAACAACATTTCTAAACTTGGAGAAAGCTCCATCAAATAATAAAGTCAAAGGAGAGCCTACCTACTCAAGACACTTGAATTATTCAATCTTGTGCTCTTTTCCATCAGAAAATCCTACAAATTTATTAGCATCAACACTTTTTTACAATACTTCATAAGATGCATTGTTGGGATCTTCAATAAGGTGCAACATCTTCTTTTCTCCATACAGCCTGACAAGGATGCCATCAATTGGGATGCTAGCATAGGAAATGTCCATTTTAAAACTCCCACCAACAATTGCAACCCATTTTCTAGATAATAACATACCCCACTTGGTTGGACAGTCAAAAATTACAACATCAAGCTTCAAGTTTTTACCTGGGTAAGCTAAAAGCTGCACCATCGGACCTTTCACACATCCCACCATTGGCACCTCTTTGGATTCCATAGCAGTACACTTCCCATATGCTGATATTACTTTAATATTCAGCTCATTCATGACTTCCAAAGGTGTGACATTGCATGATTTCTCTAAGTCAAACATGCAGTTGTGCAGCAACCTGTCCTTAATGATTAGAGTGGTGAAAAATGGATCCACATTTAGTTGAGATTCCACCAAGGATGTCCCCAAATAAACCTTAGGTAGTTCATCTAGTTCCTCAACTACTTGTGGTGTTTCTAACTCTTCAATGACTAAGGGAGTTTCCACAATGTTTATATTTCTACCTAAGACAATCTTCTCCTCTTTCAGCCCCAAATATTCAAAATCCCTCTTCTTGTGCTCAAGAATCCTAAGAAACTCAACAATTGGAACCGAGATCTTGACCTGACTCAAGACATGGGCAATATCATAAGGGGAAGACTTTGGCAAGGCAACATTACAAGGAAGGCTAACACACTCATTAGATGACACAATAATTTTGATACCTTGAGCATGAGGAGGGGTATGAGTTTTGTTTGGGATAGTAAGGCCTTTGACAAATACATCTTTCTTAGGTACCTCTTTAGGGATATTTGAAAGAAATGGATATTTTGGCTTGGCCTGAGGCCCTATACCTTTGACAACCCTACTTCTTATTTTGTATTCATTTTCTTGAACAATAATAACATTCATCAACAACTTCCTATCCTCCTCATATGGGATTCATCCATCATACTTCTCTATCATTAAAGCTCTTAGATATTAAAATTCATTATTGGGTAGTTCAAAAGCTTGTACAATATCAACTTCTAAAGTATGAGAGGGAGGAAGAATGGGTACCTGGTGGATGCAGTCCCAAAAATCAGTAGTAGTTCTATAACTTATTACCTCAGTTGAAGGTGCCCCTTGTTGTGAGCTCGTGGATCAACCTGTCATCATCATTATCATCAAGAACTTCTTCTTCTTCTTCTTGATCTTCCTCACATGGAGCATGGGGCATGAAACATCTATCACAACACTCAATGACATTTGTCTCCTCCACAACACCAACTCTAGAAGCTAGATGATGAGGTACCATTAAGTTTTCCCTAGCTTTAGACTATCTATTTCCAAATCCAAAAAGTCTCTTACCTCTGTCATCAGATCTTTGGTGATTTGTAAAGTTGTCTTTTCCTTGTTACTTTTTTTACCTTGTGAACTCTACCCAATTCCTTTTTCTACCCAGGCTAATTTGTATTTTTAGGCCCTTAATGTAGCTACCAAGCCTTAAGGGTGTGTAGGTGCACACATCTGGAGGAACCGTGTAAGTAAAGGTGCACAAGGTAGAATTTAAAAGGCTTTTTAGAGAACCAAGGATGTGCACACCGCATGAAGAAAAATTCGGTACTTAACCATTTTTGTCCTTTTTGGATAGAACACATGAAGAACATGTTCCATTTGGATAAGGTTCCAGCCTAGCTACAGGGTGTCCTGGAAGGAATATACCTTACGATAGGAAGATCCAAAAAGATAATCATGACATGGAGAGGCATGCACCTGGGGAAACCCATACCTTGACACTTGGGGGCAGATCTGAGGTTGCAGAAGAGTTTGTTAGAACTTAGATGCCTATTTATATGCACACCCTTGGTAAAGAACAAAGACACAAGTAAGGTAGTGAAGATCTATAGAATTACTGTGAGAACTATGGGATAATTGGGTAGATGATTCTAGGAAGGAAGTAATGGGGTAATGGGGAATGCAAATTTTATTTTGTAAGCATACATGTATGGATCCAGATATGGCACATGACTATGGTCTGCCTCTCTGTGATGTTTTGGAGTAATAATATGAACAAATGTGATAAGGTTACCACTATTTTTATGTTAAGATATCCTTCCTATATTATCTGCATGTTTCCACTATGCTTTTGATCTTGTATAATCATGAGCTTTACTTGAATGTTAGTCTAATTATGGATTTACAACTTCCTGGTTAATTCTGTCGTGTGCTTTGTTACTATTATGACTGAAGGGGTGTAGATGTCATCTTGAGCTCTATAGCTTCTTCATGTTTGTTAAATCACTAAGTTAGAATCATGAATTATGCCTTCCACTGAACTCACATAAAAGAGAGACTTGGCTCCCTCTCATGTGCCTCCAGTGAGTGCCCAACGCCTGCTAGGTGATAGGTCAACACGCATGAGGTTCCCTTGTTCTTGGTGGGGTGTAAAAATGACTACATCTTGGTTACATTTCTAGTACCTCTTTTTGAAGTTGTAGTGGAACATGGCATACATCATGATCTGTGCAAAAAGTGATGGTGGAGTTCTTAACACTTGAAGGTGTTAAAGATTGGTTTAAAAGCACAGAGGACAAATTCACTCAGAGATTCAATACTATACCTAGGTTTAACACATGAATATTGGTGGAGGACACTCTTTATCATGAGTTGTACGAAACCTTTTTCTGTTGTGTCCTAGTAGAGTTATTTGAATGGCTCTCGGCTTATACTTCTAGATCAGGGTGGTATTATAAGTCACACCCTTAGACCCAAGAAACATATCAGAACTTGCAAGATGTTGCTCTAATGTGGACCCATGTTATTTATCATTGGTGGAAGGGGGTATTGACTAGCTACACTCTAGAATATGCCATTTCCATGTATACTTGTCCAGAGGATGTTGAGTTTGAGTTCTTGCGAGATCCCAGAGGATCATTTCTACATGTTATTCCCATGGTAATCAAAATCTTGATGGTAACCATGGATTTAGAGGCATTTCATATAGCCAGCGAAACCACTCTGAGCATTTGGCAAGGAAGCTAGGTTGGGGAAAGATGGCTGATGTAACGAATGAGAAGGAAAGGAAGGAGAGACGACTCAAGTATAATGAAGTGCATGGAAGGGAGATCGATAGATAGCACATGATTACAAGGGGGTTATGGAGCCATACATGGTGGAAAGGAGTTGAGGTTCATGCAGAGGATGTGGAACCTGAACAGTCTATGATACCCCATATTGGTAAGCACAGAAGAGAAAACCTTATGGCTTCTGATGAGAGTCCATCATGTAGAGAAAGAAGAGTCGTTGGTGTGCATCTGACCCCACCTAGTGACAAAACCTTGGTGCTTAGTTTGTTTGAATGAGGGAAAAGTATAGTTGATCCATTTGATATCGGTGGAAGCAACCAATTGACACCCAAAATGTACAACTTATCATTGCGGACTTCTATTGTTTTACACACTATTCCATTATTTGGTTGAATGTTTGGGAAAGGAACATATCCAGTGGGTTTTGGAAGTGCGTTAGGAAGTGGTGGAGGAAATACGACTGGAAGTGGCATTAGTTCAAAAACTATTGTCGTGTAATTTAGTGGGATGACGGGAGTGTTTGGCATGAAGAAAATAGGCCCTGTACTTAACATAGGAGGATTTGGAGGTGGAAGTGGTGGAGCTGGTAGCTTAGGATCTAGTGGATCTGGTAGAGGAGGAAACACCAGAGGAAATCACGGGATTGGATTCGAGAGGAAAAAGACCTTATCCACCTCCATAAATATTTTTCTAGATGTATCTACACTTACTAGATTACAATGGGATAGAAGATTTCACAGAGCATGCACATAAGTGTGATTTTCTATGGCGTGCAAAGGGGATCATGACCTAGGATCAAAAGTCCAGTCAATTTGCGATGACCTTGTAAGGATGCACACATAGTTGGTATAGAAAGTATGATCCTCATCAGACTATTGTAGATTATACTATGCTGAGAAATGCATTTTTGGAAGAATTCCACATACCTAAGTTTGAAAAGAAAAGCATCATCTCTCTCAAAGAAATCCAGTAGGGAATGGTAGAGAGCATGTGAGAGTATGATGCTTGTTTTAAAAATCTATTGTCTAAACTGTCTTATGATATCCACCCTTCACAGCATGCTCAGTGGTTTTTCAGAGGGTTGATTAAACCCTTTAGGAGGGCTTTGTCTCATAAAACACTCATGGACCCACGTGAAGCATTGGAAGCTACTTTGCACACTGAGGAAGTTGGTAGTGTTGACGCTAGTGTTAGTCCATTTCTAGAGGCTCAGATCGCTGCCATGGCTAAGAAATTGGAGAAATTATCTGCCAACACATCTCCAGAGACTCGCAGTGGGATATGGTGCATAGATTGTAACTTAGAAGGGCACACAAAGGATAATGGTGGGATATGTACTCGGAAGGTGGTAAATGTCGTAGCAGTAAATTATGAAATATGTCACAAGGACCATGATGTAAATAGGTGCCCCCTGTTGCAGTGCGTGATCTATAAAAATGTGTCTTGTTACTGCAAGATATGTACCTCAACCACACATGACACCAAGGATTGTAGATTGAGTGACCAGATTCATGAGGTAATTGATCTTGGTGTGCACCAAACTGGTGTTGCTAGTAGGTCCCAAGGAGATGAATGTTGATATGAAGAATGCAGAGATGGAGGTGCACGTGGAAGATGGTTTTGTGGAGGATTTCATGGTCATGGTAACCACAGAGGAAGAAGTGAGTTCCCACATGGAAGATGCTTTAATTATGGAGCCATAGACCATTATAAGTGTGAATGTCAATATCTTTTACAATCCTCATGGTGTGGGAAAAAACATAAGTACGAAGAGTGCCCAGAGTTATACGAACATATGAGTTAGCAGTACCAAAAGGATAAGGGCACTGCCATATTGAGTATTAAGAAGGATGATGTGTAATGGCTCCCGTGAGTAATACGTGAATCAGAACTAGAGCCTATTATGGTAACAACAAGGGTGGTGGAGAAGAATAATGTAGATACCATGGGGTTGAGTACCTACGTCTAGAAGTAGAGGAGAATGGTGGTCAGAGAGAAGACCCTAGAGCTTGTGAAGCCACCATCCCCTGAGGAGCCCTCAGATGAAGAAAAGACTGCATCCTCGACCCTAGAATTTTCAGCAAAGGAAGAAGAACAAGGAACGAAGGAACAAGGGTCTAAAGATAGAGACAACTTGAATGCCTATATAGGTGAGAAGGATGATGATGAAGGGGGAGAGTTGGAAGTGAATCAGGAACTAGTTTATGTTCATGATTTGGATGAAGAAGGAGTAGAGGATACAAATGATTCTTTCATCTTTGTAAGGAGGAAAGGCACCCAAGGGGAGGAAGGCACACAAAGAAAATAAAGGAGTGAAGGGGAAAGTACTAGGGGGACAGATATGCCCAGGCTTACTCAGAAGGACATAAATGAGAAAGAAACAAGGGAGACAGAGAAGATAATCAATACCTTGGTTAAAGAGGAGTTGGAGTGTAGCACAAAGCTCATACTCAGTGAGTTCAAAAAAGAGCAGAGGGAGAAGAGTTTGGGTAGTACAAAAGGCCCAAACTTTTTAGTAACTATTCCCAATGGCGTGTGCATGGGAAGTAAACATGCGGAAGGGGGAAGAACCACGATGGGATCCATTGATGACCCCAATAAAGTTTTACGTGTACTTTACTAGAGTACCATGCCCACTAAAGAGCTCACTGCCATGGAGTCCTTTAACCCTGAGGGTGGGTGCCCATGCACAAGGAAGATGCTATCATGGGTGTTTGACTCCCACCTCAATGAGCCTAAGTTCAAGGTCAACCAAGGAGTGGTATTAGAACTATCCAAAGGAAAGGGGGAACACCCCATTATAAACACGTAATAACTATCGAATGAGAAAATTTGTAATGCACTCAAAAAAGTCTCCATGGAAATTGAAGCTAGGCTCTTTTGTAGAAGTGACACGGTCAAAGTCTTGGAGGAACTATTAGAGAAGAAAAAGGAAGAAGTCATGAAGCTAACGAAGGACCTCAAGCTTGAGAGATTAATCAGTGCTCAAATATAGAGGGAACTTTAGGAGGAAAAGGCCAGGGTATGTGAAGTTTCCAAGAAGATGGAGATCATCTCCCAATCTATTATCATGAATCACCTAGACCTTAACCCTCCCACGCAAAAGTATGGATCCTCCCTAGAATTCCTAGAGGACTTGACTCGGATCCTCACCAGGGAAAGGCAGCCTTTGGCCTTGGAGTCAGCAGAGGAGATAGTTACACACTTGGAGAAGGAGGACAATCTGAAGGTCGTTGCACTCGTGACTGAATAAAACAAGGTGCTCGTTGACGTGAAAATAGTTGCACAAGCCATGGGGCTTCCCTACGACCATTGCGCGGATCAAGACAAGGTGACAGGAATGCTACTGGATAGTGATGAGGCTGAACTAAAAGACTTCGGGGAGAAGAATAAGGGAAATAAGGCTGAGTGAGAAAATATCATAGCCAAAGTGGAAAAGAAGTCTGAAGCTATTGAGAATTGGTGGGTCTCAATTAAAACCTAGCTAAAAGAGCTTTATAAGGTCATCACGAGGAAGATGGATGCCCTGGAGGATCACACCAAGGAACTAGAGACTGTGGTGGAGACCATTAGCATGAAGGGGGAAGGGTTAACCTTTGACGAGGTGAGCACCTTGGTTGGTGATATCAGCACTAGAGCGCAAGATGAAGTCAGCACCTGGAGTACACTAGAGGCTGACCTATGGAAAAATTTTCCCCTTCTTCTTCTTTAAGTAGTTTTCCTTTTATTTTTTCTCTCCCCCATTTCTTTATTCTTCCCCCACATTATTTTCCAAGGAAATGCCTTCCATTTTCATACTGCATTCTTTGAAAAGGTTCTCGAGGGCGGAGAATAGGTGACATGTGGGGTAATGTTGGGCCCCTAATGTAGCTACCAAATCTTAAGGGCACGTAAGCATGCATAGCTTGAGGAAGTGTGCAAGTAAAGGTGTGCAAGGTATAATTCAAAAGGCTTCTTGGAGAACCAAGGACGTGTGTGCCATGCGAAGAACAATTCAGGATTTAGCCATTTTTGGCCTTTTGGATAAAACACATGAAGAACGTGTTCCATTTGGATAAGGTTCCAACCTGGCTACAGGGTGTCCTAGAAGGAATATACCTTGTGATAGGAAGATCCAAAAAGCTAATCATGAAATGGAGAGGCATACGCCTAGGGCGACCCACACCTTGACACTTAGGAGAAGATCTGAGGTTGTAGAAGAGTTTATTAGAGCTCATATGCCTATTTATATGCACACCCTTGGTAAAGAACAGAGACACAAGTAAGGTAGCAAAGCTCTACAGAATTACTATGAGAACTATGGGATAATTGGGTATATGATTCTAGGTATGATGTAATGGGGAAATGGGGAATGTAAATTTTATTTTGTAAGCATACATGTATGGATCTAGATATGGCGCATGACTATGGTCCACCTCTCTGTGATTGTTTGGAGTAATACTATGAATGAATGTGATAAGGTTACCACTATGTTTATGTTAAGATCTTCTTCATGTATTATCTGCATGTTTCCACTATACTTTTGATCTTGTATAATCATGATATTTACTTAAATGTTAGTCTAATTATGGATTTACAACTTCCTGGTTAATTATGTTGCATGCTTTATTACTATTATGACTAAAGAGGTGTAGATTTTGTCTTGAGCTCTATAGCTTCTTCATGTCTATTAAATCACTAAGTTAGAATCATGAATTATGCCTTCCACTGAACTCATATAAAAGTGATACTCGGCTCCCTCTCGTGCACCTCAGGTGAGCACCCAGTGCCCATTGGGTGATAGGCCGATGCACATGAGGTTCCCTTGTTCTTAGTGGGGTGAAAAATTGACTACAGACTGTCTATTTCCAAATCCAACTGGTCCCTTGCCCCTGTCATTAGATCTTTTGTGATTTGTAAACCTATCTTCAAATTGTTACTTTTTTTTACCTTGTGAACTCTACCCAATTTCTTTTTCTACCTGGGCTAACTTGTATGATATTTCTTTAAAAGCCCCAGCCAAATTTTTCACAAATTCCTCAAAATCAATAGCCTTACTTTTCTGGGTTAATCTATTTTACATGCTTCCTTTTTAGAGGCTTTCCAATTACTTTGATGTTGTTTTCAATTTGTAGAGCCATGGTGAAGGCCTACCTCAAATTAGTAGGGTTTTTGTCCCTCAAGTAGTAAGCAATTTTTTATCAAATGCATCTAAATATTTGATCAAACATGATTCATCACATGGCCTTAAGTTAACAAGAAATATTCTCAAGGTCTTGTAAAACCTTGTGTTGAAATCATGTATTGACTCATTAGGATTCTTCTTGATGTTTTATAATTCTGATAGAAGAAACCTAGGGTCAGTTCTATCGCCATACTGCATTCTAAATGCATTTTTCATCTCTATCCAAGAATCAATGGAATTATTTGCAAAGCTTTATACCAGTGCCTTACATCCTCTTCTAGAGTATGGATAAAGAACTTGATATATACATCTTCATGTTCAATCTCAAATTATTCCATCATATTGATAAAAATCAGTAAATGTTGATCACCAGTTATAGCATTATTTCCTTGGAACTTTGGTAATCTATTTCTTACATCCTGGGGAACTACATTTGAATAACCAGCTATCCGTATAAAATTTATAGGACCAAAGGTGTTTACAAAAGAAGGAGGTATGGGTGGGAGTAGGGCCATGTTGTTTAGAGGAGGTGACCCTAGAGGGGAGACAAATTAATAAGGGGAAAACGGTCTTTGAAACACATGAGTATAGATTTCAAAATGAATATCCCCTAAAGGCCTTGTTTCTTGGATATCCCTATCAAATTTTAAAAAGACAAGAGCAGAATGAGAAGAAAACTTTTCAAAATCAAATGAAGGCCCCTCTCTAGATGGAGAATTTAATTCCACAAAAAGACTACCTGATTCCGAATGACTTGAATGAAAATATTCAATGATAGGCCAGTCACTTTCATCAACAGGGACTTCTTTTCTTGACTGTTGATCTCCAACAACTCTCCAGGATTTTCTTCCTTTTGAATTTGTTTTTCATAGCTCTGGAAATAATCTCCTAGCAGGATCTCTAGAAAAGAAAGATCTTCTTCCTTCTAGCATTGCAGAGATTAGTAAAAAAACTCACTTGACAGAGGTTAAGACACTGGTACTCATCAATAATCAAATCAACAGGGAGTCACCACTAAGGATTTCCACCTTAGTTATGCAAATGCATTAAAATATGATCTGTCAAATGTATGTCAATACTAGCAATTGGAAATGGAAAGAACTAATTCTTCTTTACCCAAATTTATCAATAAAACTTAGTGCAACAATTGTAGAAAATGGAAATATTACACAGTACTTGTAACTTTGAACACTTCTTACAAGCCTAATCATAGGATAACACTCAAAATAATGGATTAGAACTTTGAGCATACAAGAAGTGTTTACCAAGGTCTAAATATGAACTACAATCACTATGTCCTCAACAACGGTGCCAGTAAGGTGTTGGCACCCAAATTAATTCTCCTTCAAAGTTTGAGTAGCATTGTTGGTTTGGCAGGAAGATTAGAGAAAAATTGATCATTGTGAGTCATTTTGTAGCTAGGGATGGGATCTAACTGGCCCTCTATCACTCAGAGGTGGAGAAATGGATAGCACCCTAAAGAGGATTTGATCTATCCTCGCTACTTTATGGTTGTGCCTTTCAACCAGGGTGAAAGAACCCTTTTGTAGCCTGCTCTTTATGGAGGAGATGGGTAATTCCTTCCTTGTGAAGTATTTAAGAAGACCTTGAAGAAAATATGATCAATACAAAAAAACCTAACTCTCACGAGTTGTCACTCTAGATAATGGAGATATTTTCTAAGTAAGGTTCGGACCACTAAAGACAATGAAAACCTGAGTGTTTCTACATGTTTTGGTAATAGAAATTCTGCATATGTATACACATAGGAAAAATAGGGGTAGTATGAGTAGGATTAATTGTTTTTGAATGATTTTGGGTGGGAGGTGAAGTAGGATAAAGTTGTTTATACCAAATCTTTGAGAACTTTTACAAAATTGGAGAGCTTGAACAACAGAATTCTTCAGACTAGCTAGGATGTTACTTTAACCAAAACATGTGCTTCAATGGAGTCCTAGATCAACACTTTTCACACAAACTTCAAGGACCCAAAATGAAGGATCAAATTGGAAAAATTAACTAAACATTATCAATCTCTATTTCATCATGCCTAAGATACCCTCAGAGGCTAATAAACAATCTTATAGTCATGCTAGGAGTCACAGTGATTTTAAATTTGTTTACCTCACTATCAAATGAAAGATCTTTTGATAAATGAAATTGTAAATGCCACCAAACTATCATAAGGATAATATCCTCTATGATTCACACAAATTTCAATGTAAGAATGCAATGGGAACATAAAAAACTACTTGCAGACATTCAAAAACAAAGTAAACACAAATTTTTCCCAAAAAATAACATAGATTAACTCAAGTTTTATTAAATTTATCAGCAAGGTAAAGTTTCTCGAATAATATCAGAGCTTTTCAATGGTTGTACACTTGCAACCACCTTGACATGATCAAATTTAACACAAAGGAGATAAACTAGTTTCTCAGAAAGATGGGTTCTATCAAATTTTTCTCTTACAAAATCAGTTCTGACCTCTAACACTCCAACATTCCAACCTCTAACCTCTTCCATAGCAAAAATCATGCCATTTATAACATTTTGCAAAAGAGTTTACCCCATAAAAAACCCAAATTGAGTGGACCATTTCTCACCATGATCTCGATCGTGATTCCCAGAATCAAATATTTAAAAATTTATTAGGTGCTCAGGGGTAGATCTCTTTGAACATCTAACACATTCAACTCCTTCGTCTGCTAGATCACTCTTCCCTTTACTCGCTAGCCACTTCTGCCCCTAATCATTCCAATCTAGTTCTTTGCATGCCTGAGAAGGAAAAATGGAAGATTAAATCAAGCCCAGAGATTAGATCTCATCTTAATGGTAGAAGACATCCCCGAATTTTCCTCACTAAACTAAGATATCAACATGTCTTTTTCTTCCCAAGGAAAGAAAAATCAGTTTAAATTTGATAGTCAGATTACATATTTAATGGTGAGATATGTTTACAGACCTTCACCACCAAACCAGGCTACTATATTAATGTTACTTTTCATTTGGCATGTAGGAGACTCCAAGAAATGATAAAAAACCATAAAAATACGCATCCCCAGGAACTATGGAGTGAAAAATGGCTAAAAACTCAGATAGAGATGCACAGCTTCCATTGATTTCTATTTTGAATTTGGACCATCCACATGGGAGATACACTTTAAGAAGGGCCTGTGGGTTCTTTTTTTCCCTTTACAACTTTTGGAAAAATATAAAATTTTCACATTTTGCTCCACACCTCCGCCTTTGAGAAATGAGCCTGACACGTGTCCTAAGATGGGTCCCAAAGGAATTGTGGCCAAATTCTGCTATTTCACATCCCTTTTCAAAAAGGGAAAATATTCCAAGTTTCCCCTACAGCTCCACCCTTCCACCTTCAAAAAATGGGTCTAACAGGTGTCTAATGTGGGTCCCAGTGAAAACGTGCTCTCCTTTTATACTTTAGCTCCTTTTGGTACAAAAGGAAATTTTTCCAAATTTCCTCCAAAATCCCACACCTCCATAGTTGAGTGGAAATTTTTTTTGACTATCCTTTATCGGGCTTGTGGGCCATTTTGATGTTTTAATCCTTTTGATGACAAGAGGCAAAAATCCAAGTTACCCCCAATGGTCCATCTCCCCGCCTTTTGACTTTTCAAATTACCACGCGTCATAATGGCACATCTTGAGATGGTCCCAAAAATTTGAGACCTTGAATGAGCATGGTCTCACCACGTGTCTTAGGCCCTTTAAGAAGTTGCTAAAAAGTCTAAGGAAAGAAGAGCCAGTGGATACCTCCACATGTCATTATGGTACAACTTCAAAAACCTCAAGGATTCAAAATGACTTGACGGGGGCATGCTTTCACTTTAGAATTTTACTCCATTTTTCTAGAAGGGAAAAACATCCAAATTTTTTCTGAAGGCCTACATCTCTACCTTTAACCTTGCTACATGTCCTTCTACGGGGTCAAAGTAAGAATATTTCCCTGCTGTTTAAAATTCTTTTTAATCAAAGCCTGACAAGGCCATGGGGCGGGTTCAAACTTTTTGCTAAAGTAGCCAAATAGAAAAAGTTCAAAAACAAACCTGTCACACCCTATTTGATTGGAATAAACCATGTAAGTGCCCAAAGAACCAATTAGAATGAAACGGTGCTACGAGACCAAATTTTCCTTTTTGCCAAAAAATTAAAAAGTGATAAGTTAAAGCATTTTCCCGTCATCCCCTGACCACCCAAAAGAAGCCACATTTATTGTTGATACAAGGATGTAAATTTAACTGGGGGAAATGTCTTCCAAACTATAAAATGTAGAAAAATGACCATTTGAGCCTAGAGATGAAATTTTCTTCAAGGACAGAGAATTTAGACATGTTACATGACTAAAATACATTCCTCTGAGCTACATCCATTCATTTTTATTTGAGTATTTAGGGAAAAAATACCAACTGTGGAAAATGGAAAACATGGGACAACGTGAGTTTCAGACCCAAATATAGACCTTTTTATATGAACAGAGAAACGAGGAAACAACTTTGGATCTATACGTGATCCTAGACCCAAGAATCGATTGATTATGGTAACAAAAGGAAGGTATAGACCTCTCAGTCATAACACAGGGAGATAAAATATGGAAAATGCATAAATTGATAGATTTTTAATGGAAAAATAGGGTGAGACTATTTTGAGCACCAATAGGACACACAACTAGTAGTGGAACAATATAACAAACTATTAGGGTGTAGTTCAGTGGGATGTTGGGAACCCTAGGTGTGACCACTTCAGGCCATTTACCATCTGCAGGAGGTGGATCTAGTGGTATAGTGGCTAGAGGACCTGGTGGACGTAGTGGATCTAGAGGATCTGTTGGGTCAAGAAGAACATGACTTGGTGGATCCAGTGGATCTGGTCGAGGAGAAAACACCAGAGGAAACCAAGGCTCTGGATCAGGATGACAAGGGCCTCATCGACCTCCACAATTATTTTTTGAGATGTCTTTGCACTTACCAGATTACAGGGGTATTGAAGATGTTGCAAAGCATGTGCACAAGTGTGAATTACTATGGTGTAAGAAAGGGATCACTACCCCGAAGAAGAAGGCAAGTCATTTTACAATGACATTACAAGGGCATGCACATAGTTGGTACCAGAAATATGACAACCATCAAATGGTGGTAGACTCCACTATAGTAAAGAACACCTTCCTACAAAAATTATATATCTTGGAATTTGAATAGAAGATCATCAATGTTCTAAAGGAGATCTAATAAGGAATGACAGAGAGTGTGTGAGAGTACGATGCATGGTTCAAAACTCTCTTGTCAAAACTATCCTATGACATTCACCCTTATTAACATGCTCAATGGTTTGTTGGAGGATTGATAACACCATTTATAAGGGAATTGTCACACAAGACTTTCAGAGACCCGTGTGAGGCATTGGAAGTTGCCCTACATGCTAAGGCTATTGGGAGTGTTGATACTGGTGTTAGCCCTTTTTTAGAGGTTAAAATTTCTACAATGGCAAAGCAATTAGAGAAGTTATCTGTAAACTTAGTGCTCGAGGTTTGTAGTGGGATTTGATGTACAGACTGTGAAGTGGAAGGGCATGTAAAGGATAGTTTCCCTAAGAATTCGGTACGTGTCATGGCAGTAGACTATGATATTTTCCAACGGAATCATGATGCAAGTAGGTGTCATCTACTACAGTGCATAATCCACAAGAATGTTTCTTGCTATTGAAATATTTTTACCTCTACAACCCATGATACCAAGGATTATAGGATGATTGATCAGATCTATGATGTTATTGATCTTATTTTATGCTAGACTAGTCTTGTAAGTAGTTCCAAGGATGATGATCATCATTATGAAGGGCACGTAGATGAAGAAGCACATCGAAGAGGTTTTCGTGGAGGATTTCATGGTTACAGTAACTATGGAGGATGATGAAGTGAATTCCTATGAGGAACTTGTTATAATAGTGGATCTATAGAGCATTAAAAGTTTGAGTGTCCTATTTTGTTATAATGATCGTGGTGTGGGAAGATATATAATTATGAAGAGTGTCCAGAGCTTTATGAGCATATGAACCAGAAGCACTAGAAAAACAAAGGCACTGGGATGGTAAACATCAAGATGACCAACTCATAGTGGATGCCAAGAGTGGTGTGTGAGTTAGGGCTAGATCCTATATTGGTGGACACAAGCAAAGGCTGCACATGCCAAAGAGATGCCAAGAAAAAGGATACTAGTTTCAAAAGAGAAATTGGTACATGGAAAGTATCCAGACCCTGCTCACTAGAAGGAGTTGTATCAAGAAACTATGGACGTGATTTAGAATTTACAAGGGGAGATCCAATGTCTAAAGGAGAAATCAAAGTAGTTGGATCAAAGGATGAATGCTGAGACTCCAAAGGAGGACTTTGATGAGGTCAAGGAAGCATGTATGATGTTAAGGAAAAGGAATATTATTCCCTTTCTAGGATAATGGTCGAGGGAGAAGGTACGACACACTGGAGTAGAGTGTAAAAGTTTGGTTTTGTATGCAAACCTTCTTCCTCATAGTCTTGACTATGATAAGGAGATTACTTTGAATGCATTTGTCGATGGATGGCTTTTAAGTAATATCCTCATCAAAACAAGAGTAGAGTTCAATGTTCTTACCTTGGATTCCTGACATAAAATGGGAAGACCCACACTAAAACCATCTTCGAATGTGTTGTATATGGAAAACAAGACAAAAGAAATGCCTATTGAAGTCTTGAAGGATGTGGTTATAGATTTTTAAGGGGATAAGTTCACTAGAGAATTTGAATTCTTGGCACTCACCAAAGTGGATAATTTCCCATCATTACTTGGGTGCCCTTGGTGTTATAAGAATAATGTCGACCTATGGTTTAACAAGGGGTATATCAATTTCGAGAATAAGGAAGAAAGGTTGATTATCCCTTTAACAAATGGAAAATCAACACCCTATATTGAACCCTGAGGAGAGGAGGTCCTTGACAGAATCTATTTGCACTCCATCAAAGATCTAGAGATAATTCATCCCACAGAGGGAGTTATCTAGTTTGAATATGCCCATTCCTTGAGTGATACCACTAGCATGGCATATGATAGTTAGGTGCATGGGACTTATGAGTTTATTGGGTGATAGTTGAGAGGATCTATAATAGGGGTAACAAAGGTGCACTCATTCAAGAACTTGGGAGGGAGGAAGTTACCAAGTTGCTCTAGAGGATTATACCCTAAAATTTTCTTGCAATAAATGGAGGCTCAGTGGAAGAATGAGGATGAGAGAAGGGGAATGCTCAGTTATAACCTACTCAGAACTATAACGCACAAGTGGGCTACACATCAGGAGAGCCTCCTATAATGGCAGGAGGTAAGAGTCACATTCTCTGTAAGGTTCTCCAGGAGCAATGCACCCACTATGATCTAAGACTACCATGGTAAAGAGACTACCTCATTTCATATCTAAGCATTTGAGAAGGCCTAGTTAGTAAGTATAGAAGCTTTACTACCTTTTTATGGGTGCATAAGTTATATTCCACCTTACAAGGTTGTGTGTGTGCATGGTATATCCATTCAGAGATGCGTCATCAAACATGTAATTGGAAGGAGTTGGCGGCTGATCTCATTCAAGATTTTGAGTATAAGAGTACTAAGCCATTAGTGGATAAGGTGTTGTAAGTAATCAAGTGCCTTACAATGGGAGATAGTGCTATGGCAGAAGATAGGCTATTGGATTTTTTGGGTGAGCCTTATTTAGAGAATTTCCTCAATGAAGAAGAATCAGAGGAAGTACAACTTGAACGTGCATGCATGGAAAAATTAAAAGGAAAAATGGTCTATGTAATAGATGGCAAAGAAATGGAAAGTTCATATGTTAACCATTCTAAAGGTACACGCAAAGTCATAGATAACACTGATGAGCAATCACGCACCTACTATGAGCCCTTGAAAACAAATAAGGTTAACATTGGGATAGAGATAGAACCTAAGGAAGCTATCATTGGGGAATATTGGTCGGAAAAAGAAGTTTCAAAGGTCATTAATCTATTGTGCAAGTTCTAGGATTTTATTCCTTGTGGGTACCATGAACTCAAAGGTGTCCACCATTCCTTGGGGGAGATGAAGAACAAGTTAAAGGAAGGCGTGCACCTGATTCGGAAGAGGCCTTATCAGATGAATCCAAATTTTTGTGAATGGGTGAAGGAAGATATGGAAAAGATGATAGCATCTAGTATCATTGAGGTAATGGAAGAATTAGAATAGATAAGCCCAATGGTCATCAGTATCAAAAAGGATGGAAGAATAAGGATCTATGTTGATTACAAGTATCTGAATGTAGTATGTGTGATCGATCTTTTCCCAACCCCCATTACTGAATAAATTATGGAAGGAGTGGTTGGGCATGAAGTCTACTCTTTCACGCATGGGTTCTTAGGATATCACCAAGTCAAGATTACAAAGGAAGACCAAAGAAAGATAACTTTCACCATTAAATGGGGAAGTTTTACCTACATGGTTATGCATTTTGGATTGAAGAATGCACTTACTGTGTTCTCACACATCATGTACAAGGATTTTAGGAATTTATCTATAAATTTCCTCAATTTTACCTAGATGACTAAACTGTGTATGGGTTTGTAAAATACCATTGTGATGATTTGAGGTTAATGTTTGAGAGATGTCAGAAATTGAGAATATCCCTCAACATTAAGAAATGTGTCTTTGTTACTCCATTTGGAACCCTGTTAGGACATATTATATGTAAAGAAGGCTTACTAGTGGATCTTTCTAAAGTTGGAGTTATTGTAGGATTAGGGGAGCCTATTAGTCAAAGCGTAGTGCACAGATTCCTTGGGCATACAGGGTACTATAGGAAATTCATTAAGGGGTATGCAAAGATCACTACGCCCTTAGAGGAATTTCTAAAACACAAGAGTTCCTTTCATTGGGGAGAGGCACAATAGAGGGAATTCGACACTTTGAAGGATAGGATTGTCACTGTACCCATACTACGTTTTCATTCTTGGAATAAGCCTTTCCATGTGCATGTTGATACCTCAGGGATAGCTGTGGGAGTAGTACTAACACAACCTGGTGAGTGAATTTTTTTATGATCCCTTATGTTTTGAAAGTAGATAGTTGACACCAACAGAACAAAATTGCACAACTATTGAGCACGAGGCACTTTCTATAATCTATGCACTTCATAAGTTCAATAAGTACATGTTAATAACACCATTTATATTCTACATGGGCCAAAGTGGTGAAAAATACCACTTTGCAAGGGCACATATACTGTTGGGTCCTATTATTCCAATATTATGAGTTTACAGTGGTTGTATAACTAGGAAAAAGTAGTTTAGGACCTGACCACTTATCAAGGATTAACTCAAGGGAGGATGCACAAAGCATTGAGGATGCCATGCCAGACATGTAACTATTTAGGTTGTTGCGTGCTCCCTCAAAATTGGAATATATCACTGTATTCTTAAAAAATAGGTGTGGCACTAGAAGGGATGAAGGCTCTAGAGAGGAATCAGTTAGCAATATGTGTCACACCCTCCATGTTAATTAATGGACACCTGTACAAGTTAGGATGTGATGATGTTCTACACCAATGTGTATTAGAACATGAGCATGTAAAAATTATGGAGGAATTGCATGGTGCGATTGAAGGAAGAAACTATGCAGGAAATACGATGACATGGAAGATTCTACTAGCAGGGATTTGGTGGGAAACCATCTACCAAGATTGTATTGAGTTTTGCAAGGCTTGTGACCATTACTAGTACCATGGAAAACTTGGGAAGAGGGATGAGATTCTCTTGCAACTAATAGCCAGTGTTGACCAATTTGAAAAATGGGCAATCAAATTTGTAGGGCCAATTTTGCTAGCCACACGAAGGACTGGTTCACGGTATATCATTACTTGCACTAATTACTTAACACGATGGGAAAAGGTAGCACCTACGAATTATTTTACTACAGTGACAACTGATGGATTTTTATGGGAGAACATAATCAACAGGTGTGGTTGTCCTTTATTCTTAACAAGTGATAGAGGTACACATTTCCTCAATGAAATGGTCAGGATTCTGCTAGTAGAATTTATGGTGGCCTATCATAAGAATACCCCTTATCACCCTCAAGAAAATGGAACTGCTAAGGAATTTAATAAAATACTAAGTCACATGTTGACTAAGATCTGTGACGTTGGATGAAAAGATTGGGATGACAAAGTATCAGCCATTCTATGGGCACATATGACAACCTAAAAGAGGTTAAACAAGGCCACACCATTTCAATTGGTGTTTAGTGTGGAGGCTGTTTTTCCAATTGAATTCATGTTACCATCACTACGTATACCATGCATAGGAGGGTTCAATAATGAAAAATTGTTAGAAGAAAGGATTGATAATTTGATGCAATTAGAGGAAAGGAGATCACTTTCTAGATGAAGTCAGAAAAAATAAAAAGCAAGGCAAAAGGAATGAAATGATCGTTATATCAAGAACATGCATTTTGAGGTTGGGAAGATGATATTGTTGTATGATTCCAAGTTTATGCACCATATAGGGAAGTTAGAAGTCCATTGGTTGGGCCCTTACATCATCTCGTACATCCTTGATTCAAGCGCTTTCTAGTTACAAGTGCTAGATGGGACGAGATTACCAGGTCATTTCAATGGGAGTAGGCTGAAGCCCTACTATAAATAAGTCTTCTTGGTGTTTGTAAATAAGATAATATTGCAAGTTAGTTTAGGATTTCCCTTTTATTTTTTATTTTCTTGTGTTTCCCTTTCTTGTTTCTTATTCCGTTATTTTTGTTTTATTTTGTGCCTTGTGCGCCAGTAACCACATTATCTTTCTAAAGTTGTGTATGTGTAAAGGACCATACATCTGTTTTATTATGGGGTGGATTAATACAAAGAAAATTATATTCCATTAATATAAGTTGAGTGACCCAGTAGAAGGAAGCACGTAATATTAGAAAAGCACATGGGAAAATGGTGGATAATGAATTATGGTGTCAAGAAGGATTTAAAAAATACCACGTATAAAGGAGGAAAAGTGCATGAATAACATGAGGTAGACGAGGGAAAAAATCAGGTAAAGGATAGAAGAAGTTCCTTTTTCATTATAGATGTGTGCATAAGAGTCTTCGGTCATATTGGATATTTACACACCAGAAGGTTGTAGAAGGTTTTTTGCATAGGATTGAGCACATGGGTAATGACACTTAAATTTGGCCTAGTGGAAAAATAAGCATTTAATGTTAAGTACATTAGTAGGTGGTATACCATTTATTACTGGAGGGAAAAAAAAACTATAAATATGAGGTTAGGCAAGTCATTATTCTACCTTGTTATTACGAATTTGAAGCACTCTTGCAAACTAGGGCATCCAGAGAGATTTGTGCAAAGGAAGAAGAATCCTAGAAATCTAAGTGCATGACCAGAGTGGTCTACAAACTAGGAGGAAGGAGTACATTGGTGTGAGAAAATTTTGTTTGAAGTGTACCATCTTGTGGAAGGATTTTCCTAGTTATGATTTGGCAGCTAGGGCACGGAGATAGAAGGAATTATTTTAGGAGTTGAGTTTCGAGATTGAGAAGAGTAGTAGAGCAGAGCAAGGAGTCTTAAATTTTAAACTGACATAAATAATGACACCAAAGAAGGTGACCATTTCACCAAAGAAATATAAGGTCAAGGGAAAAGGAAAACAAACCACTACCATCATGATCTCAAATGAGGAATGGTATATAAAAATGTAGCACCCAAGATGGAGTGTTGCTGGGAAATGATTGGGTGTTGCACTTAAGACAAATTACCTTGAGTGATTATAACTATCCACAAACACTACAGAGAAATAAATGGTGCTAGAGCTGGTTCATCCAAATACCAAGAGGACATCGGATGGAATGCCAATGTGCAACAATGAGGTGAAAGTAAAGTTGGAAAAGGCAGGGCTATTTCAACTATACAAGTTGCATTATTTCGGTAAGCTTGAGTGACTGTTGATGTCACACATGCATGAATACCATTTCTATTTTACATGTCACAAGATGCACATAACACCGTAGTTGATATCAAAGTTCACTGGCCCTAATTGTGAAGGGGAATCCATAGATGATGATTTGAGTGATAAGGAGGCTATTGAGGAAATAGTAGTATCTTATCACTATAAAAAGGGTTCATGGTACTTTGACATAGCATTAATTCCAAACCATGTTATAAGGATGGCCCATGCTTGGTCACCAAGATTAATTATCAAGAAATATGGATGCATGTGAACAAGGCATAGCTAAATATATGCCGAAAAATATAAGAAAGGACCATCTATAAATTTTCCACCTTTATTGTGGATGAGATCATAAGCAACACATAGGAAGGATAAAAGATATTATTCAACAATTTCCTCCTCACCATATTATTCTTGAAGATTGGAGTACCATATGGGCCAGAAAATTTTGTTTGGGAGTATCTAAAAGAGAAATCCTTTCCCATGAAAAGGTTTGAAAAGTATACTTGTGAAACCATGACGGTCACTCACAAGGAGCACCTAGAGAAGTGGTACAAATGAATGCGTGACACATTCGAGGTAGAATGGAGGATCCTAGAGAAGTTTCCCACACTTGTGGATGGAGAAGCAGAGTTTGTAGTTTACCAACATTTTTGCATTGACAGGTTTACTTTGATAAATGGGACTAAGAGCCCATGGTGCAAGCTACCCTTATCTTTCACCTTGAAATACTTTCAAGAAAGGGTCATCTAGTTTAAGGAGGAAAAAAGGCTAAGGTTCAACCTTAATGAGGTGTAGGAAGGTGAAGAGAAGTGTAAAAAGGAAGATGAAGAGAATAATGATGAGGAGGAAGTAGAGGATCAAGGTAAGGGGGTGAACAAAGAGGTAAGCACCAAAAATAAAGGAGCCCCAAGCCTCACCAATGAACAAGTGGAGAAATATGTAGAGAGAGAAGTGGCAGGAATCATTAATGATTTGGTGGAGTAGGAGTTGGAGTGAAGTGTAGATGAAATTTTGAAGGAGATGGAAGAGGAGAGCATTGGGAAAGAGTATGGCAGCATTGGTGGGAATCCAAACTTTGTGGTAAGCTTCCTAAAAGCTACATGAACAAGTTGGAAGGGCGTAGTGGTAGAACAAGGGAAAGGAATGTGATAGATTAATGATCCTAGCAAGGTAATATACACGTGCCTCCAAAGCACCTTACCAATAGAACAAATCCTAGATATGTCTTTATTTGATGAAGAAGGTGTATATCCCTGAACCAAGAAGATGTTATCTTTGTAATTTGAGTCCCATGTGGATGAAATTGAGTTCGAAGTAAGTCAGAGAGTGCTAATGAAGGTTCCATAAACAAAGGGAGTAAATCCCTTGGTGAACAGTCAACAAATATCAAATGAGAAAGTCTGCAACATGCTCAACAAATTTTGAGTTGAGATTGAGGCTAGACTACTCAGAAGGAATGAAAAAGTAAGATTCTTGGAGGAGGAATTGGAGAAGGAGAAGAAGGAGCTTGCTGAGAAGAGAAAGGACTTGAAGTAGGAAGAGCTTATCGGCACGCATTTAAGGTGTTACCTGAAAGAGGAGAAGGAAAGGGTGCACGAACTACACAAGAAGATTGAAATGGTTATGGGTGATATTTTTTAAAATTATCTTGACCTAGTGCTGCCCGAGCATAAATATGAATCAAACTTGTAGTTTCTAGAGGATTTGACCCACATCCTCATGATGAAAAATTGGCCACTTTCCTTAGAGTCTACAGAAGAAGAGTTGGCATGACAAGAGAAAGAAGAGAAGATGAAGGATGTCAAGATTATTTCTCGATATACTAAACTCCTTTCAAAGGTAAAGGTCATCTCACAAGTTGAAAAAGATGCATATGATAACTACACTAATAGAGATAGAGTGGCAAGCATCCTGGTTTCCACGCATGAAATGGAACTCAAGTAGTTTCAAGAAACTAATAAGGGGAATAGGGAAGAAAGAGGTAAAATCCTAGCTGAGGTAGAAAATAATTCAGAAGCTATCGAAACCTTATGAGGCTTGATCAAAAGCCAGCTAAAGGAATGGTACCCCCAGATCACCCGCAGGATGGATGTGCTTGAGGACTTGGGAAAACAATTAGAGAGTATTGTTGAGACAATGAGTGCCAAAAGGGAGGAATTAATTTTTGAGGTGGTGAGTTCCTTAGTTAGAGACCTCTATTAGCAAGTGCAAAATGAGGTTGATGCTTGGGAAAAGATTGAGGTAGAAATAGGGAAGGATTTCTCTCTCCTCTTTCAAAAATAATATTTTTTTCTCCTTCATTTTCCCCATTATTTTATTCTTTCTCCCAATTATTCATTCCTTCATTATTTCTCCCACGATTCAAATCCTATCATTCTTTATTCTTTGAAGAGAATTGTTTCTGAGGACAAAGAACAAGAATAATATGGGGTGATGTTGGGCCCCAGAATATTGGCTAATTAAAAGAAGGCACGTGGGTGAGTGGGACCTATTTGAAGAAGGGTGTGCATGTTGAAGGCGTGGACAAAAGGGTTCCAATAGGGTTTATCAGAAAACATGGGGCACATGTGTAAGACAAGAAGGTGTTGGTACTTATCCATATTTGAAGTCTCAGACAACACACAAGGAAAGTGTGACCCATCTAGCATGCCGAGTGGATAAGGTGCCAGCCTGGCAGCTGTAGGATCAAGAATGTAATATTCCATGCATGCGATGGAAGGATCTAGAAGGACATCATTGCAAAGAGTGGAGCACTTGGATCAAAGGAGGAATTATCTATTAAAGGACCACTTGGACACTTGGCATCTAATATGTTACCACAGAAGGCATGACGCCAAAGGAAAAAATATATATAGAGAGGTGCACTGATAGTAGAAAGGGGATATTAAGAGAGAAAAGGTAGTTGAAGAGAGGTAAAGATTTGTAGAAATATCATGGAGTATTCTATGGGTTGGGATTAGAGTAAATATAGGAGTGATGCCATATTTATAGGGATGGGTCTGTGTTTATCCTTGTAATATGAAGGACGTAGTTTATCTCTGATGCATGACCTTTCTCTACATCATTATATGGGTTTTTTATGGCCTCAATGAATACAATGTGGTTACTGAACTCATCAATATGACTATAAGGTTTTACTCTAAGGTATATATGTGTTCATGATCATAATTCTAATGTATTTCCTCTGTGTATGAATCAATTCGATATGTTTTTTGATACTTCTCTTTATGGATGCAATGATATGATAACTCATCCTAAGTTCTCTATAAAGTTGCATGGTTCTTTATATTCTTTTACACTTGAATATATGTCATAGATGATATATTCTCACAAGACTCACATAAAGGAGGGGCTCGATGCCTGTTCATTCCTTGGGAAAGTGCCCAACGCCTGCTGGGTGATAGGCCGACGTGCATGGGCGACGTGCATGGGATTTGAATTTTTTTCTTAGGGTTTAAAAATGACTATAATGATGTGGAAAATATTTCACTTGGTTGTGTTGGCATGATGGTGATAGGATGGTGTTAAGAAAAATTGAAGGCTTTCATAAAGGGAATATTTTCTATTATTCCTTGGTGGCCCCAAAGGATGGATTAAGTGTTAATCAATTGAGATTCTAATGGAATATTCTCTAAAACCCTAATGTGGATAATGTTGTATAGTAAGATAGGGGTTTTTGAGAAGGAAAGGGGGTGGTTTTTTCCTTAGAAGAGGGAGAAATATTCGTAGGAGCTTTGGGAGTCTTAGGTGTATGATCCAAGCATAGGAATTTGTAATTTCTTAGTGTATGCATTTTGCATTCTCTATTTTCTTTGAATTCATGATAAGGTTATCACATATATATATTAATTACCAGGCTTTGAGAGCATTCTTATATGTTTCCCATTTTTTTCTAAATCAAATGGATCTATTCAAACAATCTAGTATAATTTTTTTGATCATCCTTTTCTTGTAAAATGATTTTGGGAGTGGGGTAATGTGTTTTTTTAAGATCTTGTGTGGGTTATAGATGAAGTTATAAATAATAATACTTTGTTTATGGTCATTTGGTTAGGGTGGTAGAAAGGAATGATGTCTTTCAGGGGTACTTTAGGACGTCATCCTTGAAGCCTATAAAATTCCTTGGTGATAAAGAAATAACGGGTAATATGTTTATATATATATTGGGTGTCCCTTGTTTTCAAAACATTTAACTTAACTCGCATGTCGTTCTTTAATCTTAGGGTTCCTAAGATGGATCACCAGGTATCAAGGTCATTTTTTTTCTTGGAGGTTCCTTTTGACTGATTTCCCTTGAAAGGATCATTTTATATTACTCTCATTTCATGAAACAATAAAGGTGTTATGATGGAAAGGAAGATAGATATTTATTACATCCCTTGATATCTAAGTTTTTCCTCCTCATAAATCCATCCCCATCTCATAAATTTTCAACATTTACTTTCAATACCATAAGTATCATGTATATCTCACCTTAATTTCTTACTTCATACAAGATTTGTTTGTGAAATACACATTTAAAGTGTATACCTCAAGTCTTTTCACTCATCGTAAAAAATCCTCAAAATTAACTTAGGATGACACATACAAAATATTTGGAGTCAATTCTAGATTCACATTAGATCTATCTTTGGTAGCCTATGTTAGAGTTCTCAGGTGCATGTAGTACTTTGTGACCACTCTTTCAAGTGAGCACTACATTCAAGGGTTTCATATGGCCTTTGATCAACCTCCCTTACCAGAATCGGTAATTATCTCCAATTCCTCTCTCAATCCTCACCCCTTAGGATGCACCTCGGGTCCTCTCACCTTGGATTAGGCAAATCCAGAAGTAGCAGGGTAATTAGTCACGTCCTTTGTTTAGGTGCCTCCCTATCACTTCTAGAGAGATATTGGATGGGAAAACATAGGAATACCCATCCTTGGATAAGAAATGCCAACTCATATAGGTACCTCTGCTCATATCATCCCCTACGCACGTATTCCTTATGTCATCCAAGAATCTAACACCCATCTAGCACCATTGCTGAGGAAAAAATTAATGTTCACTAAGGTTTTTCAGTTTGGTTCTCATTTCCCTTTTTTTTAATGTCAAGAATCCTATGTTGAAATATTTTACCTTTGGTACTTAAAATATTATTTACCTTTCTAGGGTCATGAATCTAGAGGCGAATCTGTTATCTTTTTTTATAGTAGACGAGTGTTCTTCATAGATATGTTGTAAATTGTGTTTTTCACATGTGGGTTTGTACTAAAATCATATCATTGATGTTCCTCAAGCTTGTAAGGGGTAAGACCTCATTGATATGGAATTTTTGCCTATGAATTTTTCCATGGAGGTTTGTGATGGTAGTATGGCATGTTCTTCTCCAAAGGTCCTTTTTAGATCAAATCCTTTCAGGCGTATGGATTTTAGAGGAATTTTTGGATACCCACATATAATCCCTAATAGAATCAGGATTATATTGCCTATTTTTGAGGAATATGGTATTATTTATCTTGAGAAACATCTTGATCTATTTGAATAAGTAATGCAAGAAAATGAGGTAAGACATGAATATGTTTTCATGAAGTTATTCATGCATACACTGAAATAATATGATAGGGATTGGTTTAACGCCTTACCCCAGGGTTTATTACATTCTTTATATGAATCGATAATAATGTTTAGAGATAAATTCAGTGATGTTGCTAGTCTTCTTTTTCCTGAGCATGATAGCAATAGTGAAGGCCTAGTTAAGGAAAAGGAGATCATAGATTTCAGGGATGAAAAAATTGGAATTATTGGGCAAGAATTTGTTACAAAATAGTTGCTTGAGTATTGTTTAGAGAATTGGTAAGGCTGATAACTCGACTAGTGAAATTCTAGTACCAAATGAAATTGAGCATGGTGAGTAATTAATGAACTTGGAGTAAGTTTACTTGGATTACAGTTCCATAGATAAAAATGTACTAAAAAAATATTATGATGGTCATGATAGACTATGGTGTGATAAGTGCTTTATGTTCCATGCTCTTTGTAGTCAGGATGGCATGATTGATGTTACAAAATTAGAGTCAAACACTTAATAAGACCACAAGTTAAATGATCAGAAATATTATAGAGATGTGGTATCCTCAATTGATCTTTTGTGTACCATAACAACATATGAATTTTGGGCTACCCTTGTAGGAATATGTTTCTCTCCTTTAAAAATCAATGGTATAATAGGGTTGAACCAAGATCGTAATTCTCTCATTCATGATTTATTTTGGTTAAGGGATGAAATTATTTCTAAGTATGAAGGGGGATTTCCCTCATTGGAGGATAGATTCCTATTGCTTGATGAAGTGGTAGAGTAGGAAAAGAAATATAGATTTTATGGAAATTCGTCAAGTATACCTATGATGAGGCATTTATGGACATATCAATAGTGTTATGTTGCCTTAAGAGTGTGTGACTTGCCTCTCCAATCGGATCCTGAATTTAACATGATGGCCCTTGGTATTGGAGATGTTTGTTTATATTCCATTATGGATGATTTTTGTGTTGAAAACATTGCATTAGATGGAAGAAGACAAGAAGGTGATAATGCATTTTCATTTCTTGAAAATATGTGTATCAAGTTTCCTGTGAGCCCATGCTTAAAAGTTTGCACTTCTTTGTGTTCTGATCAACTAATAGAACATCTTTTTTAATCTAAGCCTTTAAGGTTACAAAAAAATGTTTTGTGTGATGGTAGTGGTGTCAAAATGTAGACATGATTCACCCCTTTTAAATAGGAAGGAAAAATGTGTTTGGGGGCATATGTTTTTCCTTTATCTGTTAGGAAGGTATTACAAAAAATAAATATCTTCCCTTAAAACAAGGATGTGGCATACCTAAGTAAAAGTGAGTACATATACTTTTATCTTAGATATTACTTTGAAATTAAAAGGGTTTGGTTGAGTGGATATTTGGCTAAAAATTAAGAGCAGGAATGTATCAGATATCTTGAGGTCCACTTTAATTTCCTAAGGTTGTTATATTCAAGAATATGTGAAAGAAATGAATATGTCGATAGGAACACCATGTTGTGTGCACAAGACATGTTTGCTGATTTGAATGGTGGTATATTTTTCTTACTATTGGGTGAGGTATGTATTGGTAAAAGAAAGTGGTTAGTGATTTATGTTTCAATAAGAATGGGAGATTTCATCACCAAATTTTTTTGGCTCTGTCATTTTTTATTTTTTATTGGGGATCTGCACATGGTGTTGGATCCATGTGGTCATTTGTGAAACTTTTGGGCCCTATGGGCCTTGGTGACTCAATTGTGTAGTGTATAGTTCCTCGTATTTGTTTTCTTGTTCTTGTGTTGGTTCCTTTTTGGTGTTTTTGGTGGTTAATGTTGTTCTCTCTCTTTATGTTGTGATGCGGTTGTGGTAATTTGTTGGAATTTGTTTCCCAATGGATACACATCTAGCCTTCTTCTCCCAAGATTGATTCTGGTGTTCTTTGGACCCCCACAGGGGGATTCCATCCCTGAATTAGAGTTGATGTTAATTCCCATAATCTCATGCTTTATTTTATCATCATATCATTGGATGTGATCTTGAATTCAATTTAGTTTTATACTTAGTATCAACATTTCCAAATATCCTTATAAATATTTCTACTCAGTTGAAAAACCAAGTGCTTATTTGGTTATGTACCATCTTTTAAGTTTCAAGGTTTTTAAAAGTTTGAAGTTAAAATTAGTGGGTACTTTGTCTTATTGTCGGGGTAATTAGTTACTTTTACAGGATATGAGTATTGTGTGTGGAATGTAAAGTTTCCTCAGTACTCGAGGTAAGGAAGTATTTTGGAGACCGTGAGAAAATTATAAAAAGTGTACTTTGCATCTCTTTGGCATTTATGTGAAATGCAGGTCGCATTCCTAACAACGAGATGTAGAATAAAATATAAATTGAATTCCCAGGGAAAGGAGTAGTGATTTCAAAATGTTCCCTATGCCTGAGAATGTTTATATTGCTGATTTTACTCCAAATTCTAAAGAGGTATGTTTGAATAAATTAGAACATGGTAAATTTTTGTGGCCCAAAATTGAGTTTGCATTTTTCCTAGCATGGAAATATTTTAAGTATGGGTTAAATTTTTAATCGTAGGCCTAGATGCTTGGTCGTGCAATTGACTAGTGTTTTATTTATTTTCATGGTTACTCTAATGAGTAATAAAACGTTAGATATTGATCTTGATACTATTGATCTCATTTTGGACATTATTATGTTTTGATTTAGTATGATGTGTAGATGTTAGATCATGGATTATTATGGACCTTGATTCAGTTAGCATGCATGATGATTATTAGAGACATTATTATATATGGATGATGATATACTGTTGACATGGATATAGTATTGATGTTGATTTTAGACATGTGACATTTGATATTAAGAGTAACTCTAGTATAGAGATTCATTGGATGATGATATAGTTGCAAATTGAATTTAAATGATGATGTTGAATTCTTGATGTTGTTGTGATTTGGATTTGATCTTTATATGTTGTTTATATCATTTTGGATGTTCTGATATGGCCACAAGGCCGAAGGAGGTATTGTTATTTTACAGGTTAAAATATCACAACAATGTCGGGGGACTGGAGACTAACCATATTAGAATTCTGGATGAATTCAATGAGGTCACCATGGAAACTGTATTTGTTTGTATGATTGTGTTGTTAGGGATTCCCATGGGGGGAATCACCTTTAAAATGTGACCAAGGGATTTCATGTATTACTTTAATGTGTTTCCTTTATTGTAATGTTTGCATGTATTTTATTTGTGATGTGTTACCCCATTTCATTAGTTGTTAATTGATTTTGGTTTATGTTTATGTTATATATAACCATGTGTTAAATAAATAAATCATTATGTCAAAAGAATGTAATAAATGAAGTCATAGATATTAATGCATGTTTAAGAATGTGTAAGAAGATGTAAGTGATGTGAAAGACTGTGTAAGTCAGATTTTGGAGTGTAGGACACTTCATCCTCAAAGGAACTCGAATTTTTCCTTGAGGGCTGCATTTTGAGGCTTGTGGGACAAGTTAAACTTGTCCCACACCTCTTAAAACCATCCACCAACCATACCTATGGTTTGGGAGTCAAAATTATCCTTTTTAATTGTATTTTGAATGACTATGTGTAAGTTTTTATTGCACTTTCCTTACAAGCTTTTAATTCAGTCCTTGTTAAAGTATGGGTTAATTTTGAGTGTGTAAGTTGATTGTCATCTCCATTTATTGTGTTTAGTTGTGATGTTGACTTTCTCCTTTTGGGGTTGAGGAAGAATGATGTGGCATCCCACTTGGAATCCACATCATCCTCTCCTCTCCCTCTCCTTTAAAATTTGAATTCTTCTCTTGGTTATGGTTGTTGGAACTTTGCTCTTCCTTCTTGGGTCAAATTTTTATTGCTGTTGGAGTCTTGCATTGTGGAAGGAGTTGGAAATTCATTGGCATGCTTGGTGTTGCTTCTCTTGGACTGATTTTTGGTCATTGAAGAGCTTGCTGTGTTGGACTGTATTTTTGAGCATTGAAGGAGCTTGCTATTTTGGAAACAATCTCCATTATGGAGAGGTAGGATCTTGCCTTTTTAATATGTTTTTCCTTTTTCTTGCATGAATGAAATGGTAAGTGTGTTGTGTATTGTTGGCTGGTTGGGTAGAATGCTTAGGGAAAGGTGTAGGAGAAGGCTATGGGGATTTCATATGGGGGGCATAAGGGATTGCCAATGGCACTTGTTCTATTTTGGAGGGAGTTTTGGATTGGGATCCACCTAGGAAAAGAAACTACTTGCATTTCTTACTCTTGGGGGGCATAAGGGAGAAACTTGGGGGGGGGGGGGCATAAGGAGGGGTTGGGAGATATAAGGTTTATGGGATTTGATATGGTTATTGGCGGTATGATTTAGGTGGATGCCCAATTCCAAATAGGGAGGCATAAGTAGTTTCCCCATAGTTCTTGCTCTTGATGGCTTGCTTGATCAAGCCCATGTGTTGTGTGTATGATTCTTATTGTAGTTGTGAACTGTTGTCTTTGTTTGGACTGTGTATTTTGTTGTATTATGCATGTGAAAAGAATGTTTTTTGTTGTGATAGAAGCCTTGTTGCCATGTGTTGATGTTCATACTCTATTTCAATATGGTTGGGGCTCGGGGGCCAATGGGGAAGGATGGCTTCTCATTTCCCATTGGATGTCTTGGTTGGGTGGAGAGTGTTGCCTTTCCCCCTTCCTTGTTGTGATCAAATGAAAAGATGAAGAAATCAGCATGCTGTTGTTTTGGAGCATGAAGAAAATATAGTTTGACAGTCCCTTCCTTTGAGAAAAATTATTGTAATCTTCCCACTTTTAGGTGGATGAAATGTATTATTATTGTAATGTTAAGGCACTTTGTATTGGAAAGGAAATATTGAGATTCATTAGAAAATGTAAAGAGTTATTATTCCATTCTCTATTTTGGAAAAAATGTCATACAGCTTGTAAATTGTGTATTAGAATTCAAAGAAAGAAATCAGTTGTTAAGTTATTGTTGGAAATCAATAATGAATTACATTCCTTTCTCAACTTGCATTGTTGTATTAAAAATTAATTGCTACTATGTTTGTGATCTCTGTTTTGGGAAGAAAAACACGTAGGAAAGAAATGACAGTCCTTTGTTCCTTTGAAGTGAGTTTTAACAATTGAAATTAACTTTACATATTGAATGTAATGTTTTAGTTAAAATCAAATAGAAAGTAAAGTTTTACGAGTGTATTGCATAATTGATTTGAATTATTATTGAAAATTGATAATTATTGAAAAGAAAAGAAAGAATGTGTGGAAATGATAGACAGTGTTGTATCCCTTGCCAGATGCATATTTGAATTGAAATATGAACTATAATCTAACTTAGAATGGAATACAAGACTTAATAAAAAATTATATGACACCATTTAGATACTATACACACTTTTAAATGATAAATTGGCATGCAGACTTAAAAGAAACAATTCACTGATTTAAAACTTCATTCTGACAATCCATGTTTTATTAAAAATGAGCAATTTAGACTTATGCTCAACAATAAGTTATGAAACTTTGAAATTCACATTAGGAAGACCTAAGGAACTCTAATTCACTCTAATAGTCAAGAATGAACCTCCAAAACTTAATAGAATTCAATTTGGAGCTTGCATGGTCATTTTTCCCATCTATTGCCAGAAAAATGCAAACTTGGATAATTGGACAAATTGACTTCACTAAAACACTCTAGACCATCCTTGGACTGATCCTCCATGTCTGTTTGACATGTGGAGTGAAGGAGGAGTCCAAATTTAATCAAATCGAGAAGTTGGAAAAATGTCAGTTTACAAATTAAAATCCTGCAGATATTTTTTACAAAATTGACCCATAAAACTTCATAAAATTAAAAAATTTATGATCTCTATGCAAAGAGGACTCTAATAGGTTTCCGAAAATTCCTTTTTTTCCCCAAAACTAACCTTTCTATCAAAATTTATGGCCATTTGAAGTTTTACTTCAAAATGGCCATCCAAAATTTAATCTAACTATTTAAAAATCAAAATTTAACCTTTGGAAAAATTTCCCCAAAAATTTTGCTGGCCCCACAACCCTCACAACCAATCAAATGTTGCCATGTGGAACTTTGGAGGGTGGACTCACTTTGAAAACTTAACTTTTTGAAAATTTGACCTTGGGAAAATTTTCCCATTTTTCCCCATAACCCCAAGGCCCTGCAACCAATCACGTGCTGACACATGGCTTGGAGGGCGCGTGGAATAAATTTTAAAACTTAGTCTTTTGACTCTTTTGGAAAATTTTCACTTTTTTCTCTGTGGCCCTTGCACCCCCAAGCCAATAAGGTGCCGACACGTGTCCTAATGGATTCGATGTCCCATATAAGTCTTTTTGACTTTTAAACCCTTTTGGCTCAAAGTATTAAACCTCTCTCATTCTATCAACCTGCATCCAATCATAGGATGCCACATGGCATGATTCTCTCCTTGGCGGAGCCATGTGATGAATTTTTCCTTTCAGCCTTTGGCCTCAAAATTCTAATTTCTAACTTTCCCTGCCACTCGTTTCTCCCCACGCCAATCGGGAAGCGACACGTGTCTTTCCGGAATCACAAGTGTGCGGAGGGAAATTGCACTTTTGTGCTCAAGGAGGGAAAATTCTCAATTTTCCTCCCCACTCCGCCGACCCGCTCAAAGGAAAAATTTTATCTCTAAGCCCACAGATTCTCCCAGGGGAAATTTTCTCCCCAAAACTTCGTCGGGCCATAACTTGAGATTTATAAGGAGCTAGGAGGACTTCTTTATATGGTTGGAAAGGTGAGAAAATTTCCTATCCAATGAGCATGATTTAGGAAATTTTTGATGACTCTAAGTGTGTGAAAAAAATAGGTTGAACCCTTGTAAGCTTGTTAGGGCAGAGATGAGTGAGAAATCACTCTCCTAACCTAAGTGATGAATTTAACTTCTTGTTTTGACCTTGTGCCTTGTTGATAATAGTTGCTTGAAGTAATTTCTGCAAGTCAGTCTTGATTGTTAACCTAAATCTGGTTTGTGCTAACTAAGATCTTGTAACCCTCTTTGCAAACACTCTTAATCAAAAAAAAATTATTCCATAATTTTCCTAGCTAATCCTAGTTTGTTTCTTGGTCTCAAGTGGTAGTTTGAAGTGGGCATTACACTTGGTATCAGAGTAGTGGTTCAAAGGCTTGGACCATTGGGCACACTAGAAAACTTGAGACATGAAAACTTAAACCTAGCACAACCTAAAAACCTAGAAAACAACTTAACAAGAATTTGTGTGTTTTAGTAAACATGGAAGTTGTAAAACTTAACAAATGAACTGACTCTCACTTTGGTCTATGTAGGAGGCTCAGACGGAGCGAGAGGAACCTTCAAAGAGACTCAGATTCTTCACCACCACCACCACCACTAGATCAGGGTGTAGCAACCATTCTACCTCAGATTCTACAGACCCTTCAGGATGTTAATGCCACTCTACGTAGAGGATCAGTAGGAGGGCATGTAGCTAGTCATGATAGAGCTCCTTCTATTGAGGGTCAGGTACCCCCTTGACTTAGTGAGGAGCATAGAGGAGAGAACTCCCATGTGGAGTCAGTTAGAGTGGATTCACCACCTAGGAGATAGGGTGACAGAGTTTTGGAGCATAGAGAGAGGTCTCGGAGCCCTAGGCTTAGGGATGAGCTTGTAGAGAGGCCTAGAGGCTAACAAACCATAGTAGTAGATCACATCAGGGAGATCCTGAAGCTTAGGCCCTCACATTACTCAGGTGATATAGGTGGATTTCAGGCAGAGGCCTAGCTAGTGAGCTTGAGCGGTTGCTTCAAGATTTTTCCTTGTTCTAGCAACACGAAAGCTTGTGTTGCGATCCATCTACTAAGGGATGGAGTAGGAGTATGGTGGAGGAAAAAGGAGTAGAAGCTCCATGTAGATTTAGAGACAGTCACCTAGGAGCTATTTGAGGAGAGATTTAGGAGCAGATACTTGTCATGGAGATTCATACAACAGAGGATCGATGAGTTCCATGATCTTCGACAGGCATCCCTTACTGTGGCAGAGTATGAGAGTAGGTTTTTGGACCTACTTCAGTTGTTGAGTACATGCAGGATGAGTAGGTGTGGATCCACAGGTTCATCCAGTGCCTTAATCTAGATATTGGTGGTGTGGTTCGGATCCACTGTCCAAAGACTTTAGCAAAGGCTGTAGAGAAGGCCTATATAGCAGAGGAGACTCGGGGGAAGACCCAACAGGCTAGAGACCAAGTCAGGAGCTGCATACAGTAGATGCAGGATAGTAGATCGAGGGGTTCATCTCCTCCTCCTCATGGTGGTCAGCATTCTTCACAGTCATCCTTCAGACCCCAGCAGCAGCAACAACAGTCCCACCCACCATATAGACCTCCACAGAGAGCTGATGCATAGAGAGGTCAGAGTATGGGGCCTCCTCCTAGGGGTCCCATCAGGACACAGGGTGGACCTAGAGCTCAGTCAGTAGGAGCTTGGTAGCAGAGGCCACAACAGACTATAGTTAGATCATCAGGATCCATAGCACCTACTTCTAGGGCACCTTCTGGTGGTGCTACTCCTTGGAGAGGATCAGGTGGTTGTTTTGGATGTGGAGTTGTGGGACACTTTTGGAGAGACTACCCTCAGAACCCTAACAAGGGTAAGGCACTGATCTCAGAGCTGATAGTTGGTGACATGGGATGCAGTCACAAGATTTATGCAGTGGTTGAGAACCACCAGGCTGAGCACCAGAGCACGGTCATTGAGACTACAGGTAGTATTGGAGGTGTTCCTACCTCCATATTGTTTGACTCTGGTTCTTCTGATTCATTTATTGCACCATCCTTAGTAGAGCGATGCAGGCTGGTGGCTGTTAGACAGGGTCATTATTGGGATGTAGAGATGGCTTCAAGAGCCAAGATCTCTATGGAATCCTTAGTTAAGGAGTGTGTAGTGGATTTGGGACCTTTCACCACCACCTCAGATCTCTGTATTCTTCCTTTGGGCTCATATGGAGTTATTTTAGGTATGGATTGGCTATCTGCACATAGGGCTAGGATGGATTGTTATCATAAGACTATTGCTTGTGTAAATGATTTGGGAGTTGAGTCAGTGATCTCAGGGGTCAAGAGACCCATTTCTATTCATACCATTTCTGCTATGCAGCTTAAGTGGTGTGTGCGATGGGGTTGTCAGATGTATGTTGTTACAGTCAGTGACAGATAAGAGGATGGATCTAGTGGACCATCGCTAGATTATCATCCCATCTTGAGAGATTTTTTTGATGTATTTCCAGGGGAGCTACTAGGGATTCCACCACCGCGTGAGATTGATTTCCATATAGATCTAGTCCCCGGGGAAAAGCCTATCTCATGGGCACCTTATCAGATGACCACCCCAGAGCTCTGTGAGCTCAAGTTGTAGCTTGAGGGCCTTTTGGAGAAGGGCCTTATCCATCCTAGTGTATCCCCTTGGGGTGCACCGGTGATTTTTGTGAAGAAGAAGGATGGATCATTGCGGTTGTGTATTGATTACCGCCAGTTGAACAAAGTGACGATCAAGAATCGTTACCCTCTTCCTCGTATTGATGACTTGTTTGATCAGATGAAGGGAGCCATGGTGTTCTCTAAGATTGATCTCAAGTCAAGGCTACCATCAGTTGAGGATTTTAGAGGTAGACATTCATAAGACCACCTTCCGCATGAGATATGGGCACTATGAGTTTACAGTGGTTCCTTTTGGTTTGATGAATGCCCCTGCAGTGTTTATGAGTTTGATGAATGGGGTATTCAGAACCTTTTTAGATCACTTCATGCTCATCTTCCTTGATGACATCTTGATATACTCACGTACATGTGAGGAGCATGAGGGGCACCTTTGACAGGTTCTCCAGTGTCTTCGTGAGCAGAAGCTTTATAGGAACTTGGAGAAGTGTGCTTTCTTCCAGACAGAGGTGCAGTATTTGGGTCATATTATTTCTGGGGAAGGTATCATAGTCGATCCTTCCAAGATTAGAGCCATTATGGATTGGCCAGCACCCACTACTATGACAGAGGTGTGTAGTTTCATGGGTTTAGCAGGATACTATAGGAGATTTGTTCAGGAATTCTCTCAGATTGCGCACCCTATCACTTCCCTTCAGAGGAAAGGGAAGAAGTTTGTTTGGATGGATAGATGCGAGTAGGCCTTCAGGACACTGAAGGAGTGCCTCACTACAACACCCATTCTTGCAGTGTCGGATCCACAGGGTGAGTTCTTTGTTTACACAGATGCTTCTTTAGCAGGGCTTGGAGGTGTGTTGATGCAGGATGGTAGGGTTGTAGCTTTTGAGTCTCGCAAACTCAAGGATCATGAGCTTAATTATCCTACCCATGATCTTGAGCTTGTGGCAGTTGTGCATGCTTTGGTTAGATGGAGACATTTTCTTCTTGGATGGAGATTCACACTCAGGACAGATCACTTGAGTCTTCGCCACCTCTTCATGCAGCCCAATCTAAATGCTTGTCAACAACGTTGGATGGAGTTGCTTTTTGAGTATGACATGGAGATAGAGCATGTGAAGGGGAAAGAGAATGTGGTAGTAGATGCTCTCAGTAGATGGAGACATGTGGCTATGGCTACCTCAGTGAGCACAAATTTACGGAGCAGGATTCTTTAGCAGCTTCCTCTTAACAGCTTCTACATGACAGTATGAGCAGAGATTGAGTCACAGAGACCCCTTGAGGGGAAGTTTGATGGTTTCTCCTTAGAGGTAGATGGTCTTCTCAGGCACAGAGGTAGGATATATGTTCCCAGAGATGGAGGCTTGAGGTAGGACATCTTGGTAGAGGCACATCGTGCACCCTATTCAGCCCATCCCGGGGTGAAGAAGATGCATGCTACTTTGAGATAGTTGTACCACTGGAGAGGACTTCATTGAGACGTGGCTCAGTTTGTGTCATGGTGTTTAGAGTGCCAGAGGGTTAAGGCTGAACATCAGCATCTAACAGGTCTTCTTTATCCTCATGCCATACCGGAATGGAAGTGGGACACCATTTCCATGGATTTCATTGTTGGACTACCTATGTCGAGATATCACCATGATGCCATTATGGTCACAGTTGATAAATTGAAAAAAGTGGCTCACTTTTCTCTGGTGAAGACCACTTATACAGCTAGTGCTATGGCACGTGTCTACTTGGATGAGATTTTCAAGTTACATGGGATTCTGTGGAAGATCATTTGTGACCATGATCCTTTGTACACTTCCCATTTCTAGATTACCATGCAGTATGTTCTCAAGATGAAGATTAATTTCAGCACAACTCTTCACCCCAAGACTGATGGACAGACCAAGTGAGTGAATCAGATTTTGGAGGATATGCTCAGGATGTATGTGATGGATCAGCAGTCTAAGTGGGAGGAGTACCTGTACTTAGTGGAGTTTTCCTACAATAATAGTTTCCAAAGTTCTATAGGCATGGCTCCTTTTCAGGCATTATATGGTAGAGAGTGTAGGACACCCCTTAGCTGGGATAGGTTAGAGGATAGAGTATCTCTTGGACCAGCTCTTTTGTAGGACATGGAGCAGTAGGTAGTGTTGATCAGGCAGAGATTACAGGAGGCACAGGACAGGTAGAAGAAGTATGCGGATCAGCATAGGATTGATCGTAGTTTTGATGTGGGCATGAAGGTGTTCCTTTGTTTTAGGCCACACAAGAGCCCTATCCGCTATGGAAAAGGTTCTAAGTTAGCTCCTTGATTCGTTGGTCCTTTTGAGATCTTGGAGCGTATCGGCCCTTTGGCTTACCATCTAGCATTGCCACCCAGCTTGTCTCGCGTACATGATGTGTTTCATGTTTATGTCCTTAGGAGGTACATTGCAGATCCTTCTCATGTGTTGGACTGGACATCATTACAGGTGTAGGATCAGGGGTAGGTGATGGTGGAGCCCATCCGTATCATAGATTGTAGGACCCTGGGCCTTCGAGGCAGAGAGATTGATCAGGTACGGGTACAGTGGGACAGATACGATGAGACTGCAGCCACTTGGGAGGATGCTATTGTGTTATGAGTGTAGTTTCCACATTTGTTCCAGTGACTTCTAGGAGGAAGTTGAGTCTAAGGGGAGGGGGATGTAGTGCCCACTTCCCTTTGACACTATTTAGATACTGATCTTGATACTGTTGATCTCATTTTGGACATTATTATGTTTTGATTTAGTATGATGTGTAGATGTTAGATCATGGATTATTATGGACCTTGATTCAGTTAGCATGCATGATGATTATTAGAGACATTATTATATATATGGATGATGATATACTGTTGACATGGATATAGTATTGATATTGATTTTAGACATGTGAAATTTGATATTAAGAGTAGCTCTAGTATAGAGATTCATTGGATGATGATATAGTTGCAAATTGAATTTAAATGATGATGTTGAATTCTTGATGTTGTTGTGATTTGGATTTGATCTTTATATGTTGTTTATATCATTTTGGATGTTCTGATATGGCCACGAGGCCGAAGGAGGTATTGTTATTTTGCAGGTTAAAATATCACAACAATGTCGGGGGACTGGAGACTAACCATATTAGAATTCTAGATGAATTCAATGAGGTCACCATGGCAACTGTAATTGTTTGTATGATTGTGTTGTTAGGGATTCCCATGGGGGGAATCACCTTTAAAATGTGACCAAGGGATTTCATGTATTACTTTAATGTGTTTCTTTTTTTTTGCAATGTTGGCATGTATTTTATTTATGATGTGTTACCCTTTCATTAGTTGTTAATTGATTTGGGTTTATGTTATATATAACCATGTGTTAAATAAATAAATCATTATGTCAAAATAATGTAATAAATGAAGTCATAGATATTAATGCATGTTGTAAGAATGTGTAAGAAGATGTAAGTGATGTGAAAGATTGTGTAAGTCAAATTTTGGAGTGTAGGACACTTCATCCTCAAAGGAACTCGAATTTTTCCTTGAGGGCTGCATTTTGAGGCTTGTGGGACAAGTTAAACTTGTCCCACACCTCTTAAAATCATCCACCAACCATACCTATGGTTTGGGAGTCAAAATTATCCTTTTTAATTGTATTTTGAAATGACTATGTGTAAGTTTTTATTGCACTTTCCTTACAAGCTTTTAATTCAGTCCTTGTTAAAGTATGGGTTAATTTTGAGTGTGTAAGTTGATTGTCATCTCCATTTATTGTGTTTAGTTGTGATGTTGAATTTCTCTTTTGGGGTTGAGGAAGAATGATGTGGCATCCCACTTGGAATCCACATCATCCTCTCCTCTCCCTCTCCTTTAAAATTTGAATTCTTCTCTTGGTTATGGTTGTTGAAACTTTGCTCTTCCTTCTTGGGTCAATTTTTTTTATTGTTGTTGGAGTCTTGCATTGTGGAAGGAGTTGTAAAATTTGCATGCATGTTGCTGTTCTTGGACTATTTTTGGTCATTGAAGAGCTTGTTGTTTGGACTACATTTTTGAGCATTGAAGGAGCTTGTTGTTTTGGAAACAATCTCCATTATGGAGAGGTAGGATCTTTCCTTTTTAATATGTTTTTTTTCCCTTTTCTTGCATGAATGAAATGGTAAGTGTGTTGTGTATTGTTGGCTGGTTGGGTAGAATGCTTAGGGAAAGGTGTAGGAGAAGGCTATGGGGATTTCATATGGGGGGCATAAGGGATTGCCAATGGCACTTGTTCTATTTTGGAGGGAGTTTTGGATTGGGATCCACCTAGGAAAAGAAAATGATTGCATTTCTTACTCTTGGGGGGCATAAGGGAGAAAATTTGGGGGGGCATAAGGAGGGATTGGGAGATATAAGGTTTATGGGATTTGATATGGTTATTGGTGGTATGATTTAGGTGGATGCCAAATCCCAAATAGGGAGGCATAAGTAGTTTCTCCATAGTTCTTGCTCTTGATGGCTTGCTTGATCAAGCCCATGTGTTGTGTGTGTGATTCTTATTGCAGTTGTGAACTGTTGTCTTTGTTTGGACTGTGTATTTTGTTGTATTATGCATGTGAAAAGAATGTTGTTTGTTTTGATAGAAGCCTTGTTGCCATGTGTTGATGTTCATACTCTATTTCAATATGGTTGGGGCTCGAGGGCCAATGGGGAAGAGATGGCTTCTCCTTTCCCATTGGATGTCTTGGTTGGGTGGAGAGTGTTGCCTTTCCCCCTTTCTTGTTGTTATCAAGATGAAAAGAGGAAGAAATCAGCATGCTGCTGTTTTGAAGCTTGAAGAAAATGCAGTTTGATAGTCCCTTCCTTTGAAAAAAATTATTGTAACCTTCCCACTTTGAAGTGGATGAAATGTATTATTATTGTAATGTGAAGGCACTCTGTATTGGAAAGGAAAGATTGAGATTCCTTGGAAAATGTAAAGAGTTTTTATTCCATTCTCTGTTTTGGAAAAGAATGTCATATAGTTTGTAAATTGCATATTGAAATTCAAAGAAAGAAATAAATTGTTAAGTTATTGTTGGAAATCAATAATGAATTACATTCCTTTCTCAACTTGCATTGTTGTATTAAAAATTAATTGCTACTATGTTTGTGATCTCTGTTTTGGGAAGAAAAACATGTAGGAAAGAAATGACAGTCCTTTGTTCCTTTGAAGTGAGTTTTAACAATTGAAATTAACTTTACATATTGAATGTAATGTTTTAGTTAAAATCAAATAGAAAGTAAAGTTTTACGAGTGTATTGCATAATTGATTTGAATTATTATTGAAAATTGATTGTTGTTGAAAAGAAAAGAAAGAATGCGTGGAAATGATAGACAGTGTTGTATCCCTTGCAAGATGCATATTTGAATTGAAATCTTAACTATAATCCAACTCAGAATGAAATAGAAGACTTAATAATCAATTATATCACACCATTTAGATACTATACACACTTTTAAATGATAAATTGGCATGCAGACTTAAAACAAATAGTTCACTGATTTAAACTTCATTAAGGCAATCCATGTTTTATTAAAAATGATTAGTTCTGAATTATGTTCAACAATAAGTTATGAAACTTTTAAATTCACATTAGGAAGACCTAAGGAACTCTAATTCACTCTAACAGTCAAGAATGAACCTCCAAAACTTAATAAAATTCAATTCGGAGCTTGCACAGTCATTTTTCTGTCATCTATTGCCAGAAAAATGCAAACTTGAATAATTGGACAAATTGAACTTCACTAAAACACTCTAGACCCTCCTTGGACTGATCCTCCATGTATGTTTGACATGTGGAGTGAAGGAGGAGTCCAAATTTAATCAAATCGAGAAGTTGGAAAAATGTCAGTTTACAAATTAAAAACCATGCAGATCATTTTTTTCAAAATTGACCCTCAAAAATTCATCAAATTCCAAAATTGATGATTTATGCAAAGAGGACTCTGAGAGCTTTCTGGAAAGTCCTTGTTTTCCCCAAAACTGACCTTTCTATCAAAAGTTATGGCCATTTGAAGTTTTACTTCAAAATGGCCATCCAAAATTTAATCTAACTGTTTAAAAATCAAAATTTAACCTTTAGAAAAATTTCCCCAAAAAGTTCGTAGCCCTGCAACCCTCACAACCAATCAAATGTTGCCATGTGGCACTTCAGAGGGCGAAATCATTTGAAAACTTAACTTTTTGAAAATTTGACCTTGGGAAAATTTTCCCATTTTTCCCCATAACCCCGCGGCCCTGCAACCAATCACGTGCTGACACGTGGCTTGGAGGGCGCACGGAATAAATTTTAAAACTTAGTACTTTTTGACTCTTTTGGAAAAATTTCACTTTTTACTCCATGGCCCCACACCCCCGTAGCCAATTAGGTGCTGACACATGTCCTAACGGATTCACGGGCCCGCGCAAGTCTTTTTGACTTTTAAACCCTTTTGGCTCAAAATCTTAAACCTCTCCACCATTGCCTAGCCCACATCCAATCACATGATTCCACGTGGAATGATTTTCTCTCCTTGACAGAGGTGTACGATGACAAATTTTTCCATTTGGGCCTTTGGCCTAAAAATTCTAAATTCTAACTTTCCCCGCTGCTCCGCTTTCTCCCCGCGCCAATCAGGAAGCGGCACGTGTCTTTTTGGACTTGCGGGTGTGTGGAGGGAAATAAAAAGCTTTTGCACTCAAGGAGGGAAAATTCTCAATTTTCCTCCCCGCTCCGCCGACCCGATCAAGGGAAAAAATTTCTCCCTAAGCCCGCGGACTCCCCAAGGGAAAATTTCTCCCCAAAACTCCGTCGGGCCATAACTTGAGATTTATAAGGAGTTAGGAGGACTTCTTTATATGGTTGGAAAGGTGAGAAAATTTCCTATCCAATGAGCATGATTTAGGAAAGTTTTGATGACTCTAAGTGTGTAAAAATTCAGGTTGAACCCTGTAAGCTTGTTAGGGCATAGATGAGTGAGAAATCACTCTCTTAACCTAAGTGATGAATTTAACCTCTTGTTTTGACCTTATGCCTTGTTGATAATAGTTGCTAGAAGTAATTATTGCAAGTCAGTCTTGATTGTTAACCTAAATCTGGTTTGTGCTAACTGAGATCTTGTAACCCTCTTTGCAAACACTCTTAATCAAAAAAAAAAATTCCATAATTTTCCTAGCTAATGCTAGTTTGTTTCTTGGTCTCAAGTGGTAGTACCCTCAACATTCCTTTAACCATTAATTTTGGCACCCAACTCATGGCCCATTCAAAATCCAATTGAAATACTCCCTCTATTCAAGAAATTTCACCCACTCGTGAAGGTCAAGACCCCATATCAGGTGAGCTCTCAAGCTATGGCCTATAGATAGTCAACTTAAGAGGCACATACAATATCAATAATAGGAGTTTTTAGGATAGCCTTTTTATTCTTCATGGGAGGAGCCCCAGTTGCCACTTTAGGAGCTTAAATCTCAACCATGATAGCTTCCAGTACAACAATCCACTCCTTTACACCATCCACTCGTAGGTTCAGAGGTGGTTTTTCCCCATGAGGTGGGAAGTTTAAGGTTTGGGAAGGAAGTTCAGATTCTAACAAGAAAGGGGTATAGTATTCCATATACATGTGTAGTTTCTCATCATAAATCCTCAGGTGATGGTGAGACCACTAGTGTTTTAAGTGCTTTGTATCTATGTGATACTCAGGAAGGATTAGGTGATGATGTAAGGTCTAGTAAATGGGAAAGGACACACATAATTCAATGAGCTTATTCAGAAAGGACAAGACCAGTGCATTATGTGGCGAACCATCAGGGATATTGGCTCACACATTTGGAACGTTGATAATAATCTTGATAAAGGCCTCATTTATAATTTTCAAGTGAAAAAAATCATATAAGTTATCAAGCTTGGGGCCTAATGGGCTAGCTCCTAGGATTGGTAGGGTCATGGTGAAGGGGTGATGTGAAAACAAGAAAATATGGACAACTCTATGGAGCTTGACTGATAAGTTGTGATCCATTGGATAAACAAGTCACATTTAAATAGGTATTTTAATTTTTGATGACGTGCATCACCCATCGTGTCACCTTAAATGTTCATATCCTTACTAGATCAGTTGGTACAAATGAGATTAAATTAGGGAAAATATTTTATTAAAATCATGCCATTAGAGGGTAAATAAATGTTTACATTTTTATAAGGGTATCCTCATATTAAACACCTTTATTTGCCATTTCAAATTTAATTTCAAGTGGAAAATCAAATCAAAATAATAATAAAATCAATATGACGTGGAAAATATTTCACTTGGTTATGCTGAAACAATGGTAACAAGATGGTATTAAGAAAAATTGAATGCTTTCATAGAGGGAATATTTTCTATTATTCCTTAACAACCTCGAAGGATGGCCAGAGAATGAATGAATTGATACTCCAATGGAATATTATCTAAAACCCTAATGTGGAAAAAATTGTATAAAAATATGGGGGTTTTAGAGAAGGAAAGGGGATGGTTATTTTTTATGGAAGAGGGAGAAATCTTCAGAGTAACTCCTGGATTTTTCAAGTGGATGATCCAACCATGGGAATTTATAATTTCTTAGTGTAGGAATTTTTGTGTTCTCTATTTTCTTGGAATTCATGATAAGGTGATTACATATTTATAGTCATTAGCATGATTTGAGACCATGTGTATATGTTTCGCTTGTTTTTTCTCAATCAAATGGAACTGTTCAAAAAATCTACTATAATTATTTCAGTCATACTTTTATTATAAAATTAGTTTAGGAGTTGGGTAATGTTTTTTCTTTAATATATTGTGTGGTTTATAATTGAATCTCTAAATAGAAATACTTTGTTGATGGTTAGTTGGTTAGGGTGGTGAAAAAGAATGATGTATTTTAGGGGTACTTTTGGACATCATCCTTGAAGCCTTTAAAATTACTTGCAGATCAAGCAATAACAAGTAATATGTTTATATATCTTAGGGGTCCCTTTTTTTCAAAACATTTAATTTAACTCACATGCTTTGATTTAGTCTAATGGGTCCTGAGATGGATCACTAGGGATCAAGGTCATTTTTTTTCTTGGAGGTTCCTTATGACTGATTTCCCCTGAAAGGATCATTTTATATTACTCCCATTTCATGAAATAGTAAATTTTTAATAATGTGATGACCGACATACTTCATGATCTTTCTTGCATCCTTTAACATTTGAGTTTTTTCTCCTCATAAATCCATCTCCATCTCATAAATTTTCAACAATTAATCTAAATACCACAAGCGTATTGTATGTCTCACTTTAACTGGTTATTTCATATTCCTATTGAAATACACATTCAAAGTGCATACCTCAAGTTTTTTCAATCATTGTAAAATATCCTTAACATTAACTTATGATGACACATACACAATATTTGGAGTTAATGATAGGATCACATTAGATTTGTCTTAAGTAGCCTATTTCAGAGTTCCCAAGTGTTTGCAGTGATTTATGAGAAATTTTTTGAGTCAGCACTAAATTTGGTGGCTACATCTGGCCTTTGATTAACCTCCCCTACCAGACTCAGGACTTTTCCCTGATTCCTCTCTTACTCCTCACCCCTCAGACTATACCTCCTATACTCTTACCATGGATTACGAAGAGCTAGAAGTAGTAGGGTAATAAGTTGAACCCTCTGTTAAGATGCCTCCTCATCACTCCCAGGGAGAGAGTGGATGAGTGAGTAGAGGAATGACTTGTACCCAGATACGAACAAAAATATCATGTGTGTCCCTCCTCTCACATTGTCTCCTATGCATATATCCCTCTATCTCTCCCATAGGTGTGTCATCCTAGGAGCCAACATGACCATAATATAAATGCCATAATATTTTGATTCAACACAATAAGTGTGAGCTATTTTCATGTATGCAACACATTATTTGAACCCTATTTTTCTAAAACCAACACTTATTTTCTCTTTTTCAATCCATCATAATATTTGTTCCCTAGTTTTCTTAACCGATCCCACTATTTCTGCCCTATCTTTCTCAATCCAACAAAATATATTCTCTCTTCCAAAAACATACACATATAAATACACAATTATAATATTGTCTCTGAATTTGTTTGTGATTTTAATAAATATGATCTTAATTCATAAAATAATACATGTTAAATTTGGGAACAAAGATGGATTTTAAGACATCTTAAAGTAATTTTGTTAATATGAGACTCAAAGATGAGAAAAATACACTAATAAATTCCTCCAGACAAATTCATCCTAAATGCACAAAGGAAAAATTTGTCACGCACCTCTGTCAAGGAGAGAACTCATTCCATGTGGCATCCTATGATTGGATGTGGGCTAGAAGAATGGTGGAGAGGTTTAAGACTTTGAGCCAAAAAAAGACTTGCGCGGGCGCGTGAATCTGTTAGGACATGTGTCAGCACCTTATTGGCTGCGGGGGTACGGGGCCATGGAGTACAAACTAAAATTTTTCCAAAAGAGTCAAAAAGACTAAGTTTTATAATTTATTCTGTGTGCCCTCCAAGCCACGTATTAGCATGTGATTGGTTGCGGGGCCGCGGGGTTATGGGGAAAATGGGAAAAATTTCCCAAGGTCAAATTTTCAAAAAGTTATGTTTTCAAAGTGAGTCCGCCCTCCAAAGTGCCACGTGGCAACATCTGATTAGTTATGAGGGTTGCAGGGCTACGAACTTTTTGGGGAAATTTGTCCAAAGGTTAAATTTTGATTTTTAATCAATTAGATTAAATTTTGGATGGCCATTTTGAAGGAAAACTTCAAATGGCCATAACTTTTGATAGAAAGGTCATTTTTGGGAAAAAAAGGACTTTCTGGAAATCTCTTAGAGTCCTCTTTGCATAGTAATCATAAATTTGGGAATTTGATGAATTTTTTAGGGCCAATTTTGAAAAAATGATTTGTAGGGTTTTTATTTGTAAACTGATATTTTTCCAACTTCTCGATTTGATTAAATTTGGACTCCTCCTTCACTCCACATGTCAAACAGACATGAAGGATCAGTCCAAGGATGGTCTAGAGTGTTTTAGTGAAGTCAATTTGTACAATTATCTAAGTTTGCATTTTTTTGGCAATAGACGGGAAAAATTACCATGCAAGCTCCGGATTGAATTCTATTAAGTTTTGGAGGTTCATTCTTGACTATTAGAGTGAATTAGAGTTCCTTCAGTTTTCCTAATGTGAATTTCATATTTTCATAACTTATGGTTAAGCATAAGTCTAAATTTCTCATTTTTAATAAAACATGGATTGCCAGAATGAAGTTTTAAATCAATGAATTGTTTCTTTTAAGTCTGTATGCCAATTTATCATTTAAAAATGTGTATATTATCTAAATGGTGTCATATAATTGTTTATTAAGTCTTATATTCCATTCTAAGTTAGATTATAATTTAGATTTCAATTCAAATATGCATCTTACAAGGGATACAACACTGTCTATCATTTCCACGCATTCTTTCTTTTCTTTTCAACAATTATCAATTTTCAATAATAATTCAAATCAATTGTGAAATACACTTGTAAAACTTTCCTTTATATTTGATTTCAAATAAAACATTACATTGAATATGTAAAGTTAATTTCAATTTTTAAAACTCACTTCAAAGGAACAAAGGACTGTCATTTCTTTCCTATGTGTTTTTCTTCCCAAAAATGCAAACTTGGATAATTGGACAAATTGACTTCAGTAAAACACTCTAGACAATCCTTGGACTGATCCTCCATGTCTATTTGACATGTGGAGTGAAGGAGTCCAAATTTAATCAAATCAAGAAGATGGAAAAATGTCAGTTTACAAATAAAAACCTTGCAGATCATTTTTTCAAAATTGGCCCTCAAAAATTCATCAAATTCCAAAATTTATGATTACTGTGCAAAGAGGACTCTAAGAGCTTTCCGGAAAGTCTTTTTTTTCCAATGGGGAAGAGGGGGATTTTCCTTTCCCATTATATGTCTTGGTTGGGTGGAGAGCACTGCCTTTCCCCCTTCCTTGTCGTGATAAAATGAAAAGATGAAGAAATCAACATGCTGCTATTTTGGAGCGTGAAGAAAATACAGTTTAATAGTCCCTTCCTTTGAGAAAAATTATTTTAATCTTCCCACTTTGAGGTGGATTAAATGTATTATTATTGTAATGTGAAGGCACTTTGTATTGGAAAGGAAATATTGAGATTCATTAGAAAATGTAAAGAGTTTTTATTCCATTCTCTGTTTTGGAAAAGAATGTCATATAGTTTGTAAATTGCGTACTGGGATTCCAAGAAAGAAATTAGTTGTTAAGTTATTGTTGGAAATCAATAATGAATTACATTCCTTTCTAAACTTACATTGTTGTATTACAAATTAATTGCTACTATGTTTGTGATCTCTGTTTTGGGAAGAAAAACTTCAAATGGCCATAACTTTTGATAGAAAGGTCAGTTTTGGGAAAAAAAGGACTTTCCGGAAACCTCTTAGAGTCCTCTTTGCACAGTAATCATAAATTTTGGAATTTGATGAATTTTTGAGGGCCAATTTTGAAAAAATGATATGCAGGGTTTTTATTTGTAAACTGACATTTTTTCAACTTCTCGATTTGATTAAATTTGGACTCCTCCTTCACTCCACATGTCAAAAATACATGGAGGATCAATTCAAGGATGGTATAGAGTGTTTTAGTGAAGTCAATTTGTCCAATTATCCAAGTTTGCATTTTTTAGGAAGAAAAACATGTAGGAAATAAATGACAGTCCTTTGTTCCTTTGAAGTGAGTTTTAAAAATTGAAATTAACTTTACATATTGAATGTAATGTTTTAGTTGAAAACAGATAGAGAGGAAAGTTGTACAAGTGTATTTCACAATTGATTTGAATTATTATTGAAAATTGATAATTGTTGAAAAGAAAAGAAAGAATGCATGGAAATGATAGACAGTGTTGTATCCCTTGTAAGATGCATATTTGAATTGAAATTTGAACTATAATCTAACTTAGAATAGAATACAAGACTTAATATACAATTATATGACACCATTTAGATACTATACACACTTTTAAATGATAAATTGGCATGTAGACTTAAAAGAAACAATTCACTGATTTAAAACTTCATTATGGAAATCCATGTTTTATTAAAAATGAGCAATTCAGACTTATGCTTAACCATAAGTTATGAAAATATGAAATTCACATTAGGAAAAATAAAGGAACTCTTATTCACTCTAATAGTCAAGAATGAACCTCCAAAACTTAATAGAATTCAATCTGGAGCTTGCATGGTCATTTTTCTCGTCTATTGCCAGAAAAATGCAAACTTGGATAATTGGAGAAATTGACTTCACTAAAACACTCTAGACCATCCTTGGACTGATCCTCCATGTATGTTTGACATGTGGAGTGAAGGAGGAGTCCAAATTTAATCAAATCGAGAAGTTGGAAAAATGTCAGTTTACAAATAAAAACCCTGCAGATCATTTTTTCAAAATTGGCCCTAAAAAATTCATCAAATTCCCAAATTTATGTTTACTATGCAAAGAGGACTCTAAGAGCTTTCCGGAAAGTCCTTTTTTTCCCAAAACTGACCTTTCTATCAAAAGTTATGACCATTTGAAGTTTTACTTCAAAATGGCCATCCAAAATTTAATCTAATTGTTTAAAAATCAAAATTTAACCTTTGGAAAAATTTCCCCAAAAATTTCATAGCCCCACAACCATCACAACCAATCATATGTCGCCACATGGCACTTCGGAGGGCGGACTCGCCTTGAAAACATAACTTTCTGAAAATTTGACCTTGGGAAATTTTTCCCATTTTCCCCATAACCCCGCGGCCCCGCAACCAATCACGTGCTAATATGTGGCTTGGAGGGCACACAGAATAAATTCTAAAACTTATCCTTTTTGACTCTTTTGGAAAAATTTCAGTTTTTACTTCATGGCCCCGTACCCCCGCAGCCAATAAGGTGCTGACACATGTCCTAACGGATTCACGCGCCCGCACAAGTCTTTTTAACTTTTAAACCCTTTTGGCTCAAAGTCTTAAACCTCTCCACCATTCTTATAGCCCACATCCAATCATAGGATTCCACATGGAATGAGTTCTCTCCTTGACAGAGGTGCACAAAATTTTTTTCCTTTGGGCCTTTGGCCTAAAAATTCTAAATTCTAACTTTCCCCGCCGCTCCGCTTTTCCCCGCGCCAATCGGGAAGTGGTGCGTGTCTTTCTGGACTTGCGGGTGTATCGAGGGAAATAAAAAATTTTCACTCAAGGAGGGAAAATTGTCAATTTTCCTCCCCACTCCGCCAACCCGATCAAGGGAAAAAATTTCTCCCTAAGCACGTGGACTCCTCAAGGGAAAATTTCTCCCCAAAACTTCGTTGGGCCATAACTTGAGATTTATAAGGAGTTAGGAGGACTTATTTATATGGTTGGAAAGGTGAGGAAATTTCCTATCCAATGAGAATGATTTAGGAAATTTTTTATGACCCTAAATCTGTGAAAAATAAGGTTGAACCTTGTAATACTGTTAGGGCAGAGATGAGTGAGAAATCACTCTCCTAACCTAAGTGATGAATTTAACTTCTTGTTTTGACCTTATGCCTTGTTTATAATAGTTTCTTTGAGAAATTTATGCAATTCAGTCTTGATTGTTAACCTAAATCTGGTTTGTGCTAACTAATATCTTGTAACCCTCTTTACAAACACTCTTAATCAAAAAAAATTATTCCATAATTTTCCTAGCTAATCCTAGTTTGTTTCTTGGTCTCAAGTGGTAGTTTGAGTTAGGCATCACATGTGCAATAGTGAGAATTATGCAAAAATGTTAATTGTGTAGTTTTTTATGGTGCAGTATATGTGAATGTGAAGTGAATTATACATCTTAATGACACTAAAATAGATGAAATAAATGCATTTCATACATTGAAAAATGAAATAAACAAACTGGAGTAATATAAGATTCAAACAAAATGGGGTTCTATTATAGGTTCCCCTTCCCTCAAAGATATATATGAAAAAAAGGGAGATACAAAAGTGAAGGATTATATTTAAATAGGTGGCTAATCCTCTATATTCATTACCTCCACTAGAAGAAATGAGAGGTTTTCTATAAGACAATCCTTACAAAACATAAATTCCTAATGGGACACTACACTAAATATGAATTGAATGTCCATTGTCAAGCCCCTCAATATTACTTTAACCATTAATTTTGGCACCCAACTCGTGGTCCATTCAAAATCCAATTGAAATACTCCCTCTATTCGATAAATTTCACCCACTCGTGAAGGTGAAGACCCCATATCAGGTGAGCTCTCAAGTTGTGGCCTATAGATACTCAACTTATAAAGGCACATACAATATCAATAATAGGAGTTTTTAGGATAGCCTTTTTATTCTTCATGGGAGGAGCCCCAGTTGCCACTTTAGAAGCTTAAATATCAACCATGATATCTTCCAGTACAACAATCCACTCCTCTCTACCATCCACTCATAGGTTCAGAGGTGGTTTTTCCCGATGAGGTGGGAAGTTTAAGGTTTGGGAAGGAAGTTTAGATTCTAACAGGAAAGGGGTATAGTATTCCATATACATGTGTAGTTTCTCATCATAAATCCTCAGTTGAAGGTGAGACCACTAGTGTTTTAAGTGCTTTGTATCTATGTGATACTCAGGAAGGATTAGGTGATGATGTAAGGTCTGGTAAATGGGAAAGGACACACATAATTCAATGAGCTTATTCAGAAAGGACAAGACCAGTGCATTATGTGGGGAACCATCAAGCATATTGGCTCACACATTTGGAACGTTGATAATAATCTTGATAAAGGCCTCATTTATACTTTTCAAGTGAAAAAAATCATATAAGTTATCAAGCTTGGGGCCTAATGGGCTAGCTCCTAGGATTGGTATGGTCATGGTGAAGGGGTGATGTAAAAACCCAAAAATATGGACAACTCTATGGAACTTGACTGATAAGTTGTGATCCATTGGATAAACAAGTCACATGTAAATAGGTATTTTAATTTTTGATGACGTGCATCACCCATCATGTCACCTTAAATGTTCATATCCTTACTAGATCAGTTGGTACAAATGAGATTAAATTAGGGAAAATATTTAATGAAAATCATGCCATAAAGGGTAAATAAATGTTTACATTTTTATAAGGGTATCCTCATATTAAACACCTTTATTTGCCATTTCAAATATAATTTCAAGTGGAAAATCAAATCAAAAGAATAATAAAATCAATATGACGTGGAAAATATTTCACTTGGTTATGCTGAAACAATGGTAACAAGATGGTGTTAAGAAAAATTGAATGCTTTCATAAAGGGAATATTTTCTATTATTCCTTAACAACCTCGAAGGATGGCCAGAGAATGAATGAATTGATACTCCAATGGAATATTAACTAAAACCCTAATGTGGAAAAAATTGTATAAAAATATGGGGGTTTTAGAGAAGGAAAGGGGATGGTTATTTTTTATGGAAGAGGGAGAAATCTTCAGAGTAACTCTTGGATTTTTCAGGTGGATGATCCAACCATGGGAATTTATAATTTCTTAGTGTAGGAATTTTTGTGTTCTCTATTTTCTTGGAATTCATGATAAGGTGATTACATATTTATAGTCATTAGCATGATTTGAGACCATGTGTATATGTTTTGCTTGCTTTTTCTAAATCAAATGGATCTGTTCAAAAAGTCTACTATAATTATTTCAGTCATACTTTTATTATAAAATTATTTTTGGAGTTGAGTAATGTTTTTTATTTAATATCTTGTGTGGTTTATAACTGAATCTCTAAATAGCAATACTTTGTTGATGGTTAGTTGGTTAGAGTGGTGAAAAAGAAAGATGTCTTTTAGGGGTACTTTTGGACATCATTCTTGAAGCCTTTAAAATTACTTGCAGATCAAGAAATAACAAGTAATATGTTTATATATCTTAGGGGTCCCTTTTTTTCAAAACATTTAATTTAACTCACATGCCTTGATTTAGTCTCATGGATCCTGAGATCGATCACTAGGGATCAAAGTCATTTTTTTTCTTGGAGGTTCCTTATGACTGATTTCACCTGAAAGGCTCATTTTATATTACTCCCATTTCACGAAATAGTAAATTTTTAATAATGTGATGACTGACATACTTCATGATCTTTCTTGCATCCTTTAATATTTGAGTTTTTTCTCCTCATAAATCCATCTCCATTTCATAAATTTTCAACAATTAATCTAAATACCACAAGCGTATTGTATATCTCACTTTAACTGGTTATTTCATATTGCTAGTGAAATACACATTCAAAGTGCATACCTCAAGTTTTTTCAATCATTGTAAAATATCCTTAACATTAACTTAGGATGAAACATACACAATATTTGGAGTCAATGATAGGATCACTTTAGATTTGTCTTAAGTAGCCTGTTTCAGAGTTCCCATGTGTTTGTAGTGATTTATGAGCAATGTTTTGAGTGAGCACTAAATTTGGTGGCTACATATGGCCTTTGATTAACCTCCCCTACCAGACTCAAGACTTGTCCCTAATTCCTCTCTTATTCCTCACCCCTCAGACTGTACCTCCTATACTCTTACCATGTATTACGAAGAGCCAGAAGTAGTAAGGTAATAATTTGAACCCTCTGTTAAGATGCCTCCTCATCACTCCCAGGGAGAGAGTGGATGAGTGAGTAGAGGAATGACTTGTCCCCAGATATGAACAAAAATATCATGTGTGTCCCTCCTCTCACATTGTCTCTTGTGCATATATCCCTCTATCTCTCTCATAGGTGTGTCATCCTGGGAGCCAACATGACCATAATATAAATGCCATAATATTTTGATTCAACACAATAAGTGTGATCTATTTTCCTGTATGCAACACAATATTTGAACCCTATTTTTCTAAAACCAGCACTTATTTTTCTCTTTTTCAATCCATCATAATATTTGTTCCCTAGTTTTCTTAACCGATCCCACTATTTCTACCCTATCTTTCTCAATCCAACAAAATATATTCTCTCTTCCAAAAACATACACATATAAATACACAATTATAATATTGTCTCTGAATTTGTTTGTGATTTTAATAAATATGATCTTAATTCATAAAATAATACATGTTAAATTTGGGAACAAAGATGGATTTTAAGACATCTTAAAGTAATTTTGTTAATATGAGACTCAAAGATGAGAAAAATACACTAATAAATTCCTCCAAACAAATTCATCCTAACATTCCCAATAAATTCATGCTAATATCCCTATTAAAGGTACCCTCACATCACCAATAAATTTCTCCTAACATCCCCAATAAATTCATCTAAACATCCCCATTAAAGACACACTAACATCACATATTTAAGACATTGTTAATGTCTTCATTTAAGTGATCCTAACGTTACTAGTAAATGCACTCTAATGTTAAGGCTTAGCAAAGAAACCATAACATCCCCAAGTAAATTTGTCTTACATTTACAACTTAATTTTTTACTTTAGGGTTCAAAACTTTCCTCTTGAAAATTTAAAGTAACTTAACGGTGCCTTAAGACTATGAATTCAATTGGTCATAATTTTATAGTGCTTACTACTACTATTTCCAACTAAATTAGGGGGAAAAATTAGATTCATGTTTATCCATATACATGCATTTCCCATCATATTTTCTATTTACAAAGGATATGTACATCTGCATCAATCTTAAACATGTCAACTTTTTATTTTCTTGGTATCCTTGATCTAGTTAATAGATTACATGAAGTATTATTCTTTAGAGGTGGTGGGAAACTTTTCCCAAGGATACATTTCTCCACTATTCATCTTGAACCGCTCGAAGGAGTAGTGTTTCCTTATAGAAAATTCTACCTCTCCTTCTACTTTCTCAGCTAATCGGTGCATTATGTTCCAATACTCTTCAAAGACATCTTGCAAATTCCATAGTTAGTTATTGATTATGGATTTCTATGATTTATTGAGGGTGATAGGTGCCAATAATTCCTTGTATTTTTATGTGAGAGAATTCTTCTACGTGGGATACATCCAATTTTGATTTTCATTGCTTTATTGAATGTCTATCTCTTTAAAGACAAATTGTAGGAAGATGGCATCCCAAATATTTTTTCTTGGTTTCTTGTGCATGTTCTATATTTATTTCTTGATGCTTTCAGCTATGTATTGGGACAAGTTGTAACATGTCCCTTTTTTCCATCTTAGGGGAAAATATAGAAATTTATTTTTTATCTCTTTTCGCCTCTCTGCACTAACCAATTTGGAGGTTAAGAGATGTGGTTTGACTCTTATATATGGGTCCTTAATGTTTATAATTGGATAGATGTACCCACCTTTCTTATAATTCAAGAGATATCTTGTCTCCTTGATCTCTTTTCATTTCACAAGTCGTGCGCTAAGTCATCTATGTGATCATCTAATCTACTTTCCTTTCTAATAAGCACATGAATGATTCTTATGCATCATCCTCCAAAGTATAAGTATCCTTCATGAATACACAATATTAAGTATTGGATCATCTCCATAGGTTTTTTGAAATAAGGCATCTCCATTGAACTAGAGGATCATGGTCTTTTGTAACATTATTTCATGTTCTCATCAAAGATGAAACCTTTTTTTGGAGGTCTTCTTGTCTATTTTTTAGTAAGTCTTTCATCAAGGTTCCTAACAACCTTGGGTGCATGATGGTTGAAGTCAGAATTTTTTCACGAACAACTATATTTTTCATTTTCTACTTCCAAAAAATATTCTTGGTACAAAATTTCCAAATTAAGAGGTGGTGGGTGATGCGGGATTATAATTCGCTTTCTTTTCCTTGCTACTAAAGTCATGGTTTTCTTATTTCTTTCCCTTGCATAGAATAATTCTATTTTATATGGATTTGGCCTTCTAATCTCTCTAAATATTCTACAATCAATTGTTCTTCCTCTTCCTCTATAATCTCTATTATTACAATGCTATCTAATTCTTCTCCTAAACATCAATTCTATTGGACTATTGGAACGAGTCTCACTAAAAAAACTAGATTCTTCTATGGCCCTAGTCTAGCACACCTCGTCTGATGTAGTAATCTTCCTTCATCTAATTTATAATCCATGTTGATTGATTATGGGTAACTATAGAGCCCAAAAGTTCCTCATGTTTATATAAATAAATTTACCTCCATGTTAATGAAGGTCAATAGTATTGTACAAAGCCTAAAAAATTTGATTCCCTCACCAAATCTTAAACAATTTCTCCACCACTAGTTAATTATTCCACATCTCCATTGTTGTTCTCTACCCTAGTTCCTATAAAATTTAACCATATATCTAATGGTATAAAAGGATTGGTTTTAATTTTCTATGAATAATTTTTTTATTCCGTGTTTATTGTTTTTAATCAGAGATTAAATTTGTTTGAATGTAAGGTAACTTGGAAATTAATTCTTACCCTCGTTTTCATACCCCTCCAACTAGGTAATAAAAAGCCACATTTATATTTTTTCCCATGCTTGAAATTAACTTATTTACCAAATGTATTTAATATCAAGTGGTTAACAATTTTTCCAAACTTTTATTTCTTACTTTATCTCTATTTCAACTTATCATAAATTATTCATAAACTTACATGTTTGCACCATAAATTTCATTAATTTTTGTTTATATTCCCCCCACACCTCTAGCTACTATAGGTATCTTAGGTTCCTGGAATGTGTCACATTTCCCTTTAAATTTTCACTTGCTTGTGCACTTTCTTGCCACGTAGCCTTCTTACAAACCACCATAACCTTTTCCACTGCCCTCTTCTCTTGTGCTTCACTCTTATTAATTTTAGTTAGATTGTCCAGGAAACCATATTCTACTATGCCTCATTCATTATTTCACACTATATTTATTACCAAAATATTATGAAGTCCCATCTAGGTATATTATAATTTTCTCATGTACAATCTATAGATATTTCCCTTCCTATCCCACACTAGTCTGATGCTCCATTTTTCTGGCGTGCGACCATATACAAAATACCTTATTCTAACTCTCAGCACACATAATCACCCAATCCTTATCCCATTAATGGTTTTAATCTTTTTTTACACTTAGTGAAGACATATCTTACTCTCTCCCACCAAAATTTTATGTGTAGTCTTTTGTGCATCATATTTATTTTGAATGCTTAGAGGAATATAAGAGGACTTTTAAAGAAAGGAATCAATGAGACAAAAAAAAATTAATTTATTTTTTGATCTCTTTCGCATTCTGCACTCCCTCCTCTCCATGGAGGTTAAGAGATGTGGTTTGACTCTTATATATGGGTCCTTAATGTTTATAATTGGATAGATGTACCCACCTTTCTTATAATTCAAGAGATATCTTGTCTCCTTGATCTCTTTTCATTTCACAAGTCGTGCGCTAAGTCATCTATGTGATCATCTAATCTACTTTCCTTTCTAATAAGCACATGAATGATTCTTATGCATCATCCTCCAAAGTATAAGTATCCTTCATGAATACACAATATTAAGTATTGGATCATCTCCATAGGTTTTTTGAAATAAGGCATCTCATTGAACTAGAGGATCATGGTCTTTTGTAACATTATTTCATGTTCTCATCAAAGATGAAACCTTTTTTTTGGAGGTCTTCTTGTCTATTTTTTTAGTAAGTCTTTCATCAAGGTTCCTAACAACCTTGGTGCATGATGGTTGAAGTCAGAATTTTTTCACAGAACAACTATATTTTTCCATTTTCTACTTCCAAAAAATATTCTTGGTACAAAATTTCCAAATTAAGAGGTGGTGGTGATGCGGGATTATAATTCGCTTTCTTTTCCTTGCTACTAAAAGTCATGGTTTTCTTTATTTTCTTTCCCTTGCATAGAATAATTCTATTTTTATATGGATTTGGCTTCTAATCTCTCTAAATATTCTACAATCAATTGTTCTTCCTCTTCCTCTATAATCTCTATTATTACAATGCTATCTAATTCTTCTCCTAACATCAATTCTATTGGACTATTGGAACTAGTCTCACTAAAAAAACTAGATTCTTCTATGGCCCTAGTCTAGCACACCTCGTCTGATGTAGTAATCTTCCTTCATCTAATTTATAATCCATGTTGATTGATTATGGGTAACTATAGAGCCCAAAAGTTCCTCATGTTTATATAAATAAATTTACCTCCATGTTAATGAAGGTCAATAGTATTTTACAAAGCCTAAAAATTTGATTCCCTCACCAAATCTTAACAATTTCTCCACCACTAGTTAATTATTCCACATCTCCATTGTTGTTCTCTACCCTAGTTCCTATAAAATTTTAACCATATATCTAATGGTATAAAAGGATTGGTTTTTAATTTTCTATGAATAATTTTTTTATTCCGTGTTTATTGTTTTTAATCAGAGATTAAATTTGTTTGAATGTAAGGTAACTTGGAAATTAATTCTTACCCTCGTTTTATACCCCTCCAACTAGGTAATAAAAGCCACATTTATATTTTTCCCATGCTTGAAATTTAACTTATTTACCAAATGTATTTAATATCAAGTGGTTAACAATTTTTCCAAACTTTTATTTCTTACTTTATCTCTATTTCAAACTTATCATAAATTATTCATAAACTTACATGTTTGCACCATAAATTTCATTAATTTTTGTTTATATTCCCCCCACACCTCTAGCTACTATAGGTATCTTAGGTTCCTGGAATGTGTCACATTTCCCTTTAAATTTTTCACTTGCTTGTGCACTTTCTTGCCACGTAGCCTTCTTACAAACACCATACCTTTTCCACTTGCCTCTTCTCTTGTGCTTCACTCTTATTAATTTTAGTTAAGATTGTCCAGGAAACCATATTCTACTATGCCTCATTCATTATTTCACACTATATTTATTACCAAAATATTATGAAGTCCCATCTAGGTATATTATAATTTTCTCATGTACAATCTATAGATATTTCCCTTCCTATCCCACACTAGTCTGATGCTCCATTTTTCTGGCGTGCGACCATATACAAAATACCTTATTCTAACTCTCAGCACACATAATCACCCAATCCTTATCCCATTAATGGTTTTAATCTTTTTTTACACTTAGTGAAGACATATCTTACTCTCTCCCACCAAAATTTTATGTGTAGTCTTTTGTGCATCATATTTATTTTGAATGCTTAGAGGAATATAAAGAGGACTTTTAAAGAAAGGAATCAATGAGACAAAAAAAAATTAATTTATTTTTTACAAATTATTTTTGAACATAACATGTGGATGATATCCTTGCATTAAAAATGCATGTTTATTACAACATAAGGAAATACATGAAAGTAATATATCCTAAGTACACGAAAGAAAGTATCCTAGAAATTGAAATAACATATATCCTAACTCCATACTCCTTATTCAATTAAAAACAAAACCTTCATTAGAAGTAGCATTTTATTCTTCTCACATTGAAATGACCTAGTAGTAATTTCCCATTCAAGTAATTAAATTTACATGCCCCATAAGATATATTACATGTATCTCATATGGACCTAACTAGCGTGTCTTCAATTTTCCTGGGCATCTCAAAAAATTGAAGTCATGGAGCAGTACTTTCACACCTATAGTCAACATTTTCTTCTTTATATGATGATCATGTCATGTATTCTAGCATAATTTATCTATTACTTGGATCCATCACACACGTACTCTTTATTCATAAAATTTTAGAATTTTAGTGATATTCTTCATGATTGAGGCTTCATCATCTAAATGTGTAACTTGTCCTATCCTCAATGAGGGAAACATGCATTCTAATATTATTATTACTTCTTTTATGAACACCATCTAGAAAGGTGTTCCTTTTTTCAATCATTTGTAGGTTTCCTTGTATTCCGATAACACTAATAAAACCTTACCATCACAATCCTTACACCCAACATCACATATTTTGTCAAGTTATTACTCAATATCTTGTTAAATACTTCAAGTATTCCATTTTCTTGTGTATGACAGGGGTTGTCTTATGGTGCATGACCATATATTATGATAGAATTATGTGCACTATATCATTAATCAAATGTGTTCCTTTATCATTTTTCAGGCTCAAAGGCCATCCATACCTACTAATAATATTGTCCCCAATAAAATTTATAGTTATTGTTGATGTATAGTCCTTTATTGGAGCTACTTTAGCCCATCTTATTAAGTAGTTCTTCGTTGTGATAATTTAGTGTGCACCAGTTTATTAAACATCTAGAATTATTGGCCCTATAAAGTCTATGGACCATTTTTTGAACACCTTTTTGGAAAAAATGAGATGCAAAGGCATTACATCCCTTTTGGTAGGGTTTTTAATACATTGACAAATATAAAAAATTGTATGCATAATTATTTGCATCTTGGAACATATTTTTCCACCATAATCTTGTTTTTAAAACTGTGTGCAAGATATTATTTCCAACATAATGTCCTCCTACTACCCCTTCATGTGCTTCACACAAAATTTATTTTTCTAATGATCTAGTATATAACACCTTAATATCTCATCTCATCCCATTTTTTAGAGTGCGTCAATAATTATCTGATTTGGGACAATCTTGACAACAATATTCTTATTCTATTAGGTACTCGAATCATCTAATATAAATCCTATTTATAGGAACATCATGCCATCATTTAATTCATTTTATGCACTTGTAATATGCAAAAATTTTGCATCATGCATTCCATCGTATATTTTATTTTACCTCTTCTCCATTAGTAATGCATGATATATGATCAAGTCTGACATTATTATTTCCCTACTTGACTACTACCAAGAATTGGAATTCCTGAAACAAGATTATCCATTTGTAGATGTGCCAATGCATCAATTATTTATTTACCACATGTTTTAGCATAATGTGATTAGTGTAAATGAAAAAAGGTGTCACCAAAATATATTTTCTAAATTTTTGTGGTGCATAAACCATTAAAAGTTCTTCTCTCTATGCTATGGTGTAATTTTTTCTATGAGCATCAGAATTATACTTACAAAAAGATCAGATTATACATGTCATCTTATCCTAGGTATGTAATTATCTCCCCTACAATTGTTCCTGAAGCATCCATCTCTACATCAAATGACTTATTCTAATCAGGTAATCTTAATATTGACGAACTATATAGGTGTTCCTGTAACTATTTGAATGCCTTCTATTGTTTAGTACCCCACTCAAATAGTCCTTTTTTATTTAATATATTTTCTAATGACGTGGCTATCTTTGCATACCCATATATGAAATTTTGGTAATATAAAAAATGTCCAAGGAATGTGTGTACATACCTTTGTGTTTTTTGGGTCTCCATTTGTAAAATTAATCCAATTTTGTTATATCAAAAAGAAATTCATCCTCAGAACTATCTATAACAATTCATGAAGTTTAAAGATATTTGAAACTATATATAACATTCAAACATTAGTGAAAAGAATTCACAGTGATTTTTTGCTAATTCATATACAAGTAATTCATCCAAATACACTTACAAGAAATTAATAATGAAGTCTTCAAATGCAGCCAAAATTATGTGCGAGAAGAAAACCAAAACATTTTTCAATCCAAATGGCATAACTATATAACCAAAATAGCCTTTCTCTATGGAAATGTTTGTATTTATATGATCCTATTCATCTATCTTGAACTGGTGATATCTAGAAAAACCATCTATAAAGGTGTAGATATCTCTCCCCACTACTCTTTCATGAATTTCTTCTTTTAATGGCACTGGGAAGGGGTATACTATGCATACTCCATTTAACATGTGGTGGTAAAAAAAAAACTTATGCACACATACTTCTTAATACTGACCATTGATCCCACCAATTTATACTTTTTGATCAATAAAATGACACCAATGGAAAACACTTTGTCTATTTCATCTTTTAATTTCACATGCAAATTTGGATTTTGTAGACAGTCAAATTTAGAAATCTATTCTTTAACACTATTGATCTTGATATTACACACTTGTATGGACAAATGAACTCTCCTCACTTTTACTTATAAAACACTAATGCCACTTCATGTACTTTCTTATCTTTACACACCTCTCTTTCATTGGTTTCTAAAATATAATTACACAACATACATATAGGAACATCTATGTTTAGGACCATAAATTTAAAATGTGATTTTCTCCCTCATCCAAAAACATTGGTTTTAGTCATTTTTTAAAATTACATATCAACCATACTATATGGTTTTCGAACAACATGTTGTGCATTAATTATTTCAATTCTATAAAATTCATATGAACAAATATATCCCTTTGGTTGACATTTTATGACATACCAGCCTTAGAAAGCATAAATAAGAAAGTAAATCATACCTCATTTAGGGACCTGACACTTTTTGAACTCCTCATGTAAAATCTAACAAAAATGCATCTGAATCTCCCTAAACTGTGAAATATATCATGCACATCCATTAAGGTAACACTTTCTACTGGTTTGAAGTATCCTCATAGGTCTACGAGTCTCCATATTCATCATACAAGTAATAAAAATACCCTTACAAAGTATTTGAGAAAGTTTGACACTCAAGAAAAGATTTACCAAAGAATGGTTGTCAAATTTTGATTGAACTACGATATATATCATATGCTAAGAGAAAAACATGTGGTTTTAGCCCTATTTGGAGTAGTGGAAATGTCGATGGTGCACAAGGGTACCCACAACCCAAATAAATTTTTTACAGGAAATACTTACACTACAAGGGTTTGATGGTTTAAGAAGACTTTATAGATCCACTCTAAAGGTGAGTGAAGAAGACAGATAGATAGCAATACACATTTATAGGTAGGAAAAAGACTTAGGAATTTTTGGAAGTTTTAGGGTTAGGACTTTACATACACTATAGACTAAGTTATACAATTTTTCTAGACTCAGTTTTAGGTCAAAATTTCATATATGAAGCATTTCTAGTTCTATATCTTTCTTTTCCTACATTCAGACTACATAGAATTTCCAAATCCACACTGAATCAGATAAGTTCACCCTCTCTCTTTTCTTTTGGAATTTTTAAGTACCGAGTCACTTTGAAAGGCGTAATTATAATTTTTAAAATAAATGTTGGAAGTTAATTAAATCATAATTTCCACCTATAACATTATTCATCCTTTTTATGCATGTTAATTAAAACATTATTAAATTAAAAAGGATTAAATCACCTAAAACGTGAAATCATTTGGTTAAATTGACCCTCTTTATGCAAACATCATAGAATTAATTTTTTTGGCCTTAGGGTTTTCATTATTTGGTTGTGGTTTGAAATCTCTTTTATTCATCATGTTGCTTCCCACTAAATTCTATGGTCTTCAACTATGGCCTAGGGTTTAGATTTCACCAAATAGTAGGGGATACTATCCCTTTAACCAAGTCCATTCCTATATTATATATTTGAATGAAATTCCTTATGTTGATCCCAATTGTTAAATGGTTGATACATATCCTTATTATATTGATGTTCAATCTGAGATAGCTCACATTATTACTGATTATCCACCTCAGTTTCATTCTGATATAGACAATTTGGTAACCACATGATGTAATAAAAAACTGATTAGGGGAAATCCACATTTTCCTCCTCCACCCTTTACTCTTGTGGCTAAACCTAATGTTCCATCTCAATGGTATGACTTGATTGAATACGTCATCAATACCCCTACTAAGATATCTATACTTGAATTTCTTCAAAAATCTCTTGTTAATAAAGATATATTACAAGATACTAATATCCAAAATACCCCTTCCTAGGGTTACCTTGATAAATTACATTTTCATTTGGACTTGGACAATATAAAGTGATCAAAATTGGTAGAAATCAATTTCTGGGGCATTCCTTTCCTCCTTATCTATCCTCTCATTTCCATATGTAGCCGAAAAATAAAAAAAGATGGGTATTTTGGGGCAAAATCGATTAAATCATGTCTGGGAGGAATAGAAAAAATAGTTCATGTGTTCCCCACATTACCATGTCATCCAAAAAAATGGGTTAGGATATTGTATTGCAAAAAAAAATATTTTTTCATTAACTAGAGGAACAGTTCCACAGGGCTGGTAGTTGTTCGATAAAGTGATTCGTTTGTAGGAGGAAGGATGAGTTAGTCTTTCGAATAAAGTGGGTTTGGATGGAATGGATGGAATAGTTCCATCAAGCTTTGAGTTATCTGATCATACTAAGAAGATGACTAATGGAATTATGGAACATTGGAGTGGGAGTAGAGCAATGTGGTGATACGGATGGAGCACAAAATGAAGGAACAAAATATAAATGTGGAAAATTCAAGCATGAAAAGCACAAATAAAAAAGTTCCACAGTACCATGAGCTCCTTGATCATCCAATGTGGCCACATTTAGCAAAAAAAAAATTAATGTGCATTGTGTAGGCCCATGTGGAACCAATCATAACCTCTCGAGCCTATGAACTTCAAATGGCCTTATATTTCATCCTATAGCTCTAAATTTTACAAACTTGGTACCATTGGAAATATCTTATCATGTAATACACCAAAAAGACTAGATTTCTTTAAATAGGTGAGGGTAGGTGGGTAAAAAATTGAAAATCCAATCCAACATTCAAATATATAGTTCCATCTTACTCAACCACCCAATTTAATGAAGTATGGTTCCTGTTACTTCTCCCATAAACAATGTATCACAGGGGAATGGTCTTGTAAGAGTGCCCATGCCTTTTCTTAGAAATTTAGTTCATGTTATTGGTATCTAAAAGGGGAAATCCAAGTTTTCCTCTCTTTTCCCTCCTCTCACCCTCCCATTTCCTATATATTGTAAAAGAATGCTCATTTGTAACTGTTGGAATTTCTTGGAATGCAAGGGAATCACACAACTATTGTACAAGTGTTTTATTTGAGTTGTAGGCCTCAGATTTGGACATTTACACAGTGATTATTACCTTCCTCTTTCATTATATTAGACTGTGCATCTATTTGAAGCAATAAAATTCATGTTTTGTGGCTATTCTTTGTCCTATCCCGTGTTATTACGTTATCTTGCCTCTCTGTTACATTTTGGTGTATTGTACATGTTTATTCTCATCTTGCAGTGTTTATTTCTATTGTGATCCATGGAAATCAGATTTTTAATGTTATCTTGGATTTTGGCACTCATGTCTTCCCTCTCCGCCTTCATTTTCCTCCCATTTCCACTCATTTAAGAGTGTCTTTCCCCCTTTTCTTGGTGTTATCACCTCTGTTAGCTTAAGATTTCCATATTTATACATTTACCTCTCTTCCTAGTACCTATGTATGTTAGAGTAAGATTAGATATATTTATTTCCTTCCTTAGGAGTAGCTTAGTATTAGGAATATGTAGAGGAACCTGCCTTCTCTAGAGGTATTTCTTAAAGTAGAAATTCCCACAACTTGAGATAGAATCCCATGTTACCCAAAAACACATATTTCTCATCCATCCATTCATGAAAAATCACAAGGTTCTATTTTTCAGAGATAACAAATACTTTTCACTGTTTCACATTAACTAATGATACTCATCTAGTTGCCTTTGATCTCTCATGGATACATTTGAGGAACTTGAAAAGGCTATTACCTTTTCTCCATCTGATATCCCACCTAATACTGATATGAATGGATGTTTAGACACTAAATTATGCACTTATTACTATTACATTATGCCTCTACTATGTCATTATATGCATAATTCCTAAGAAAGAAAACTAGAAATTAATAACACTTGTTTTGATTTACATTGAAATTATTTTTCCTTTCCATGTTTTTATCCTCTAATTTTCTATGATTATCCCATTACTTTTAGACATCAAACAATGTGTTACTCAGTTGAACATTTCTTGATTTATCTTTGGAGCTTCCCAAACATAAGCACCCAAAGACATATAGTAGAAATGAACACTATTGTCCCATGTGGTCACTTCTATTCCTTTACATGTGTTACTACATTAGAAAATTACACACCACTTGTTTATATTTTCTAAACTTTTATTGATCACTTTGGGTTGGCTTCTAGTTTTTTTAATGTCAAAATTCAAACAAAGGAATCATATATATATATATATAACCTACTAAATATTCTAAATGGAATTTTGGGTTACTATTTTTATCTACTACTTGGGTAAAAAGGAACAACTTAAGTACTATATTTGGTCTCAGTAATTCATTGCATAGGGAGGGAAGAAATCTATGTTTTATGGTACACATTATTTTGAGGGAAAAGTAGTTATATCCCATTATCGAGGTGCATCTTGCACAAGGGAAACTTAGTTTGAAGGGACACAATTTATATCACACACACACACACACACACACACACACACACACACCAGAAATACATTGAGTTTGATATGAGTGCAGTGCTTAGTGAAAATCACATTGGGGTGATTGTCGAGGTTAGTCCAACTCAAGAATCTACATATTTTATTTAGTCTAGTGTGTTGTTTAGTCTTGTGTAGGTATTTAGGGTGTATTTTATAGGTACATATGTGATAGGAGAAACCTATAATTTAGGGGATGTCAAAGAAAGCAAAGTTGAGGCCACATTATCATACACTAAAACAACTAGATCGATACTCATCAAAAGTACACTAACACCCAATTCAGACACTAGTTCCCCTTTTTGGTGATAGTGTCCATCATAACATTCAAATAAATTTTTTCTAGACAAAGCCCATATACTCTAGATTGAGACTATTCCATCACCAGTCTAGCCCATATTTAGTCTAAGTAGATAGATATCAACTAAGTCGTGCATATCCTCTCATTGGTTGTACTTTTTCATCATTACATGTTGGTATATTGTATGATTTTGATATATTTTATTTACTGTAGTCCTATTATTAACATTTAATTTTGTTCAATAATTTGTGAACCCAATTTTCAAATTGTGTGCATCCGATCTATTTTTTCATATCAGTGTTATGGATTCTCATGAATTTACTATTAAAAATCTTAATGACTTAAATATATACATTTTTGACCATTCTGATAACTTGGATCTCTTGTAATATGTTTCTTTTGAAGAGGCACAACATTTATATAATTCAAACCCTTCAGTCACTAATGTTATCCCCACCAAGGCTCCAAAACATTTGATTCCACTTTCTTCTCCCCCACCAATATAAGGGCATCCACCATTCATATTACTATTCCCACACCTAACACTCAATTTTTTCCCCGTATAATTTCTCATAACCAACATAGTATCCCTTCAAGAACCCATGCCCTAGAGTCCATGTACCATCATTTACATTCTTAAATTTTCAATTACAACACACATATTCTACTTCTTATCCCTCTCTTGATATGGCACTTCTCCTATAAAATCCTCTTACACATGAGGTTTCTTATTACCCACTTCCCCTAATTTTGGTTCACCCAAGTTTCCTCTTTTTGATTATCACGGAGATCCACAAGACTATCTTAAATCCTTTCATGTTGCCTGCTTGGACTATACTTATGATGATACATTATTGACAAAGTTGTTTCCTAGGAGCTAACATGAGTATGATTTGTGATGGATCTATGATTTACGTTTACACTCTATTAGATATTTCACTCCTCTTGAAAATATAGTCTTGACACATTTTCATATAAACATTGGAACTAAAATATCATATGCTCAAATGGATACAATTAAGAAAGGATATAATGAGAATCTTAGTGACTATGTTTTGTGTTAGAAGAGTAATCTTACTGAAATGAACAATGTATTAGATGATTATGAATTACAAGATATATTTATCCAAAGTATCTTTCCTCATCTACAATAAAGTGTGGTATTTGATTTTTTTTTTCTTTTGATCATTTATGTCATACTCTTAAAGAATGTGACAACAAGTTACTTTCTATGGGAAAGCTTCAGTATGGTGATGATATTTCCAATCAATCTATTCAAAAATTACAAAGTAAATATACCTTTAAAAGAAAATATAATGAGCTTAAGCCTAATGTTAATGTTGTATCTCAACCAAAAAATCTCTATGTACAAACACTTTTACTATATTTGTATACCCATCCCACATCTTGTTTCCTAAGCTTTTTGAAATCTATATGATTTCTCTTCCATACCCTCTTGAGTTTGATCCTAATCATCCTCATGGTAAGATTGTTGACAAAAAATCACATTGTGATTATCTTCGATGTAATGGATATTGTACTAACATATGATTTAATATTATACATTTGATTCATGAATTGATTGATACTAATGAACTAGAATTTACCAAACCTACCATTTCTAAATCTACAAATGACAATGGAAAACTAGATATTTTCAATGATCCATTACCAAAACATGACAAAGTGGTTCGTGATTCAGTTTACTATCATGATTATCATGTGGTTTCACCCCCATCATATTTTAATCATCCTCTTAGGTCTCTTTTCTGTACTACTGATATTCCCCCATGTGTTATTACATTCACCGATGTATATTTTCATGCTTCTTTTGCATCCCATAGACTTCACATTGATGCTTTTTTTAGTATTCATGTTGTTAAAAATGTTATGGTGCATCCTAATTTTAAACATAATATATGTTCCCTATATTTATTATGAGTTATTGGATTTCCATTATCCTATATGACACTTATCTCACCTACTTCTTGTGGGCATGTGGTTCTCTCAATCAATGTTGGGCTTCTTACTATCTTATGCCTTTCTCTGTCGGATATGAGGTTGCAAAATTTGACATGGTATTAGGAATTTGTTGGCTTAAGGATTACAAAACCATTCCATCCCTAGGTCATTTATATCTCAAGTTCATACATGAGCACCACGTTATCACTATTCGAGGCATCCCAACATGAGAAATCCACATCTTTAATTTCTACTACCCCTAGTATACCTACTTCTACACCTAGTGATGATGGTCCCATGGCTTTGACATACATTACTATAACATCTAGAACTCCTATCACTCCTAGTTCTAATTACACATCTTCACTAGATCTTATTAACATATATTCTATACTTCTCACCCACAACATATTTATCGGTCCTGTTAACGTTTTAATCTACCTTGAGAAGCACATGTCTAAAGTGGTTACACAATTTTTTGAGAAAATCCTCGGTATGGATATTCTGTAATATAAATTGAAAATTATCCAAGTATAAAATCTGAAATTTTGGGATTCATATTTTAGAGATTTTTTTATTTTAGGTTTAATGCCATGAAATTGTGTTTGCAAATTTCTGAAGTTCGAAACCCAAAAATTCTGAAATTTTGGACTTTCAGGATTTCAGGGTTCAGAGTTTTTACTTAAATAATTGGAAATTTTTAAACCCAGAGTTTCGAAGTACAAAGATCCCGAAAGTCTAAAAGTTTGGACTTTCAATATTTTGGGTTTTAGAACTTTTGGTTAAATCCCTTTTGTACTTCTGAAGTCTAAAAACTCGAAAGTCCAAAATTTCAGACTTTCAGGCTTTCAGGTTTCAAAATTCTTCGAGTCATTTTTGAGGTTTTCACTTTCGGACTTCCAAAGTTTGAAATTCTAAAATTCTGAAATTTTTGAATTTCAAGCTTTCAGGTTTCAGAACTTTTCATTATCAGTTTACATTTTTCATCTCTCAATCTCTTAAATCATAAACCCTGAAATTCTATACTTTTGGAATTTCTAGCTTTTGGGTTTTGGACTTTCGGAGTTCTTCATGCAATTAATTTTTCACCAACCTCTGTACAGATCAGATTTTTTCCATTAATGTCAGTTTTTCTATTCAAACTCATTTTTACTTGTCATTTCTACTTGACACCTTGATCTAACATTCCATTTTCTTGTACTTTTTGACGTCATTTTTTAGGTATTTTAACTTGGTTATTTTCCTTTTGGTTTAAGATCTCTTATTTTCATTTTTTCTTTACTTGTTTTCTTTTTTTCCTCCTCTGTGTACCTCTTGAAATGACAAATTCATTGCCCACCATGTTTCTATGTTTTGAGTTTCTTTAGGAATTTAGAATTTCAGAGATTAGGCATTTATATTTTTTAGAGATCTTCTCAAGTTTTCCATTTCTCCCTCTTAGACTTTTTGTGATTTGGAGATTAGCATTGTTTGGCAATTATCCTCTCAAATTTTGAAGACCAGGTGGTGTGTCGCTATTTCAGAGCTCTTATTTTTGGCATTTCAGAGGTTACTATTTTGGAAAAATTTACTTTAAGGAGCGTTTGAGTTGTTAGGAACTATGCGGCTTCGAAGCTTTCAATTTTGAAAATTTGGAATTTTCAACTTTGAAACTTTTGATTTTAGAAATTCAAAACTTTCAACTTCAGAACTTTATATTTTAGAAATTCAGACTTCTCTGTTTCAGAGTTTTCACTTTGGGATTTTTTAGTTTGGTTTTTCAAAGGTTTTCATTTTAGGATTTTTAAACTTTAGCTTTAAGAATTTAGAAAATTTATCAGAGCTTGATGTCTACTTCTACATAAAAGGGAAAATAAAAGATGAAGTATTTATTTCCTAGAGTTTCTCCTCATTTCTACCTGTCTTCTGACTTGGGGAATATATGGGACACTGGCCTATGATAGATTGTTTTTCCAGATTTATGGGAAAGAGTAAAGGCTCCAAATAAGAAACCATGGATGCAGGCCATCTATGAAAATGGGTTTTCCCTTACTGCTGGTTTTCCTACATCCATGCATTTCTTCTAGTTCATTTTACCTTTGACAACCCACTTTGACAAAGAATCCATGTCATTCAAAGATGATGATGATAATGTGGTAATCCTTTTAGACCCAAACTTCTTCAAAGATCCACTCAAACTTCCTAATGTTGAATATTACACCATAATTTTACCAAAGTCAATAATGGAGCACTAGGACAAGGAGGAGGAAGTATGCACAAAATTCATGATGAAAACTTATCTTGCCAAGAACATTGCCAAATTACCAAAGACCATGCATCGGTCATAGTTTATTCTAGAGTTCAATGACCTTATTGTGCTATTAAGCAAAATTTCAGGTCTTCCTTTTGCAAAGGAATTCTAGAAATAGATGTTCTTGTACATTACTACCATCAAGAAAAATAAAGAATTTATCTAGTGGTGGGAGCATATAAGTAGCTCCATTTTCTACCAGTTGAGAAAACTTATTTCCATAAATAACTTATATATGACATCATTCTTGGTTTATGTTTCCACTGCTATGGGATATTTCTCTGGGTTGAATAATAAAGGTATTCATAGCACCTCCCAAATCTATGATTTTTATCCTCAAATCACACTGAGTGAAGGGAGTAGGAATTTTTGTAGAGTAAATGATCCTTTATTTGTGGTTATCCTCTACCATTTTGATAAGGAGTTATACAATCGAAGGATTTCTGATGAATCCTTTAAATAAGTGCATGAGTGGGGAGACATCTATTTATAGTTCTTCACATTTTCTTACATTCTAGTTCCAAGCTTCGTAGGTGCTCCCAGCAAATTACCAAGATGTCCTACTAATAAATGTGTTCTCCTTGAATTGGTTTGAAAATTATTGGATTGTCATCAAATTTATAATAGACGCCACAAAGCAGGAATGTGTTTCCCTATTTCAATTGGTAGATACACCTGCCTAAATATTCACAAGGCCAAAAATGTGGATGGAGAAATGGTGAAAGTAACCCTGCAGACCTTTCATCCCTGGACCAACTTTGATTATTAGGGTAAATTTGGTTAAACAAGTTGGTCCAGTGCCCATGTACCCTAATTGGAGGGCATCTAGATTCATTTTCAGGATGAATACATCATCCTACAAATGGATTATGAGAGGTTAGCCTTGGATGAAGTTCGGTAGTTTGGTTTGGCCAATGTCCCAAAAGATGTGCAAGATAATGATGTGGTTTTGGATGTGGAAAACAAAAATTATAATATTTCCAATCAACCATTTCCATGGATTGATTTGTATGTAGAAGAATACTACAATACAATGGAGAGAGTGAGGCCCATTATGTTTAAAACTTATAGTTTGTTGGTTACCTTGGGAATTTCACCTAAAGGAGAAGAGAAACCTACAAATATAGAGGCCCCACTAACCATAAGCCAATCAACACTCATAAAAGGGAAAATTTTGATGCAAAAAACTGATATGACTCAAAAAAATATTTTATTTATTGCCAGTGGCTCATCTCTCTTAAAGGCTTCTATTTCTAAGGCCATGTCTCATGCCACACCTATGATAGAAGTGGTTGAAGTCAGTGACTCCCCTAATATCTCACAACATCCATCATCTCTTCCTCCTCCCCCATTGTCACTTCCATAATAGTTTATTCCACTTCCATAATCATTTCTTCACTCCCATCTACTTCTATGGCTCAGGTATTCTCATCCCTTCCAATTCTATAAGCTGGAGAAACTATCAGGTCACCCATTTCTTCTTCACTTCTCTTAACACTTCCATTTCCCTCCATCTCATTCCCCAAGATCATTCTATCAAATCCTACGGCTATCCTTGCATCCACCCCATCCATCATTACCACTTCTACCAAAATGACAACTAATGTTTCTAGTGCTCTCATCATGACTAATGTTTCAGGTATTATATCTATTGTCCCATCTTCATCAGTATTAGCCATTCCTGAATGGTTGTTTAGACAGACTCCAAATTAAAAGAAGAATGTGCCTCTGGCAGATGTCAGAGATCTCATTATATTGGAACACACACCCAAGAGACAAGCCAAGAGGCCAAGGACTGTTTCAAGTGTAATAATGAATCCATCTGGAGAGCAAATTCTAGAGGTTGCTACTCCCGTTGAGGGAAAAATTATGGAAACAATTAATGTGGAAGATTATCGAATCTCTCAATTTTCATTAGGAAAATATACTCACAAAGGAGCCAAACAAGATGTGCACGCTACTCTTGTGGGATTTTCTAGAAAAATATGAAAAAGATAAGGCTATAAAAGATGAGATCAAACTCAAGGTCGAACAACTCACCTCATTGTTATGCAAAGTAACCAAACCAATTCGATCTACTAAAGTCTCAACTACTATGGCCACGATAGTTTCATCTACCATTGATGACATTTCTTATCATGAGCTTGAGAAGCTAGGCCAGAAAGGGATATTGGTAAATGGATGCATAGAACACATACTACAAGAAGCTAATCCATTAATCAATGAGGGTGTTAAGATATATAATGATTTTCAAGTTGGGAAGGTTGTTATTTGCAAAATAGATGAGGACTTTTCTAAAGATAATAATAATCTCAATATAAATTTGGTAGCATGGAGTGATATCAGAGAAGAATACCCTGAATTTCTCCTTCAAGAAGAGGTGATCAATGATGCCTCAAAGTTATTTGAATATCAAAAGGCCGTGGAATTTTGGTGCCAAGTGTTGCAAGATTCAATTAAGAAATTGGAAGATAAATGAGTAGAAATCATGGATGGCCTAAATTACATATTAGAAGAGTTTGATATTGCTAATTGAAAATTATTCAATGAAAACATTGATGCTCTTCCTAAAGATAAAATTAAGGAAAATTTCAAGGATTTGGTGAAGTGTGACGATGAGGTCACTAAAACTTTCAGCAGTGACTTCATCGACCAATTGGTTTTATGCCAAAATTTCATAGGTAGGCTGAAGAAAGTTGTGAATAAACTTTGAAGAGTGCCAACCAAGATCATGAAGGAGATCGAGATAGAAGATATAGTGAACCACTACGCATGTGGGCCTAGAGATGAAGAGATTTAGGGAATCATTAAATGCTTCATTGAGTATAAGCATCGAATGGTTGTGTGCTTTTGGTGCCCATTTTTATCCTTTGCTCTTTGTGCTCTAGAACGTTTTTTCTCTTAAAATTATTGGTATGCAACTTTTCCCTCTAGATTGGATGCCTTCAAATGCTCATAAACTTATTATTTTTTCCCAATTTGAAAGAAATATATGTGTATGCCTTGTTTTGTGCTCTAATTTTTTTAAATCAATGCCTCTACCATTTTCCCACTTTTCCTGGCCTTTGGAACTCAAAAATGTTCATTTTAGGCATATTTTCCCTAAAAAAATCCCTTGCCATGGTTGTAAATTGCATAAAATCACTTCCCATTTGTTTTTGATCGAAAAATTCTTCACCCACAAAGAAAAAATTGAATTCAGGCATCTCTAGAAGTTTCTACATTTTTTGACGGTCATACGGGCATCATTTACCCGTCAATGTCTAGCTTGCATTCATCAAAAATGTGGCCATTTGTAATTGGATGGGGATCAGTGGGTTTACTCAAAAAAATTAACATTTTTCGTGCCTTGGAAAAAGTTGCAAGTTGCCTCCGTAGGCCCCAAAGGAGGACACGTGGTAGGTAGGATGCAAGGCGAAGTGGCTGAGGACTTGGAAGAATTTTTCCTTTTGGTGAAAATGCATGAAAGTTGTGAAAAGGGATGTAGGCCCACATCAAGTCAGTGGTGGACATGTGTCAATTTCAGAGCACAAGGCGGGTTGGCGGAAGAAAAGTGGGAAAATTTCCCTTGGCAAAAAAAGGAGTTAAAATATGAAATGAGCCCACAGATCCTTAGAGAATCATAGGGAGACATGTGGCAGGGGTAGAGGGGAGTGTAGGTCACCGAAGGAAAAAGGAAAATTTTTCCATTTTAACAAAATAATTTAGAGTGATAATTTGAAGCGTGGCCCCGTGGTCAATCAACGACCGACACATGGTAAGGACAAAATTAGAGGCGCATGTCTGAGGGGAAAAGTGAGAAAAATTTCCTTTTTTTCCAAAAAGGGTGAAAATGCATAGAATTGAGCTACGATTCTGATGAGGCCCACCTTGGGACATGTGTCAGCACTAAATCTCAAGGGTAGAGGGGTGGAGAAAAATGTCAAATTTTTACATTTTTCCAAAAATGTTAAAAAGTCAAAAAGTGATCCGAAATCCATTTCTAATCACATTATGACATGTGGAGGGCTCATATTGAAGGGAGAAAGGCAGATCAATTGTAACTATGCATTTTGTAGTTTGGCCACCATTTGAGCTCCAGAAAGCTTGGAGATGTGAATTTTTAATCAATTTTCATCAATTTTTTGGCAAATTCATGTTGATTGTACCTGTAAGGACCAATGCAATTGGTGTTAAGGATAAATTTTCAGATTTTAGATGTTTTTGAAGTAAATTTTTGCCCTAGCCTATGCAAAAATGTAAAATATCAAATCAAGAAGTTACAGAGCCAAATTTTGGGTGGATAAGGATGAAATGATCAAATGAAAGGGGCCTGCATGCTTTGAAGATCAAAAACGTGCCCCCACAATGGATAATGATGAAATTTTTGTAATGATTCACATTTTGAAAGAACAACTGGAAACTTTTTACGAGTCTATTAGATGTCATTTTCCAAAAATATTGCAAAGCAAAGGTGATCAAAATATTCCACTTTTGGAGGGAAGATTTGGGAGGCAAAGGATCAGTTATAATGAAAAGTTATATATTGCATGAATTTTTCATACAAATGGTCAAAAAAACCTATAATTTCATAGGAAAATCTCAGAAGAAGCCCATTATTTGAGAAACCACCTGAGAACCATTTCTAATTCCTTTTTACATCAAATTTGTATCATGTTGAGTTTGTTTTAGTTGTAAAGCCATCAAAAAACTCTGATATTGTTCTTATAACATTCCCCTACTGATAAATTTGGTCATTATAGATTATTTTGTATTGTCTCTTGGAAAACTTGACATACACTTATGTTTCAAAATGTTTTCAATCTGTGTTTCTTGCTCCTATTGCAGTCTTGTGTTTAAAATCTCTCTTGATCATACATGGTATCATTTCTTGTTGATAGTTTAGTGGCATTTTCAATCTCACATTCAGAAGAGATTTCATCTGATAAAGAGATAAACAAATTTAAATCACTTTACCTTCGTTGAATTCAGAGATTGTTTGGAAATATTTGGGTGCACCTTAGGTCATGATAAAATAGAGATTTCTAGATGCTTTGTTGGTTCATCTGCTTTAAGATTTTTTGGTAGGTTGTCAAAGATTGTGTGGAAGAGTGAAAATTTGGGCTTCCATTTGGTGCACATATCCTAGTTGAAGGAGTACTTTAACCTCTTTGAAGAATTCTATTGTTTAGGTCTTACAAAATTTTTGCAAATGTCCTCCAAGAATTTTGAAAATTTTGGTTAGTCTTGTCTAAAATCTCCCACCAAAATTTCATTCAAACAAACTAATCCTACCTCATACTACCCCTTCTTTGTCTTGTGTATTAACAAAAGAATACAATCTGTTTAAAAAATGCACAAAGCAAATCAAAATCATGCTATGACTTCAGTAACCCTTTCCTTGCATTGAAATTATCTGCATAATCTAGAAGTGACAACTTTAAAAAGTCATATGTGGAGTGTTGATCATATTTTCTCAAGGCCTTTTCATACTATTTTTCAAAATTGAGGGATATCTTCATCTCCTTTTCCATTTGAGGGTTACAAAAAAGGTTCTCTTACCTTGGTTGAAAGGCACAACCTAAAACAAGCAAGAAAAGATCAAGTCCTATTTGAGTGCTATCCATCTCTCGACAAATCTGAGTTCCAATTAGATCATATCCCCGGCTAAAAAATGACACACATCATTATCTATCTGTCTTCAAGATTCATGCCCTATATTTGATGCTACTCAGACTGAAAAGGAGAATAAATTTGGATACCGACACTTTCTCATGCCATTGTCGAGGACATTCTTAGTTCAATCTGATCCATGTGCATACATATTTAAGATATATGAATGCATATCGAACCCTCGTAATGTCTCTTGCAAGTTATGATTGTAAGTATATTGTTAAAGCATCATTCTATACTCAGATTTTCAAGGTATATGCAAAGGTTTCGAGTTCTTCTTGCAATTTTATCAGTTTCCAACAGTAGTTGCACTTCATTTGCATTTGTGGTTGATAGAGTCAAGAAAAGGAAGGTATGATCTATAAATTTTTGTAATATCTTCAGTGTTGATAGGTATTTGACAGAGTATTTTAGTGCATTTGCACAACTAGGGTGAAAATCCTTAGTGGCAAGTACATGTTGTTCTGATCTTGATAAATACCAATGTCTTAGCTTTCTGTCATTTATTTTGTGTTGTTAATCTATGAAAAACTGGAAGGCAGAATATCTCTCTTCATTAGAGACTCTGCTAAGAAGTTGTTTTCAGATTTAAGGAACTCAGAGTTAGAAGGGAGAAGATTTTGGAAGGTTGGTAAAGGACTGACATTAGGCAAAGGTATATCCATTGGTGAGAGAGATCAGCTTTTTATAGAGGATTATCACTCTTATTCCAGTGATTCTGATTAAAGCAATCCTCTAAACTTGTTTACTTTAACTAGCGAAGGTCCTTCTACTGTACCTGGTGAGTTCCTTCTTCAATATACACCTATGTGTTTCAATTCTAATAAAACTTTCCAAGAAAATCAATCTTATGAACCACATTCTTGAGCTCCAAAGACCTTGCACTCCTCATCAGCTTGTGTCACCCCCAAGATCACCTCCACCAAACAATATGGCTCAGCCTAGACCTCCATTTGTTATTAACACCTTTGATCCTGTAGAATTTAGAGGAATGGGTGGTTACCCAAATGTTATCCCACAAGATGTTAGAAATAGGTTGCCAAAGTTCCAAGGTAACAATGCAATAACTGGTGATTAGCATCTCAAACTTTTTGTTAACTTGATGGATGATTTTGAAATAGAATTTAAAGATGTTTATGTCAAATTGTTCATATCGACACTAGAAGAGGATGCTATGGATTGGTACAAGGCTCTACCTAATAGTTCTATTGATTCTTGGATAGATATGAAGAATGCATTTAGGTTGCAATATGGTGACAAGACTGATCCTAGATTTCTCTTGTTCGAATTTGAGAATATCAAGAAGAACCCCAATGAATTATTTCATGACTTCAATAAAAGGTTTAACAAAACTTTGAGAATGCTACCAATTAATTTTAGGCCTTGTGATTAATCTTGTTTAATCAAATATGAAGATGAATTTGACAAGAAGGCATCCTACTACCTAAGAGACAAGAACCCTACCAATCTAAGGCAAGCTTTCACCATGGCACTTCAAATTGAAAACAATATCAAAGAAATTGGGAAACCTATCAAGAGATATGGTGTAAAACTGATAAAATATGAAAATCCTCAAGCAAACAAGAGTGTATACTTGGAGGAAGTTTTGAAAACTTTGGTAGGGATTGTCAAAGAAATATCATACAATTTGGCAAGAGATGAGAAAGGAATTGGGAAGACTTCAGAAGGTCAACAAAAAACACAAAACCATGACAAATTTTCCAGTCATCCTAGAGGTGATCAAAGGGAAAATGATAGAGGGAAAGGACCCATGGGGTCTACAAATAGACATCCCCAAGCATATGAAGGAAGAGTGTTACCTGATCCCCTAACTGCTAGGTTTACTATTGTTGAGGAATTTTCTGATATTGATTAGTATGATAGGTGTTTTCTACCCCATCCTCCATATGAAGTGGACCAACAAGATGGTGAAGCTAATAATGATGATGTTATTGATGATGATATCCGCATGGTGGTATGTTCTTCAAACTCACAAGGAGGAGAAACATTAATTGAGGTAATAAGTGTAAGGATTAGTGTAACCTTTTGGGATTACATCAAACGGGTACAAGTTTTTCTTCTCCCTCATACTCTTGAAGTTGATATAGTGCAAGCTTTTGAAATTCCTAATAATGACTTTGAATATTTAAGAGATTTGATGATTAATAAGTATGATGGCAGTATCCCTTTGGAGGAATATAGATAATTTTTTATGAATGTTGTTGTAGTTCAAGAGAAATACTATAACACTAGGAGCAAATTTTTTAACAAAGTTGGGCCTTAAGCCAAACCTAAAACAACCTTGCTCACAAGCATTCCCAAAGAAGCTTTTAGAAGAGAAACACCTGCCAAAAGCTCTGTTGTCCCAAGGAAAAATTGTAGTCCTCCTCATGACCAAGATGCCAAGAATCCCTTGCCATCTAATGATTCTGTTTGTCTCCATTCCAATGTTGCCTTGCCAAAGAGTGTTCCTTATGACATAGCCCAAGTATTGAAAAAAATCAAAGTGAGTGTTCTAATCATTAAGTTGCTTTGGATTCCTGAGCATAAAAGAGAGCATTTGAGTACTTGGGATTAAATGAAGAAAATAGTACCCCAAGCAGGAATGTAAATGTTTTTGAAACTCCTCCTTAGATCATTTCCGACCTTGAAACACCACCAGTAGTAGAGGATCTTGGAGAAACACATGAGGTATACTTGGGGACATCCTTTGTTGATTCCCAATTGAATGTTGATCCATTATTCACAACTTTGATCATAAAATATAGGCTACTTCACAATTGTATGTTTAATTCCAGTGCATCATGTAATTTCATGCCTCTAGAAGTCATGAATGAGTTGGATATCAAAGTGACAACATCCTATGGAAAGTGTACTACCATGGAATCAAGAGAAGTGTCGGTTTTTGGTTGTTTTAAGGGTCTGGAGCTGCAACTTGCATCTTATCCTGTGAGGAATTTAAAATTAGATGTTGTGATTGTCGATTGCCCTGCCAAATGGGGTATGTTATTGTCAAGAAAGTGTGCTACAAGTGTTGGAGGGAGTATCTAAATGGACATGTCTTTTGCTACTATTCCCATTGAAGGCATCCTTGTCAAGCTCTATGGATAAAAGAAGATGCTGCATCTAATTGAAGATCCAAGAAATGCTTCTTATGAAGTCCTATTTACTGATGTTGATGCTGATAATTTTGTTGGGTTTGCTGATGGAAAAGAATTTCTCATTGGACCTTGCTATTTGATGGAGCTTGTTCCAAATTTGGAAATGGTGTTGGTATAATTCTGATTTCTCCTAGCTTGGAAGAATTTGTTTTTTCCTTCAAGCTTAATTTTGAATGTACTAACAAAATTTCTAAGTATGAATCCTTATTTTTGGGTCTGAGAATTACATTAAAGTATGGTGTCAAGGACATCATTGCAAAGGGAGATTTAGAGTTGGTTGTCAAACAAATAAGAAAATTGTATGAGCACTACAAAAAATCAGCGGATGAAATAGTATAAGCATGAAATTTGGGATCTAATTGAGATGTTTGATTCCTTTAATATTGTGCACCATGACAGAAGTTTCAATGTTGCTGCTGAAAAATTGGCAGTTTTGGGGTCAAGATTTAGAGATTACACCATTTCACCTTATTGTGAGTACAATGTCAAAGTGTTAACTAGACCAGCTGTCCCTGAAAACATCAAGCATTGGAAAGTGTTTAATGATGATGCTTAAGTGCAAAGGTTCTTATAAAATCAAGGTGAGTTTGTAAATTAGAATATTGATTGGGAACTAATGGTGTGTGTGATTGAAGGAAGAGATACTTTGTTTGGAAAGGATATTATCCAATTGAAAACCAACACCATTCCTAGAGGTCTTGTTGCACTTGAGTCCAATTTTGACAATGTTGATTTCATCATCAATAGAAACACGTATACCTCAAGGGATGTGGAAGAGCATGACTTGGGGAAAAAGGAAAAACCAAGGAAGATTTGGCTATGGAGTGGTTTAAACAAGGTAGAAAAATAGTCCTACCTCCAATTGTTGAAACAATATCAAGACTGTCTTGCTTGGTCATAATTAGAGCTGAAAGCATATAGAGAAGACTTATTCGAACATGAGATCCCTCTTAAGAAAGGTGAAAAACCATTCAAACATAAGGAGAGACCAATTAATCCACTCCTCTCCATGAAAATGCAAGATGAATTGAAGAAACTAAAAGAGGGAGGGATCATTCATCCCACAAGGTATTCATCTTAGGTTGTAAACCTTGTGCCAGTCAGAAAGAAAAATGGAGATATTAGACTTTGTGTAGACTTAAAAAATATAAATAGAGCTTCATTGAAAGACAATTATCCTTTTCCAAACATGGAAAACATGTTGCAGTTAGTGACTAGATATGAATTTTTGTCCACCTTAGATGGTTTCTCTAGCTACAATCAAGTTGTTGTCAAGGAGTCAGAGAAATTTAAAACTACCTTTACCACTCCTTAGGGAACATATGTTTATGTAAGAATTCCTTTTGGTCTCATAAATTTTGGGGCTACCTTCCAAAGAGCAATGGATGTTACTTTTTCTGGTTATATAAATGACTTCATTGTAGTTTATCAGGATGATAGGACTATTTTTCAAGGAGCAGAAAAGATCACTTACAACACTTGGAAAGAATGTTGATATGATGTAGAGAATATGGCATTTCTCTCAATCGAAAGAAGTGTCATTTTGGGGTGCAAAAGGCCAAGATGCTTGGTCATATTGTTTCAAAGGCTAGTGTCATGAAGCAATAAACAAGGTTCCAATTCCAAGAACAAAGAAGGGAATCCAATCCTTCTTTAGGCAACAACTTCATTAGAAGGTTTGCGTCAATTTTTGATGAATTGACTCTTCCTATTACATTCATGTTAAAGAAATATCAAGTTATCGAGTGGAAAGAGGCTACCTTAAAGCTTTTGAAGGAATCAAAGAAGCATTGAAAAATTCACCTATCTTGGAAACTCTGAATTACAAGAAGCCTTTCCAAATCTTCTCCTTTGCTTCTGAAAATACTATTGCGTCTGTTTTTCTCCAAAAGGATGAATATGGGGCTGAGAGACTTATTTCCTTATTTATCAAGGCTTTACAAGCTTCTGATTTAAAGTACACAATCATGGAAAAACAAGCATTTTCCCTGGTGAAAGCTACAAATGTTTTCATGCCTTATATCTTAAGTTCAAAAGTTGTTGCCTATGTTCCCCACACTATGGTAAAAGACATCCTATTAGAGATGGATATCTCAAGAAAAATATGTATATGGGTGAAAAACCTATAGGAGTATGATGTGGACATCCAAACCACAAATTTGGTAAGAGGTTTAGGTCTTGTTAAGCTCGTGGCTGAGAAACTTGCAGACTATGCAAGTGAATGAAGTAGAGGAAGAAAGGGAAGATGTTCTTGAGAAGTTGGTAAGTTATGATTGGTACAAGGATATAATATTTTACCTTAGACACCTATGCTTTCTTGATCATTTGAATAAAAATTAGAAAAGAGTCCTCAAGCTGGCTTCTCAAAAATACATCATCACTGACTTTGGGCTGGCTTGGAAGAACCCTGAAGGTGTCCTCTTGAAATGTATAACTGAAGATGAAGCTCCCAAAATAGTTATTGATTTCCATGGGGGATTTTGTGGAGGAAACTTTGCTGGAAGGGTTACAACACACAAAGTTTTGAGAGATGGTTATTGGTGGCCTAATCTTTTCAAAGATGCAACCATGTAGATTAGAAAATGTGAAAGTTGCCAGCGTTTATTTGGAAGAATGAAAGCTTCAGGCTCCCTTCCTTTGCATCCTGTATCAATTGAAGCTCCTTTCAAAAAATGGGGGATGGACTTCATTGGAGAAATTTCAAACCCTTATAGTGCTGGACATAAGTGGATCCTTGTAGCCACAGATTACTTCACTAAGTTGGCGGAAGAAATCCCCACCAAAAAGTAACACACTAAGTTGTTATGGACTTCTTGTTGAATCATATCATATGCAGATTTGGTGTGCCAGTCAAGATTGTTGTTGATAATGCCATGTGTTTCAAAGCTAAACCTTTGATATCAATGTGTAAGGAGTATGGAACCAATCTGAATTATGCTTCAAACTATAACCCTTAAGGGAATGAACAAGCTAAGTCTAGCAATAAGAACTTGTTGAAGATCATTAGGAGAACTTTGGAGTTGAACAAGATAAAATGGGGTGAACAACTGAAATTTGTAGTTTGGGATGATAGAATTACTGCCAAAAGAGATACTGGTAAGAGCCCATTTGAGTTGGTGTATGGAACTCAAGCTCTACTGCCCTTACATCTGAAATTATCTTCATTTCAGTTTTTTCAACAATTTGAAGATCAAGAGGCCAATCCATATGAAGCATGGATTAATCAGATTATAGAGCTAGATGAAGAAAGAAGAGCATCCCACCAAAGGCATGTCAGATTTAGAGAGAAGTTAAAGAGGTTGTTTGACAAGAAGGTAACTCCTAGGGCCTTAAATATAGGAGATATAGTTTTGTTGTGGGATAACAAAAATAAAGATAAGGGAAAACATGGAACATTTGATGCATTGTGGATGGGCCCTTACTCCATTGATATCAGAATTGGTGAAAATATCTTTTTTCTCAAGGAATTATATGGGGAATTACTTGAATTGCCTATTAATGGTAGGCATATGAAGCATTTCTTGGATTAATCCCCAAATTTGAGGTATGCACCAACTTGTACAGTGTATAGTGTTTGGTTTATGCTTTGTTTTTGGTTTTTGTCAGTTTGTGGTTTGCCTTGGTGTGTGGTAGCCTTTTTTCAGTTTCTCAGCTAGTTTTTGGTGGCTTTGTCTCATGAATCCTTTTCCCAATGAATTATTTTGTCACTTGGTCTACTTTTTTTCTTGTGGAACTCACTGCGAATGCCCATCCCCGAGTAGGAGCCGATGTCGATGCCCATTTTGATCCTTTGCCATTTTTCCATGTTTCCCCTTTGCTCTTTGTTCTCTGGAATGTTTTTTCTCTTAAAATTGGTGGTATGTAACTTTTCCCTTTAGATTGAATGCCTTGGTATGCTCATAAACTTATTATTTTGCCCCAATTTGAAAGAAATATACGTGTATGCCCTATTTTGTGACCTAATTTTTTCAAATCAATGCCTCTGGCATTGTTTCCACTTTTCCCGGCCTTTGGAGCTTGAAAATGTTCATTTCAGGCATATTTTCCCTAAAAAATCCCTTGTCATGGTCTTAAATTGCATAAAATCACTTCCCATTTGTTTTTGATTGAAAAATTCTTCACCCACGAAGAAAAAATCAAATTCGGACATCTCTGGCAGTTTCTGCATTTTTTAATGGTTGTATGGGCATCATTTTCCTGTCAATGTCTAGCTCACATTCATGAGACACATGGTCATTTATAATTGGATGAGGATCAGTGGGTTTAATTGAAAAAATTAACATTTTTCATGCCTTGGAAAAAGTTGCAAGTTGCCCCCGTAGGCCCCAAAGAAGGACACATGGTAGGCGGGATGCAAGGCGGAGTGGCGGAGGACTTGGAATAATTTTTCCTTTTGGCGAAAAGGGATGAAAGTTGTGAAAAGGGGTGCAACCCCACATCAAGTCAATGGTGGAAACGTGTCAGTGTTAGAGCACAAGGTGGGCCGGTGGAAGAAAAGTGGAAAAATTTTGCTTAACGAAAAAAGGAGTTAAAATATGAAATGAACCTGTAGATCCTCAGAGAATCATAGGGAGACATGTGGTAGGGGCAAAGGAGAGTGCGGGTCACCAGAGGAAAAAGGAAACTTTTTCCCTTTTAAAAAACTAAGTTAGAGTGATAATTTGAAGCGTGGCCCTGCGGTAAATCAATGATCGACACATGGAAGGGATGAAATCAAAGGCGCGGGTCCGCAGGGAAAAGTGAGAAAAATTTTATTTTTTCCAAAAAGGGTGAAAATGCATAGAATTGAGTTATGATTCTGCTGGGGCCCACCTTAGGACATGTGTCAACACCAAATCTCAAGGGTGGAGGAGCAAAGAAAAATTTCAAAAAATTTCATTTTTCCAAAAATTTTAAAAAGTCGAAAATTGATCCCAAATCCATTTCCAATCACATTATGACATGTGGACGACTCAGATTGAAGGGAGAAAGGAAGATCAATGATAACTGTGAATTTTTTAGGTTTCCTGCCATTTGAGCTCTAGGAAGCTTGGAGATGTGAATTTTACATCAATATTCATCAATTTTTTGACAAATTCATGTCGATTGTGCTAGCAAGGACCAATACAATTGGTGTTAAGGATCAATTTGCAGATTTTAGATGTTTTTGAAGTAAATTTTTTCCCTAGCCCATGTAAAAATGTAAAATATCAAATCAAGAAATTACAGAGCCAAATTTTGGATGGATAAGAATGAAATGATGAAATGAAAGGGACCTACATGCTTTGAAGATGAAAAATGTTCCCCCACAATGGATAATGATGAGATTTTTATAATGATTCACCTTTCGAAAGAAAAACTGCTAACTTTTTATGAGTTTGTTAAATGTCATTGTCCAAAAATATTGCAAAGCAAAGGTACTCCAAATATTCTACATTTGGAGGGAAGATTTGGGAGGCAAAGGATCAATTGTAATGAAAAGTTATATATTGCATGAATTTGTCATGCAAATAGTCGGAGAAACTTAGAATTTCATGGGAAAATCTTGAAAGAAGCCCATTATTTGAGAAACCACCTGAGAACCATTTCTAATTCCTTTTTACATCGAATTTGAATCATGTTGAGTTGGTTTCAATTGTAAAGCCATCAACAAGCTCTAAGATTATTCTTATAACATTCCCCTGCTGATAAATTTGGTCATTCTAGATTATTTTGTGTTGTCTCTTGGCAAAATTTACATACACTTATGTTTTAAAATGTTTTCAATCTATGTTTCTTGCTCCTATTGCAGTCTTGTGTTTAAAATATCTCTTGATCATACATGGTTTCATTTCTTTTTTATAGTTTAGTGTAATTTGCAATCTCACATTTAGAAGAGATTTCATCTGATAAAGAGATAAAAAAGTTTAAAATAACTTTACCTTCCTTTAATTCAGAGATTGTTTGTAAACCTTTGGGTGCACCTTAGGTCATGATAAAATAGAGATTTATAGATGCTTTGTTGGTTCATCTGCTTCAAAATTTTGTGGTAGGTTGTCAAATATTGTGTGGAAGAGTGTAAATATAGGCCTCCATTTGGTGCACATATCATAGTTGAAGGAGTACTTTAACCTCTTTGAAGCATTTTTTTGTTTAGTTCTTACAATATTTTTGCTAAGGTCCTCAAAGAATTTGGCAAATTTTGGTTAGTCCTGTCTAAAATATCCCACCAAAATTTCATTCAAACAAACTAATCCTACCTCATACTACCCCTTCTTTGTCCTATGTATTGAAAAAATAATACAATCCATTTTAAAAAATACACAAAGTAAATCAAGATCACACTATGTCTTCAGTAACCCTTTCCTTGCATTGAAATTATCTCCATAATCTGGAAGTGACAACTTTAGAAAGTCAGATTTGGAGTGTTGATCATATTTTCTCAAGGCATTTTTCATACTTTTTTCCCAAATTGAGGGATATCTTCATCTCCTTCACCATTTTAGGGTTAAAAGATAGGTTCCCTTACCTTGGTTGAAAGGCACAACCTAAAATAGTTAGGACAAGATCAAGTCCTATTTGAGTGTTATCCATCTCTCCACAAATTTGAGTGTTAGTTAGATCACAACCCCAGCTACAAAACAACACACATCATGATCCATCTGTCTTCAAGCTTCATGTCATATATTTGATGCTACTCATACTAAAAAGGAGGAAAAATTTGGATACCAACATGTGGGAAGGAGAACAATAGAAACCTACAGAAGAGGAAGGTGTAGCTAAAAAAAGCAAAAGATGAGAAGCCATGAAAGGACAGATCCAAGATCTGGATCGGTCGAAGTCATAGGGTTGACTGAGTCAAACCATTGCAAAAAAATTGCTATTTTCATGGGAGAATGTTCCCTTAATTTAATGACATTTCTATTTTTGCTAAAATGTTAGTTAAGGGGCCCAACTGTAATGGCACAACCTAAGAACTTATAAATAGTTGAATGCTTCAAGCTAGTAAAAAAAGGGGGATAGATCATTTTTGGGGTGAAGTTGCTCTTCAATATTGGAAGAGTGCTTTAGAGATTTCTAAAAACCTTTTAATCATATTCAAAGTTATACCTTGCCATAAAAAATCAGATTTATTCGTGGAATGATTAATCAATGCTTACTTTGTGAATGTATGGTTCCTTAGTGTGAGTGATTAGCTTACCTTTATTTCGGGTCATCTATTTCATGTTGTGAGGGAATAATGTGATTATCTTTTATGTCAGTTGTGAAAATCTTATTTTCCTTTTGTTATTAAAATTGTATTATCGTTATTCATAATTATAGAAATAGATGTTTGACATGTGTATTTATTTTTTCCTCATGATAAATTGACTGTGTTGAATCAAATTTGATCTCTCCTTTTCTACGCTCAAGTTTGAAAAAGGAACGTATGCCCTGGTTTTTTGGTATTTTTTACCATTTCCAAGTTGTAATAGGTTAAGGTGACTAATGATGTAAACATCCTACCCACATTAACCCTTCCAGATATTAAACATCCCTTTATTTGGTGCATCACTGCCCTTAGTATAATTTTCATTTTTGTGAAATCTCTTTCCCTAAAACTTATGAAGATGTTATCCTAGGATCTGATAGCCATTTTATTACACTAGCAATAGTAAAACACTTAGTTTAGGAAGAGGAAGCTGACCTTCTACGGAGGTTCACATCAAACCCAAGTCCCACAGCTTGAGAGGTGATCCCATGTGTCCCGATCACACCGAATGTCCTAACAACATTCTGGCCATTCGGGGGGTGCAGTGATTTGGTTACAACAATTTTTAGCACACCTGGTGGGATGAAATGGTACTTATCTTCTCATTAGCATAAATCAAAGTACCTGGAAAATCTATATCTTTGGATTCCAAATATCAGTACATTCACTTATGCAAAGAATTCAGATGAGAGCTTCTTCAAAGCACATAAGTTATCAGTATATTAACCTTTCCGTGTCTCCTCCCAAGAGAAGAAGTAGAAGTGTTTTAACTCCATCAACTGCAGCTTTATCTCATAGAGGTCAATCAAATCCTCCATGCAAAAGGTTTCCTCCATCAAGGAAAAATCAACATCTTACTGCTATGGCCTGGAACAAAGTTTTTCCTCCTTTCAACACAAACAGTCTTCTTTTGTTATCTCAACATGACCCTATACCTGTTATAACACTCAAAAGTTTATCCTTCTACACATGGTAAACTCATGTTACTCTAGTAGAACACATTCTTGATGTAGCTAGCATCTGTGCAGTACATAACGTCACGAAGGATAATGTTGCTATCAAACTTCTAGCCACTTCCTTCCAGGGGAAATCACTTCAATTGTTTTGAGGGTTACGTATTGGCAACATAACCACTTGGGAAGAGTTAGGAGAGAAACTCTGCAAATAGTTCAAAGACAAGAGTGATCACCTATCACTCTTAGAATAACTCACCACCATAAAGAGAGCTCCCCCAGAGTATATGAGCGATTCCAAATTCCAATTTCATAGTATTTGGAATAGGATCCTGACACTCATTAAGCCCTCTCCAAATAATGCATTTTTGTACTTTTTGCAAGCTTTGAATAGCGATGTAGTAGTTATGATCCAATCCATGGGGGGGGAATACATTACTTGATGCTTATGACATAGTCATAAATGCAGAAAATTATTTGATTTGGGATGGAAAGATAGCTCCCCAACCACCCATGCCATTTTCTCTAGATCTTATAAACAATCAGCCTATCATTGCACTTATTCCAACAGCCTCTAATCATCTAGCTCAATCTATCTCAACCTATTTAAATGATCTATTTGAAGTCAAATAACTACTACAAACCTTCAAAAACAAGCTTGTAGAAATGAAAAGGCAACAGTCCCAATATTACTGACCATTTCAATCCCAATATCAAGTAAATCATCCTCCTTTTCAAGGAACTAATCAGGCCCAGAACTAGGTTACTGGATAAGAAGCAAGCGTGAATCCTTTGAACTTCTAGAAACCTTCTATTACCAGTCCATCCAAAGCCATAATATTAGTCCAAAATAACCTCATTCAAGATTATGAGTGGTGTTATCCTTTCTCTTAGCCTCAAAACCAAAATCTTCTTCGAAACAGAGTTACAAGCTAGTTCCTTATGGTCTAAAGCATATCCGCTCCACCTGAATCATCTATCGAACCATCCACTCACAAAAGTCAAGACCAACCTTCCAATGAAACTACGCTACTAAAATGAAAAAAAAAGACTTTTGTGGTTTGAATACTGATGCCTCCTCTACATCATCCAAAACACGTTCCAATAGAAGGTAAATAGACCCACAATCTTCCAAAACTGATCAAGCATCTATTTCACAGTCCCCAACAAAAATATCAAATGATAAAGGAAAAGGAAATAAATCACTAGAAATATCCATGGTTTAGTCTATGAAGAAGGATGGGGCATTAAGTATCATAGTGCCCAATAGGAATTTTCCAACAGAACTCTAATGCCCCAAAAGGTATTAGCAAAGTGGGGGACATTCCATTCAACATTGTGGAGAAAATGAAGAAGAAAATTTTGAGTTTCACGATGTGGGATGCACTCTCAATCCCTTCTTAGAGGAACTTACTACGGGAGGCTTTGAAAAACTTTGGAAATACCAACATATCATCAGGTCAAGAAGTAGCAATGGAAACTAACCTGTGCCAACCCAAAACAACAATATTTTCTAAAGCTAGAAAACCTCCAACATTCTATATCTCGTTGATTATCAGCGATCATTTGGTGCACAATTGTGTGATCGATTCTAGAGCTAGTAGCTCCGTAGTGCCCAAACAGATTGCAAATGTATTACAAATCCCATATATTCCAATTTCAAGAGGAGTTGTTCAGTTAGATGGTACTACAGTCCAAACTGTGGGGGTCATTAAGGGGCTTCAACTTACTATCCATTCCTACCCGAGCTTGAAATTCATGCAAGACATATTTGTTATTGATTTCCCTCCCCTTTTTTTTCATCTGCTTATCATGAGAGTTCATTGCTAAGAAGAGTGGTTATTTGTCCTTCGATTGGTCACATATGATTCTTAGAACTCGGTATGGTATAAAGGTGACTATAAGAGTTGAACCCATTTGTCATTATCATGTGGAACCATACACCGCCAAACCCATAAATGGGAATTATTCCATCGGTGATCTAGATGAAGAAAATGCAGATCACAAGCCAACTAATCTCACGGTAGAAGTCCCTGACACAATGCTTAATGAATTATGTATCAATCACCAATATGATCCCTATGCTGATTTATTAGTAGATGAAGAATTTGGTTTGCTGCTACTGGAAGAAACAAGATTGGATACATATTACATTCATGAAGAGGATACAATCATACCTCAACTTGTCAAAGCATCAAGCAAGGAAAAAGGACTATGGAAAATGTTCTTTAATGGCTCGAGAAGTAAAAATGGATCTGGTGTAGGGGTTATGTTGATTTCTCTAGAAGGAGCCAAATATTTTTCTTCCTTTTGGTTGCAGTTCAGTTGTACTAATAATGTTTCCAAATATGAGGCCCTCATATAGGGAATTCAGATTTCCTGGAAAAGAGGAATCCAAACCTTGACCGTCTTTGGTGATATTGAATTGGTTGTCCACCAAGTAAAAGCCCATAGTGCCTCAAAAAATTATCTATTGAGATCATATTAAAATCAGGTTTGGGACTTGATAGAAGAATTTGAGTTTAATGAACCGTTACACCAAAACCTTGAGGAATTAGTGAAATCTGCACATGAGGATCATAACATCCCACCATGCTTCCGTAGAGCCTGACTTGAGATGGGTTTACACCTGCACTCCCATATGTACGATCCCTACTTCACTGATGTTTAGGCACCCCATGGGCCCCGGCTACATGACGTAACCAACCGAGTGGGATTCGAACATGAGTGGTCGCTCTGATACCAAATGTAACTAACCATTACACCAAAACCTCGAGGCATTAGTGAAATCTACACGAGGATCATAACATCGAGTCTTTTGGAATTCATGCAATTCCCAAAAAGAAAAATCAAGATTCTGATACGCTGGCTACTATTGGCTCCAAGTATGATGTACCTACAAATATCATGAAAGGAGAGCAACAGATAGTAAAAATGATGGTCCGTCTCATAGTACCATATAATGTAAGTAGCTGGAAGGTTTTTGATAGTGATCAACAAATTATTCTCTTCTTACAGCAAGAAGCAGATTTCATGCCAAACATCAAGACAAACTTCAAAACTCCTACACTGATCAAATTATATAGCTGAAAGGCAACAAGCTACCAAAAGGCCTGGTTACATTCGAATCTATCTTCAACTCAGATGATCAAGCCAAACGATAGAGCACTAATATGGTGGCCAAGGAAGAAGATTTTGAAGAGTTTGAGGTGGCAAGCGTAAAAAATTTAAAAGTTAGTAAGGTATGAACTGGTCAATAAAAGAAATATTTCATTAAACTATGTCAAGAATATCATGATATTTTTGCATGGAGATATAAAGACATGTGTGGTTTTGATCCTGGTTTATCTCAACATACCATCAAGTTGGATCCTAACTCTAAGCCAGTTTGTCAAAAACAAAGGCCAATCAATCCCAAGATTGAGCTGCTACTGAGGAAAGAGTTAACCAAGCTTATCAAGGCCTACATAATTTTTCCCATCAAGCATTCCTCGTGGGTAGCCAATTTGGTGCTTGTAAGGAAAAATAATGAAGAGATTCGGCTGTGTGTGGACTTTAGAAATTTGAACCATGCCTCATTAAAGGATCATTATCCTCTGTCATCAATGGAGAAAATCCTATAAATAGTTGTAGGGGCTCAAATTTTTTCTTTGCTTGATGGATATTTAGGGTATAATCAGATTCTAGTCCAAGAATTGTCCAAAATGGCTTTCATACTAAGTGGGGGGCTTACAACAAGATGCCATTTTTGTCCAAAGCTACTTTCCAAAGCCATGGATATGGAATTTAAAGGACTAATCAATGATATTATCTTGGTTTACCTTTACGACATAACTCTCTATTCCAAGCACGCCAAAGATCGTATCACACATCTAAGAAACATTTTTTGAATATGTAGAGAATTTTGGGTCTCACTGAACCCTAAGAAGTACATTTTCACAGTTTAGGAAGGAAAATTGATGGAACATATTGTTTCAGCAGAAGGAATTCCCATTGATCTAGCTAGGATCCATTCCATTATGTCCTTATCTCTTCCAAGTCATAAGAAGGGTCTCCAAAGTTTCTTGGGAACCATAAATTTCATGCAAAGATTCACTCCTCAATTTGCAACATTGGCTAAACCACTCATGACCATGTTAAAAAATAACATTCCATTCTCATGGAAGAAAGAGGGGAGGGAGAGTTTTGAGGCTATCAAAATGGCCATTTTCCAAGCTCCCACACTGGTAAATCCTAGTTTTGAAAAATATTTCATCCTCTATGATTTCGTAGGTCAGGAAAGTATTTTGGGGATCCTAACCTAGAAAAATGATGATCTGATGGAACAACCAATTTCCTTTTTTAGTTAGTCTCTCAAGGAATACAAGCTTAAATATTCCTTCATTGAAAAACAGTTCTTTGCAGTCGTTCAAGCTTTGAAGAAATTTAGGAACTTATTGTCCAACAACAAAGTCCACTTAATGGTCTCTCATCCTGGCGTCAAAGACTTTATGTTGAATAAAGAAATGAATAAGAAATTTTCTAGGTGGATTACAAAAGTAATAGAGTATGACATGTACATTAAATTCACTAATCTTGTCAGGGGTAGGGATTTATGTCAATAGTTGGCTGCGGACATGGAGACCAAAGATATGGAAGATGTTATGCTCTTGAATGTTGATGAAGGAAATGACTAGATTGATTGGTCGACTAACATGCAAAATTTCCTCCTCTCGGGAGTATATTCTCCAAATATGGAAAAATTCCAACGACACAGTTTCCATCTCTAGTCCATTCCATATGCCTTGGTATATAATGTTCTTTTCCAAAAGGATTTGAATGGTGATCTTCTATGCTGCATCAAACCAGAGTAGGTGAATAGGATGTTAGAGGAATTCCACAATGGTCTATCTTGAGGGAATTACTCTACATGAAAAACTACTACCAAGATCATGCAGGTCGGTTACTACTGGACGGATGTGTTCAAAGATGCTCATCTCTGGGTGAGGAAATTTAAAGAATGTGCTCTTTTTGCAAGAAAAAAGAGGCTAACAAATGCTTCTTTTGCATCCCATTTAGGTAGATCAACATTTCATTCAGTGGGGATTAGATTTTATTGGAATGATCAATCCTCCATCTAGTGACAGACATAAATGGGTCCTCACCACAATAGATTATTTCACTCACTGGAAAAAAGTAGTGGCCTTGAAGGAAAGTAATGAAAAGACCATCCTTGAATTCCTAGAGAATATAATGACAAGGTTCGGTGTTCCATTTACTATCATCTCTGATAATGTAATGGATTTCCTTGGTATAAAGTTAAATGAGTGAGTAATTACGAATGGGGTCTATCTCAAGACTTCATCCAATTACTATCCACAGGAAAACAGTTTGGATGAATCTAGTATTAATAATCTCATAAGGATCATCAAACGGACGATGGAAGCTAACAAAAGAACCTGGCATACACAAACTCAAGATTGCCTTTTGGGCTGATTGAATCACACCTAAAAATGCCATTAGAAACTTACCTTTTATGCTAGTATACGGGATGGAGGAAAAGCTTCCACTCTCCTTGGAATTACCTTCTTTGGAATTGGCTCATTAGCTCGAGGTCATGGAAAATGGCTCCTTAATAGTGAGGTTTGCTGAACTCATAGAATCGGAGGAAGTTCAAGAAAAGGCTATGAAAAATTTAAGCCAACATCAGGCTCAAGTTAAGAAATCCTTTGATAATAAAGCTTCTAAGAGACATTTTAAAGAAGGAAACTTGGTTCTCAAATGGGATGAAGATAGCCAAACCAGGAAATCATGCCAACTTAGACACTCTCTAGAGTGGACCTTATATTATTACAAGTTACAAAAAGGAGAATTCATTTCATCTATCCAGACTCAATGGAGAAGAATTTCCCATTCATGTGAATGGGATACATCTCAAAGCTTGATTTTGAGATTGTTCCACCCTATACAATGTATTTTATTTTCCTCTAAGTGCTTTACACATCATTTGTTTTCTTTTCCATTTCTTGTGTGTGTTTTATTTAGTTTTTTTTAAGGACTCCTTTGCCTAATGTTTTTCTTAAGGCTACTGGTCTAAAAGCTTAACAGGAAAGCATTCCTTGGAGGTTGCAAAAAAATTTAATGATTTAATCTATCTTGAGAAGCACATGTCTAAAGTGGTTAGACAATTTTTTGAGAAAATCCTTAGTATGGGTATTCTGTAATATAAATTGAAAATTATCCAAGTCCAAAATCTAAAATTTTGGACTTCAGATTTTGGAGATTTTCTCTTTCAAGGTTTAATGCATGAAATTGTGTTTGTAATTTTTCTGAAAGTATGAAACCCTAAAATTCCAAAATTTTAACTTTCGGGCTTTCTGGGTTCAAAGTTTTTATTTAAATAATTTGCAATTTTTAAACATGGAGTTCTGAAGTCTGAAATTTTGGACTTTCGAGCTTTCAGGTTTCGGAACTTTTGGTCTCACTTTTGGTTAAATCCCTTTCAGACTTCTGAAGTCCAAAAATATGAAAGTTTGAAATTTCAAACTTTCGGGCTTTCAGGTTTTAAAATTCTCTGAGTCATTTTTGAGGTTTTCACTTTCGGACTTCTCAAACAGGAAAGTCTGAAATTCTAAAATTTTGAAATATTAGGATTTTGGGTTTCAAAACTTTTCATTCCAATTCACATTTTTCATCTCCCAATCTCTGAAGTCTGAAACCCCAAAATTCCAAAATTTCAAAATTTCAGGCTTTCAGGTTTCAGACTTTTGGAGTCCTTCGTGCAATTAATTTTTTACCAACCTCCGTATGGATCAGATTTTCACCATTAATGTCATCATTTTCTATTTAAAATCATGTTTTTCTTGTCATTTCTACTTGACACCTTACTCTGAAAATCTATTTTCTTGTACTTTTCGATGTCATTTTCAAGGTATTTTAACTTGGTTATTTTCCATTTGGTTTAAGATCTCTTATTTTCATTTTTTATTTACTTGTTTTCTTTTGTTCCTCCTCTGTGTACCTCTTGAAATGAAAAATTCATTACCCACCATGTTTCTATGTTTTGAGTTTCCTTAGGCATTCAAAATTTTCAAAGATTAGGCATTCAGATTTTTCAGAGATCTTCTCAAGTTTTCCATTTATCCATCTCACACTTTTCAAGATTTAGATATTAGCTTTGTTTGGCAATTATCTTCTTATTTTCTTTTGATTTCAAAGACTTGGTGAGTGCATCGACTATTTTAAGGGAGCTCTTATTTTCGACATTTTGGAGGTTACTATTTTAGAAAATTGTACTTTTACTTTTAGTTGTTGCGGAGCCATGCAGCTTTTCAGAGCTCTTGTTTTTGGAAATTCCATGTAACAGCAATTTCAGAAGATTTATAACTTTTTCGAAACTCTTTTTAGAAATGTCGAAACTTTCAACTCCAGAACTTTCCATTTCAGAAATTTGAAACTTTCAAATTCAGAACTTTCCATTTCAGAAATTAGGACTTCTCTATTTTGGAGTTTTCACTTCAGGATTCTTCAATTCAGGTTTTCAGAGGTTTTCATTTGGGGATTTTTTAACTTTGGCTTTCATAATTCAAAAAATTCATCAGAGCTTGATGTCTACTTCTACATTAAAGGGAAAAGAAAATATGAAGTATTCATTTCTTGGAGTTGCTCCTCATTCCTGCCTATCTTCTAGCATGGGGAATATAGGGGATAGCGACCTAGGATAGATTGTTTTTTTAGATTTATGGGAAAGAGTAAAGGCTCCAAACAAGAAACCATGGATACAAGCCATCTACCACAGTGGGCTTTCCCTTGCTGTTGGTTTTCCTACATCCATTTATTTCTTGGAGTTCATTTTACCCATGAAAACCCACTTTGACAAAGAACCCATGTTGGTCAAAGATGATGATGATAAGGTGGTAATCCTTTTAGACCCATACTTCTTCAAATATCTACTCAAACTTCTCGATGTTGAAGATTATGCCATAATTTTTCTAAATTCAGTAATGGAGCACTGGGACAAGGAGGAGGAAGTATGCATGAAATTCATGATGAAAACTTATCTTGCCAAGAGCATTGCCAAATTACCAAAGACCATGCATCGGTCAGATTTTATTTAGGAGGTCATTGACCTTATTGTGTTATTAAGCAGAATTTCGGGTCTTCCTTTAGAAAAGTAATTCAAAGAATGGTTGTTCTTGTACATTTATACAATCAATAAAAATAAGGAATTTATCTAGTGGGGGGAGCATATCAGTAGCTCCATTTGCTACTAGTTGAGAAAAGTTCTTTCCACAAAAAACTTTTATATGACATCATTCTTGGTTTATGTAGCCATTGCTATGGGATATTTCTCTAGGTTGAATACTAAAGGTATTCATAGTACCTCCCAAATCTATGTTTTTCATCCTCATCTCACACTGAAGTGAAGGGAGCAGCACATTTTCGTAGGGTCAATGATGCTTTCTTTGTGGTTATCTTCTATTGTTTTGATAAGGACTTATATAATCAAAGGATTTCTGATGAATCCTTAAAATAAGTGCGTGAGTGGAGAGCTATCTATGTATAGTTCCCCACATTTTCTTACATTCAGGTTCAAGGCTTTATAGGTGCTCCCAGCAAAATACCAAGGTGTCCTACTGATAAATGGGTTCTCCTTGAATTGGTTCGACAATTATTAGATTGTCATCAAATTCAGAACAGGTGCCATAAATTGGGAATACGTTTCTCTATTTCAATTAGTAGATACTCCTTCCTGAATATTCACAAGGCCAAAAACGTGGATGCAGAAATGGCTGAAGTAACCCTGTGGACCTTTCATCCCCAGACTAATTTAGATTATTGGGGTAAATTCGGTGAAACAGGTCAGTCCAGTGCCCATGTGCCCCAATTGGATGACATCCAAATTCATTTTCAAGATGAATACACCATCCGACAAATGGATTATGAGAGGTTGACCTTGGATGAGGTTTCGAAATTTTGTTTGGTCGATGTCCCAAAAGATGTGCAAGATAATGATGAGGTTTTGGATGTGGCATACAGAAATTATAATATTGCCAATCAACCATTTCCATGGATTGATTGGTATGTAGAAGAATGTTGTAATACAAAGGAGAGGGAAGGTCCCATTCTGTAGAGAACTTACAGTTGGTTGGTTACCTTGGGAATTTCACCCAAGGGAGTAGAGAAAGCTACAAATATAGAAGCCCCACCAACCATAAGCTAATCAGCACTCACAAAAGGGAAAAGGTCAACCCAAAAAACCCATATGACTCCAAAAAAATTTGATTCATTGTTGGTGGCTCAACTCTCTCAAAGGCTTCTATTTCCAAGTCCATGTCTCTGCAACACCTATGATAGAAGTGTTTAAACTCAAAGACTCCCCTAGTATCTCACGAGATCCATCATCTCTTTCTCCTCCCCCATTGTAACTTCTAATATCAATTTCTTCTACTTCCACATCATTTCTTCATTCCCATCTCCTTTTATGGCCTAGGTATTCTCATCCCTTCCAGTTCTCTCAGCTGGAGAAACTATTGGGTCACCCATTTCTTCTTCACTTCCCTTAACACTTCCATTTCCCTCCATCTCATTCCCCAACATCATTCTATCAACTCCTATGGCTGTCCTTACATCCACCCCATCCATCATTGCCACTTCTACCCAAATGCCAACTAATGTTTCTAGTGCTCTTGTCATGACTAATGTTTCAGGTATTGGATCTATTGTCCCATCTTCATCAGCATTAGCCATTCCTGAATGGTTGTTTAGAAAGACTCCAAAGTAGAAGAAGAAGGTGCCTCTGGGAGATGTCATAGATCTCAGTATATTGGAACATACGCCCAAGAGATAGGCCAAGAGGCCAAGGACTGTTTCAAGTGTAACAATGAATCCATCTGGGGAGTACAATTGTAGAGGTTGCTACTCCCATTGAGGGAAAAACTAAGGAAACAATTACTGCGGAAGATTATCAGATCTCTCAATTTTCATTGGGAAAAGCTACTCACGAAGGATCCAAACAAGATGTGCACACTACTCTTGGGGATCTGCTAGAAAAATATGACAAAGATAAGGCTACAAAATATGAGCTCAAACTCAAGGTCGAACAACTCACTTCATTTTTACGCAAAGTAACCCAACCAACTCCATCTACCGAAGTCTCAACTACTATGGCCATGATAGTTTCATCTACCATTGATGACATTTCTTATCATGAGATTGAGAAGCTAGGCCAAAAAGGGAGATCAGTAAATGGATGGATATGATGCATACTGCAGGAAGTTAATCCCTTAATAAAGGAGGTTTTCGAAATATATAATGATCTGCAGGTTGGGATGGTTTCTATTTGCAAAATGGATGAGGCCTTTTTCGAAGATAATAATAATATCAATTTAAATTTTGAAACATGGAGTTAGATCAGACAAGAATAACCCAACTTGTTCCTTCAAGAAGAGGTGATCGATGATGCCTCAAAGTTATTTGAATATCAAAAGGCTATGGAATTATGGTGCCAAGTGTTACAATATTTAATTAAGAAATTGGAAGATAAACAAAGTAGAAATCACGAATTCCCTATATGATATCTCATAAGAGTTTGATATTACTAATTACAAATTATTCAACGAAAAACATCGATGCTCTTCCTGAAGATCAAATTAAGGAAAATTTCAAGGATTTGGTGAAGCGTGATGATGAGGTCACCAAAACTTTCAGCAGTGACTCCATTGACCGATTGGTCTTATGCCAAAATTTCATAGGGAGGATGAAGAAAGTTGTGAATAAACTTCAAAGAGTGCCAGCCAATATAATGAAGGAGATCAAGATGGAAGATGTAGTGAATCACTACGCATGTGGAATTGGGGATGAAGAGATTTAGGGAATCATCAAACACTTCATTTAGTATAAGCATTGAATGGTTGTGTGGGAAGGAGAACAACAAAAACCTGTAAAAGAGGAAGGCGTAGCTGAATAAAGCCAAAGTTGAGCAACCATGAAAGGACAGATTAAAGCTCTAGATCAGTTGAATTTGTAGGGTTGACTAAGTCAAACCCTTGTAAAAACTTTTCTATTTTCATGGGATAATGTTCCCTTAATTTAATGAAATTTCTATTTTGGTAAAATTTTAGTTAAGGGCCTAGATGTAATGGATCAACCTAAGAACTTATAAATAGTTGAATGCTTCAAGCTAGTAAAGGGAGGGGGATAGATCATTTTTATGGTGAAGTTGCTCTTCAGTCTTGGAAGAGTGCTTCAGAGATTTCTAAAAACCTTTTAATTATATTCAGAGTTATACCTTGCCATTAAGAATCAAATTTATTGTGTGGAATGGTTAATCAATGCTTACTTTGTGAATGTATGGTTCCTTAGTGTGAGTGGTTAGCTTACCTTTATTTTGGGTCATCTATTTCATGTTGTGAGGGAATAATGTGATTATCTTTTATGTCAGTTGTGAAAATATTATTTTCCTTCTGTTATTAAAGTTGTATTATCATTATTTGTAATTGCTGAAATAGATGTTTGACATGTATTTTTTTTTCCTCATTATAAATTAACTGCATGTTGAATCAAATTTTATCTCTCCTTTTGTATGCTCAAGTTTAACAAAGGAATGTATGCCCTGGTTTGTGGTATTTTGTACCCTTTCCAAGTTGCAATAGGTGAAGGTGGCCAACTCTGCAAACATCCTACCCACATTAATAAACATCCCTTTATTTGGTGCATCACCACCCTTAGTATAATTTTCATTTCTATGAAATCTCTTTCCCAAAAACTCATGAAGATGTTAGCCTAGGATCTGATAGTCATTTTATTACCCTAGGAGTAGTATAACAATTAGTTCAAGAAGAGGAAGTTGGCCTTCTCTAGACATTCACCTCTACTGTCACCCTCAAAATTTCCCTCATTTTTAAGTCAAGCTTTCAAAAAAAATTAGTTGGTGCCTTTGAGATATGTTTGAACAAAGTGACAAGTATGGAGAGATAGAAAAAATTTGTGCTTTAAAGAAACTGGTGCTCATCCACTATCTCACCCTATTAATTTAGAATCTTGTAGTCCACATGGTTCCTATCCGGAGGCTTGAGAATTATTCCCTCCATTTGAATGAGATTTTTAAATCCTTTTCTATGGTCATGGATTACATCGAGCCTGGTATTGTTTACAGTTCTTCTTTCCACAATTAGCAGTTTGCTTTTTGAGCATAAACGGTGGAGTCTTCCCTCTCTTTATTTTTCCCATAGTCATGGATGATGGGTGAATCTTCCCTATCAGTTTATTTTTCAGTGCCCATGAGTACGTGGACATTTCTAATTAGATGCAGGAAGGCGAGTCATAAGATCACTTTTGGAAATTTGTTTTTCTATGAACAAAGGTAGTGTTTGATCGAGGCCCAAATTGGCTAAGTATAGAAGGATTGGCGGATGACACCACATGTCTCTTTGGTGAACTTTTGGTATGGCACATAAAAGTGGAGACTCCAAACAAGCACCAACCCTCCACATGTCTAGAGTCTGAAAAGAAAAATCCATTTGATAAATTAACTAAGTATAAGGTGCTGGAAGAAGCCTCCATGTGTCCCAATGATGCACCTCTACAGGAAAAGTTCAAAGAAGGATCCTAAGTTTGCACAAAATCACCATGTGCCTTATCGATGCAACTTAAGAAGTGAGACCCAAGGGACCAACCCTAAATGAGCATGGACCTTTCATGTATCCAAAACCCATCATAGTCACTCCTAAATAATCATAAGGGACCCAACCAAAAAATGGAGAAAGAGGAGCGAGTCTAAATTGGTTAAGTACAAAAGGATCAGTGGACGATGCCACATGTTTCATTGGCACACCTTTAATGGTTGAAGCCAAAGGTGGTTCCCTAAACATGTGCCAACTCTCCACGTGCCTCATCGGCATAAGTTTAAAAGTGCTGCCCAAAGAGAGACCTTGAACTAGCACCAACCCTCCACGTGTCTAGGGTCTGATAGAAGTCAAATGGGAAGAACACACGAATTGACTAAGTATGGAAGAACCAGCAAAGCTTGCCACATTTATCTTTGGAACTCTTTCAAGGGTTTAATCCAAAGGTAGTCCCAAAAACAAGTGTCAACTTTCCATGTGTCCCAGGTCTGAAAAGGGAATAGAGTTGGCTGTTATCGACTAAGTATAGAAGGGTTTGCTGAAGCCTCCACATGTCAGCTTAGCGTAAATTCAAAAGAAAAATCTAGAGGCAGGTCCTAAATGTGCACGGAGCTTCCATATGTCCATGTTCACACCTATGACCCCACTAAACAAAGGGGACTTAGCCAAAACACAAAGAAAGAAGGTGAGGTAGTGAAAGGAGCCACGTGTCTCTTCGGTACTCTTTCAAGAGGAAAATACAAAGTGAGTCTCCAAATGAGTGGGAAGCCTCCAGGTGTCCCAGATCAGACATAAATCTTTTTCAAAAATGAAGGGAAAAATTCAAATGTTAAGCTCATGTTAAAAGTCAAAGTGGGAAGGTGGGCCGACAGAGGACTTTGATTTTTTAGCCTTATTTCCATAAAACGAGTAAAGTAAAAACATGAACCGTTCCCCCACTCATGCCAAGGGAAAAATTCAAATATCAAGCCCACATGAAGAGTCAAAGCAGGGAAGAAAAATCATTGGAGCCTTTTGAGATTTTGAGCCTTGTTTCCAGGAGGGAAAAGTCAAATGTTGAGCCCAAATCAAAATTCAAAGTGGAGAGGTGGATCGGCGGAGAACTTTGAGGATTTGAGCCTCGTTTCTAATAGAATTAAAATTATAAAGTGAGTCGTGACTCTGTTACCACTCAGGTAATGCCACGTGTCAGAACCAAATGTAAAATGTGAAGTTATAGGATTGCGGGGTTGCAGGGAACTTTTGCACTTTTTCATATTTTGCACTAAAGGCATAATTTCAATTTTGGGCCAATGGATCCATTTTTACATTTTTGATATTTTTGTACGGATTCAATTCAAATATTAAAATGAGCATAACTTTCACTCCAGTGCTCAAAATTTGACAAATTTTATATTATTGGAAATGTATTGAACTCCTCTACACCATGGAAGCATAAAATATTATTTTCAGTAGGAGTTGGTTGTTAGAAAATTGGAAAACATATTTCACACCATTAATACATAATCTAATTGCTTCAAGCAGATCAGATTTGATTTGATTTCCATCCTTCCTTCTCCAACACGCCAAATAGACATGAAGACTTGAATCGATATCTTGATTTCGGTGAAAATATGGAAAATTTCTCTCAAACCTTTAATCTGGGATCTGACTACTTCAACTACATCAAATCTGATCCGATTTTCTATCCTTCTTCATCATGCCAAAGCCATGTAGAATTAGATTTGATAGATTGTAGGTGGATTTGTAGGGGCATTAATGGTTAGTGGTTAGGTGAAAAATAAATTTTTTTTCCTTATCTTCTTCCCCTCTCTTGGTTTCATCTATAAATGTAAGATCTTGGCTCATTGCAAAAGGTTGGACTCTGATACTTTTGAAGTGTAATCATAGTCAAAAGTTAATTAATACAGAAGGATTTTCCCCTTTTCTCTATCTTCCTCCATTGCCCCTTCTTGCTTATCTAAAATTTGTGGATTATTTATCTTTTGCAATAAGATACTTTGTGTATTTATTGATATGATTTCTAGAAATTTGTGTCTATGGAATGATATCTTATGTTTTTAATGTGAATGATTCTATTCTATATCACTCTTGCTCAGTAAGTATAGGGTTATACTATGCTATCTATATTTCCTAAAAGTGTTGTTATATTCTACATTTTCCTTTCTTCAGTCCTTCCATTTTTTTGTATTGATAATATTTTGGTATAAAATCATTTCAAGATGTCAAAGGCCCAACCTTAAGAAGAAAACTCATGTTTGTATATAAGCTTTGTTGTTTGTTTTCAATAAGGGAACCTCTCCCATAAAGAGGAGGGACTTGTTGGCCCCTGACTTTGGTTTTTATTAAAGTACCATTTTAAAACCCAATAGTTTTTGGTGAATCTACTAGGGATTTTGTTTCAAACATATCCCTTTGAAAAGAACAACTTCAAGATCATTTTTGATATGGTGACTCGATGATATACACGTAGGAAGAAATCTCTCAGGGTTGAAGATCTTCATTTTCAACTTTTAGAGCAATAAAAATTCCCTATTCTTTAAGCAAGAAGGAACAGAGGAACTCGTTCTTCAAGCACACCCCATGTTAAAGAGAAAAAATCCAAGAATAGCATTCCTACAGAACAAATCAGCCCCAATCTTCCTTCTCTAATACTATTTGGTGTCTCAATTCCCCTTTAGAAAATCTTCCCACAAATAGCAACACCTCTGCCTTGGGGACAATGAATTTCAAGAGTTACCCAGGAGTAGTGAAATATTTTTCTAAATTCCAAGGTGATGGGAAGGTACACTTAGATAAACACATTGCATACTTTAGTGTTTCATGTGGCATTCTTAGGATTGAACATGAAGACATTTATGTCGGGATCTTTGTAGAGACATTGCAGGATAATGTTACTAATTGGTTCTATCATCTTCCTATTGGGTCAATTATTGATTGGACCACCTTAACAACTTAGTTTGTGTAACGTTTCAAACCTACTGAAGATGTTTATGCTCTCTTGGCTCAAATTTCTCATATCAAGAAGGAAACACATGATCCCATGAGAGAATTTGTGGCCAAATTCAACAAGATCAATCATAAAATTCCAAAGAACACTCATCTTGTGGATCAAATCCAAAAATTCTTCTTCCTTAATGCTTAGTTACCTGAAGTGAGCTATGCACTAAGGTGATCTAACCTTGCAACTCTAGATGTTGATCAATGTTTGGCTATCGAGGTTAAGGATGATTTAATCATGTTTGGTAAAATGAAAAGAGAACCATCCAAGTCCAAAGCATCATCCTCTTCCTCTCCTAGAGCCAATTCAGATCAATTATTATAGAATTTGGAAAATTATCTCATTTCCATCAAAAAGCAACTGGCTCAACATACTCCTTATCAAGATATTCCAAGAAGGAATTTTCAGCCTAGGAACCGATTACCTCCTTATCAAAATAAATTGGCTATTAAAGTCCCACCTATCAAGGTTTTAGTCGATGAAACTTTTGAATTTCAAGAACTTGATGATGAGGATTTTAATGATGACTTTGAATACCCAGAAGAAGAGGTTGATGAAGAACTTGAAGAGTTTGGTGGATCTCAATTTCATTTCCTCGCCACTAAAGGTATAAATGATGAAGATGAATATGATGAAAGAGTGGTAGTGATGAATAGTTATTCATATCCTATTATGACTTGGGATAAAATGAATAGAAAATAAAATGTAGTACAACCTGCTAAGAAATCCAAGGAGTTTCCTATAACTATTCCAGTGGTTGCTAGAAGAGGAGCCCCTATTCCCATTGCCTCCACGCAAAAGGTGAGTACTTTTAATCCTCCTCCTTATAACTCTATTTCCAAAAAAAAATTTCCTTTAATTCATAAAGTCAATAAATCAAAGGTTTTTTCTTATTCCTAGTAGTGACGCACCATCCACCTCCGGGTCTTTTGATATTATTGATCACCTCAAAAAGACCAAAATCCAAATTTCAGAGGTCGAGTTTTACCAAACCCATCTAGAATCCTTTGCTAAAATGGTAAACTTTATCAATTCCAAATCCAAATCCTTATCCAATAATTCTAAAGGTCTTTTACCCAATCCATCTTCCTCACCTCAACCAAGCCTTGTGGCTGCAGTCACTTTCCCTAATGAGAAAATTGAACCATTCTATGTGACTCTCCTTATAACTTGCCATAAACATAGTAATTGTATTATAGAATTAGGAGCATTAGGTAACGTAATTCTTGAAAAAGTAGATCATGCTTTGGTCCTGACTCTAACACATGCCTTTAGTTCTTGTTATTCCATGGAGAGTAGAAAAGTTCCTTTGGTTGGAAGGATTAAAGATGCACGAGTAGTCTTTGCTGTTTTTCCAGAGAAAAGGGTCTTAACCACTATTTTGGTTGTTGATAATCCTCCTTCATATGGTATGTTTCAATTGTCCTCTCAAAATTTCCCCTCTTTCGAAAGCTAAAAAAATGAATTTTTTGAGTTAACACCTTTTTATGATGTTCTAGTGAAGAGAAAAGTTGAAGAGTTAAGAAAATTTTACATTTTTTGAGTCATTTGAGTGATTTTTCAGTTTGTCAGACATTTTTGTCCCATGTGTCCCAAGTTCTGATGGGCTCTCTATTCCCCAATCACGCGCTTTCCCTTAAATCTGTTAACTTGCGGGTTTGTCGGAACTTTTTGTTCCAAATGTTCTAAGTTCACTAGGGCTCTTTGTTCCCCAATCATCTGCATCAGCCACATCGGGCCCTTCACGTGTTTTGGTATTACTTGTCCTGAAAGTATTTTTGCATTTTTTTGCCATTTTACCAGCATTGTGCTTTCACATCCCTCATGTCCCAAATGTGCCAAAGGCCATTCGAGCTAATTGTTTCTGATCTTCCTGATGCTTTCTTTTTGAGTAGGTGCATATGAATTTAATGTGGATTTATAACCTTATCTCTCCTAAAATGGCTATTTAATGGGACTCCCTTCCATGTATTTTTATCATTTCTTGCTCACTACCATTTTCTCATATCCTTGCAATTAAAACCGTCTGCTTGTGCCCCCATTTCCCTTGCATTCTTATCGCAGATTCTTGATGTGAATGTTATTTTTCCAAACATTTTCAGTATAAAGATCAAGTTTCAAGGCCAAGAGTAGGTTTCTCCACTCGAATCTTCCACTCCTGATATCAGAGACAGTGAGGTTTGACACCTGGATTTCAGTGATTTTTGGACCAGGCTGACTAACCCAAATCCCTCCCCCATGGTGCAAATGATTAATGATAGTGGCCTTGCATTCACTACAGGTTTCCCTATCTCGGTACAGTGTGTTGACACTATACTCACTTGTGGATCTCACTTAAACCCTAACATGAGAAAATTAACAAATGTGCACGGGGAGCTAATCACTAAACTTGATGCTGCCGCCATTGTCGCTGCCCTATGAATCTCCAAAATGGACAATTCTATGGTATTCTCTAAAACTCAAGCATAAGCTTTCTTTGATCAGGATAGTTAGAAATACAAGGCAAGGGTAGCAAATTCATGGTTGAATAACCCTAAGAAAGGGGCATCTTGGCTTTCCAAAGCTCTGTTTAGGGCTAATTTCAATGAAGAACTATCTAACTTCATTATCATGTTAGCTCGTGTCATGGGCTTACCCTCTTCTAGTGAGTTCCACTTTTGGATGTGCTTGCTTATCACCATAGTTTGTGAAGGTACTCAGAACATCAATTGGGTAGAGATCATTTATATGAATTTGACAGAGCAGTTGTCTAATGTACAAAAAACTAAGAAGTTCTACATGAATTCTTATCTTATGTATACCCTAGAAGCATTCAGACAATGGTTTGGTTTCACATACACTGAGGCTCAGAAGGGTGATCTCATCTATAATTACTACCCTATGTTCACCCATGACAACAACAATAAAAAATTTAGGAGGGTAAATGATGCTTTCACCATGTACATTATGAGGCTTCAGGAAAGTGATACTGCTAGGAGATTTTCTGATGAAGCCATGAGCCTGATATCAAAGTATGGAGCTTTCTTCATTCAATTCAGAAGGTTTTCATATATTAGGTTAGCCGGTTACAAGAGCACTCCTCTCAATATCCCTATATTTTGTAATGATAAGATGGCTCTGATTGAGGTATGTAGACAACTGGATAGGTTGCATAGGACTTGTAGGGACAAGAAAATCATTGGGTTGCATTTCCCCATATCTTTGGGTAACTATACATGCAAAACAACTTTGGATTCCTAGAACATTGAAATATCCCTTGCCCCTATCACTGTCCACTTATTTAGGCCTAGAACCTATTTTGATTTCAAGAAATTCATTGAGATGAATCTCAGAATCAACTATCACCACAAAGCAGATACTGAGGACTACTGGGCTGATTGCATAGATTATTTTGAGAAAAGAAAGAGACATTATGGCAGATTCTCCCTTTATCTAATACAAGAGCTTAACCTATATTAGATTCTTGAAGGGCTTCAAGATGAAAACATAGGCCTATTGTCATATGAATATGATAATGTGATCAAGCATACTCCCTTAGAGGATCTAGACTGGTTCAAAAGGGAGAAAGATGATTTGGCTGAGATCCTAGCCCCTGTCCTGGTATGAACCAAGGTCTGGTTTGACAAAAGGGTTCAAGAGCTGAGGAAGAATTATGGATAGTCTTCCTCTAAAGACACTTCAACACTGAGAAAGGAGTCACATACACCCAGCTCGGAGGTACCTGCATGAATTCCTCCTCCTTTATCAAGTAAAGAACCTGAATCCTCCACCCCTTCCTCATCCACTCAGGTATATCAAAAGAAGGTGAAGAAAGTCAAAAAGGATCCTTTTGAGGAAAATCCCTTGCTAAAACATTCAAAATTACCTTCTGGGCTTGATAACATCATTATTCTTAGTGAAAGTGAAGATAGTGAAGTCCCAGTTCTTGCAGGAGTTTCAGAAGCCACAATGGATAAGGAGCAAGAAATTCATAACACTAAGCCTCCAAGTACCATGGATTCCTCTGTCCAAGAATCCACATCTACTCCACTCACATCTCTATTAGAGGCAAAAATTGTAAATACTTTAAGTGCCATGAGTTCTCTTACTCTTTGTTCTCCTGCTTCCCCTTCTTCTGATTCCTCCACTTTTGCATGGGTACAACATTTTTTTGACAGTAGGAAGAGGAATTCTTATTCTCGATTAACAGGGCCTAATTTCGATGTTGTGGCGGCCTTTTTGGGCACTACTCCTTCTGCTCCTGCAAAGAAAGCTAAAAAAAATTCAAGCATAGTGAATAATGCTCAAGGCCAGCAATTTCTTGAGGTAGCAAAGCCCAAAGTTGATAAAGTAGAGTAGGATTTACTGGCCTCTGATATAGAACTTTCTAGGATCTCAATGGGAGAATCTACTCCTGAAAGTGAAATACATAGTCTCCAAGAAATAGTGACCAGGGTTATTGGAAGAGTAGAAAAAGGAAAGCATACTACAGAGAAGCTAGAAGAGAAGGCTCAAGTGCTTTCTTGTTTCATCAAGTCATTGTTATCTAAGGATAACGTTTTGGATCCTACCCCACTGACTGCCCTTCAACCACCTATGATCCTTAGTCAAGATGTAGTCCAGAGCATCAAAGACATACATAAGTACTCTATCTATGGGAGATATATGGAAGACATGGTAGATGATATGGTCATTGTAGGTTTGAATTTCATTGGAGAAGCCTTCAAACTCAATGAGAAGGTAACTAATCTATAACAAAACCTCTCCTTCGTAATTGGAAATATAGATAAAGAACTTAAACTTTGGAGAAGCTGCATAGTAGACCTGTGCCTGATGGGACAGACTGATGAAAATTTATTGATGGCAAGTAAATTTTTTGATGATGCCAAGGATAATTTTTCAAGGTCATGGGTTTTCAGCATAGAGTGGAAAATAAAAGTGCTGGAGGAGGCTCTAGGAGAATTGAGGAACAATTGGCAGAAGGGAGGAGCCTTCAACGCATGTGTTGTATCTACTTTCAAGGATATCTATTATCACCTTCACGATGAAACTTCAGGTGTTCCTTTCTCCCTATAGGAAATTAAAACTCAATTAAGATCATTTTTTAAGGAAAACCTATTTAAGGAGGACTCAATGACAAAAGAGAAGATAAAGGAAATATTCTCTCTCCAATCTTCCATTGAGGAAGCTAATAAAGAATATCATACACACAACAATTTTGATAAGGAGATGGAGAAATTCCAAGGATCTTGGACCCAAGCTACTACTAACACATCGGTCCCACGAGGTAGAGACATAGCAGAAGCATTGAAAAAGTTTAGAAAAAAGATCCTCAAGTCAGTGGGCCCTCCCTAATCATAAGAATTTGTATTCCCTCCTAGCTTCTCCTTTCCTTCTTTTTATCAATTCAGGCTTATTGTAATTAGTTGAGGGATTTGTGTCAAGAATCCCCTTAAGTAAACATTTTATTTAAAAGAAGTAGTTACCAATTGTAAATAATTTGTAAAATTATATAATGGGCTCTCTACACCATTTTCAGTGGCTGGAACTTGGTTTATTTTTGAAAGTGTAAGGAGTAACAAAGCAATCAATACAAAATATCTTTCTTTCCATCTCTATCTAGTCTTATTCTTTCGTTACTATCTATTGATACTTTTGAATCATTTGTCTGTATAATTTCAAGAAGCTTTGTATTCTTGTAGATGTTATTTCTAGAACTTTGTGTCTTTGCAATAGCATCTTATTGATTCAAATGCAAATGGTTTTGTTGCAAATAATTTTATTTTAGCATGCATAAGGAATTATTCTGTTATCTATAATTCTTGAGAATGCCTTTCTGCTCATTTCCACTACTAAATTCCTTTGTACTTTTGTATTGATGATCTGTTCCATTTTAAAACACTTTCATGATATCTAAGTTCCACATTAAAACTATGCAATATACATATGTAAATAAGCTTGGTATTTAAATAAGGGAACCTCTCCCATTACAGAGGAGGGACTTTCTGTCCCCTGACTATTGTTCTTAACAAGTCCTTTTTGATGACCAACAATTTTTGGAAAATCCACTGGGGATTCATTTTTCTTAATTTTTTCCAGTTCTGTATACAATTTCTTGATCATCCTTTGATCCGATGACTCTACGTTTTACTTCTGGAAGGAGGGCTCTTGGTATTGAAGATTCTCAGTTTCATTTTTTGGAACAGCAAGGTTTTCCTTTTCCTTCAACAAAAAGGAATAGAAGAGCTCGTTCAATAAGCTCTTCTATTCCTTTCTGTTGAAGGAAAAGGAAAACCTAACTCTTGCTGTTAGCGTTGAAGATGATTTGATTATGTTTGGGAATTTGAAAAGAGACCCTTCTAAATATAGGTCTACTTCTTCCTCCTCTTCCACTCCCAGGTATAATACTGATCCATTAGTACAAAAAATTGCAAATGACCTCATTTCCATCAAGAAACAATTGGCTCAGCACGCCCCCTATGTGGATGTTCCAAGGAGGAATTTTCAGCCTAGAAATCATTTTCCTACTTCTCAGATAAGGATAGCCCTTGAGGGGCCACCCATCAAGGTTCCTGTTAACACAACCTGTGAGGTTGAAGATCCTGAAGATGAAGAGGTTAATGAAGATTGTGAATAACTTGAAGAATAGGTTGATGGAGAGATGGAGGAACTTAAGGGATCTCGAGTTAATTTCTTCACTACTGAAGGTGTTGATGAGAAATATGATTATGATGAGGTAGTAGCAGACATGAATAGCAAATCATACGTTGTCATGACTTGAGAGTATACAAGTAAAAGGGAGAAAGTGATGCAGCCCGCTAAAATATCCAAGGAGCATCCCACAACTATCCATGTTATCACAAAAATAGGATCTCCTATCCCCACTACGTCCACACAGAAGGTGAGTTCTGCCAAATCTACTTTTCCTAATTCTACTACTAAAATTTCTTCTTCTACAACTCCTAAATCTGAAAAACCTAAGATTCCAAGTGATGATAATCCATCCATCTCTAGATATTTCGATATTATTGATCACCTAAAAAAGACAAAGGTTCAAATTTCAGAGGCTGATTATTATCAAACCCATCCCAAAGCTTTTGCCAAAATGGTTCACTTTGTATATTATTAATCCAAAGCTTCCTCGAAAGGCCTTTTACCTACTCCATCCTCTGCACCCCAACCCAATCTGGTATCTTCCGTCACCTCAACTAATGAGAAGATCAAACCATTTTATGTGAACCTTATTATAGCAGGCCATAAAATCAGTAATTGTGTCATATATTCAAGAGCATCAGATAACATGATGCCTGCCAAAGTAGCCCATGCTTTGGGTATAACTCTCACACGTACTTATGGGTCTTTTTATTCCATGGAGAGTAAGGAAGTACCCCTAGTTGGAATAATTATAGATGCACAAGTTGTTTCGCTACGTTACCTGAGAAAAAGGTCTTGGCTACTATCCTAGTAGTAGATATTCCCTCTTCATATGGTATGCTGTTAAGCAGAAAATTCTGTAAGGATGTAGGAGGAGAAATTCAAATGGATTGGTCACATGCCCTCATACCATTTAATGGAAAAATGAAGAAGCTATTCCCCGAGAAGTAATCTGAGTATATTGTACAAAAGACAGATGATCCCAAACCACAAATACTTTACGAGGATATTGGGCATGGTAATTATATGATTATGTCTTCAAAGGAAACTCATCTTCTCAAAGGATTACTTCATGATCCTAATGGGGTTTGGAATTTAGAATTTGATTGGATGTTGTTCCTCAGCTGGTTCTGGAGTTAGGCGTAGTATTGGTGTCTCCTAAGGGAAAATTTCATCCTTTCTCATTCAAACTACAATTTGAAAATACTAATAATACAGACAGAGTATGAAGCTCTCATTCTTGGGCTTAATGTCATAAAAGAAAAAGGTGTGAAGAATCTTCTAGCTTTTGGAGAGGCAGAACTAGTTGTTAAATAAGTCAGAAACCTTTTTCAAGTAAAGAATAGAAGGTTGAAGCATTACAGGAATCAAGTTTGGGATTCTATTGAATTTCTTGATGCCTTCTCCATTGAAGCAGTGCCTAGGGAAAAGAACACCAAGGCCGATTCACTAGTTGTCTCAGGATCATTGTTGATACCTCATCCTGATTTCTCTCAAGATAGGTTTACCATTGAGATGATCCATAGGCCTAGTGTACCTGATAATGCAAGTAACTGGAAAATTTTAAATGATGATAAGCATTTGCTTTCTTTCTTAGAGCTTAGGGATAACTTTGAACAATTGTACTTTGAAGGAAGTGACAATTTGCCTTGTGAGAGTGTGTCTTCCAATGAAGAGGATGTTAAAGAGGAAATAGATCAAGATGGGTGTATCAAACTCAAAGGTAACAAGATTCCAAAAGGGCTGGTGAGTTTAGAAGAATTGTTTGATAAGCATGATAGGTATGTTAAGTCTAAAGCTTCTACTAGATCACAACAATCTGTTGAGTATGAAAAAAACTAATATTGGGAGTTCTGTTGACCCCAAGCTTGTGAACGTTGGAAAATGTTGTACACCAGAAGAAAAGAAGAGGGTAATCAACCTTTTAAAGAAGTATAAGGATGTTCTGGCATATTCATATGAGGATCTGAAAGCTTTCCAACCAAAGGAGATGCAGCATTTCATCCCTCTCAAACCCGGGATTAAACCTTTCAAGAAAAAGCAAAGGCAATACAATCCCAAAATAGCTGACACTATTTTTCAGGAAATACAAAAGTTTTTGAAAGCCAAAATTATTTTTCCCATCCACCATTCAACATGGATTACCAACATTGTGCCTGTTAGGAAGAAAAATGGTGAGATTCATATCTATGTTGACTTCAAAAATCTGAATCAAGCTTCTTTGAAGGACAACTATCCTCTGCCCATGATGGATCAAGTCTTGTAAGCTTTTATGGGGTCTAAAATGTTGTCCATGCTTGATGGCTTCTCAGGGTATAATCAAGTGGAAGTCAATACCACAGATCATCAAAAGATGACCTTCACCACCCCTTGGGGTATGTTTTCCTACAAGAGGATGCCTTTTGGACTCATTAATGCTGGTGCCACTTTCCAAAGAGCTATGGACTTGGCTTTTGGAAATTTGAAAGGGAAATGTATTGTTGTATATCTAGATGAGCTAACTGTGTTTTCCAAAACTAGAGCAGATCATTTTCAGCATCTGGAAATAGTTCTCTTGAAGTGTAGAGAACATGGGATCTCTTTGAATCCTAAGAAATTTGTCTTTTGTGTCACAGAGGGAAAATTGTTAGGGCATGTTGTCTCTAAAGATGGCATCAAAATTGATCCTAAATGAGTTCAAGCTATTCAACAGATTCCTCTTCCAACCAGTAAGAAGGGAGTGCATTCTTTCTTCGGTAAGATCAAATTTTTGAGAAGATTCATCCCTAATTTTGTAGAGCTAACCTTGAATATCTCCCAAATGATAAAAGGAAGAAAAATGGTTATTTTTTCTTCTAAATGGAAATAAACCTTTGAAGGTATTAAAAAGGTTATTGTTAGAACTCCTATCCTAGCATGTCCAAATTTTAGCAAAGATTTTATTATCTATTTCTATGCCATAGATAGCACCCTGGCTATTGTTTTGACTCAAAAAGATTCTAATGATCATGAACTCCCAATTGCATTTATGAGCTACATTCCTAAAAATCATGAGTTGAAATACACAATGATAGAGAAACATGCTTTTGTAGTGGTTAAAGCTATCAAGTAGTTTCATTTTTATATTCTTAACTCTCACTCCACAGTACTTGTGCCTGACACAACTATCAATTCTATTCTCACGCAAAAAGAGTTTGGATATAAGAGAGGGAACTAGAGTGGCAAAGGTTCAATAATATGATATTGACATCAAACCAACCAAACTAGTCTGTGGAAAAGGCTTGTGTGAACTCATCGCTGAAGGAGCTGGCCATGAGTTACCTAAGGATGAGGTTGATATTCCTACTGTTCTATTTCTCAGCTCAATTGATGAATGGTATGCTGATATCACACATTTTCTCACCTATGGAGAGTGTCCCTCTCATTTGAATACCAAGGAGAAAAGAGATATTAAGTTAATATCAACCCAATATGTATTGTGGGAGAATGCATTGTTTAAACGTGGGATGGATGGAAGATTTATAAAATGCATGGAGAAGGAACAACAGAGAAAGCTTCTTTCATCTTTTCATGATCAAGCATGTAGAGGCCATTACTCATCTACTATCACCACTCATAATATTCTTCATGCATGATACTATTGGCCTACCTTGTTCAAAGATGCATCAAAGTGGATTGATAAATGTGAAGCTTGTCAGACCTTTGTAGGTAAACCCAAGTTGGCTACCTTACCGCTTAAGCTAGTCATATCCTTTTCAAAAATGGGGTTTAGGTTTTATTGGAACACTTAATCCCTCTTCAAGTTCCAGACATACCCATGTATTGATTGCCACATCTTATTTTACTAAGTGGGTAGAAGCCATTCCAGTAAAGAGTACTACTTCTGAAGTAGTATGTAATTTTATCAAAGAAAACATCTTGGTAAGGTTTGGTGTGCCAAACAAGATTGTGACTGATAATGCTTCAAATTTTTCTTCAACTAAGATGATGGACTTCTGTTATGGATATGGCATCTCCCTGGATCACTCTTCAGATTATTATACCTAGGGGAATGGGTAAGTAGAATCAATAAACAAAAATCTGGTGGCCATAATAAGGAAATTGGTTAATGAATCTCAGAGGAATTGACACAAGAAACTTTATGATGCTCTTTGGGAAGACCAAATTACACCTAAAAGGGCTATTGGGATGTCCCATTTTCAAGTAGTGTATGGTGTGGAATCTCAATTGCCGATAACAGTAGAGCTACCAGCCTTGCATTTAATGAAGGCCATTGAAGACACCGGCTTCAATGATTATTTAGATAAAAGGATCATGTATCTTCATAAATTGAATGAAGACATATTATAGGTTGCTGATAGAATATCTTCTCACCAACAAAAGGTAAAAGCCTTGTTTAACAAGAAGACCAAGTCAAAGGATTTCAAATTCGAAGACATCATTTTGCTATGGGATAAAAGACATGAACCTCATGGCAGCCATGGCAAGTTTGATTCTCTTTGGCTTAGACCTTTCAAGATCATGCACTTTACTGGTGAGAATTCTTTCTACCTTGATTACATGGATGGTTATTCTCTCCCACTTCCTTATAGTGGGAAGTACCTGAAATTGTTTAAGTCCTAGGTGAACAGGAAGTCCTTTGTATATTATGTATAGGGTGTGTCTCCTTCCTTGCTTGTGTGTTTTCTTTTTATTGTTTTGGCGTGCTTTCTTTGTTGGTTTGCTTTTTGACTCTGTGGCCCAATGGATAAGGCACTAGTATTTTCCCCCTAGTTTTCTAAGAGTTCTTGCCCTGTCCCATTCTTAAAATGTGTAAAGTCATCCCTAGAAAGAGCCAGCTATTTTCCTCTCAAAATTTCCCATCTTTCAAAAGCTAAAAAATTGAAAATTTTGAGTTAACACCTCTTTATGATGTTCTAGTGAAGAGAAAATTTGAGGAGTTGTGAAATTTTCACATTTTTTTGAGTCATTTGAGTAATTTATGGGTCTGTCAGACATTTTTGTCCCATGTGTCCCAAGTTTTGATCGGCTGTCTATTCCCCAATCACCCACTTTCCTCAAAATTTGTTAACTTGTGGGTCTGTCAGAATTTTTTGTTCCAAATGTTTTAAGTTCACTAGGGCTCTTTGTTCCCTGATCGTCTGCATCGGCCATGTCGAGCCCTTCACGTACTTTTTTTTTACTTGTCCTAGAAGCATTTGTGCTTTTTTTCCCCACTTTACTCGCATCACCTGCATCACCCGCATCGCACTTTCCTATCCTTCATGTCCCAAATGTACCAAAGGCCATCTGGGCTAATTTTTTCCACTCTTCCTGATGCTTTCCTTTCGAGTCAGTGCATATGAATATAATGCGCATTTATAACTTTCTATCTCCTAAACTAGCTATTTAATGGGACTCGCTTCCATGCATTTTGCACATTTCTTGCTTACTGCCATTTGATCTTATCACGGTTTCTTGTTGTGAAGGTTATTTTTCCAAACACTGTTAGTATGAAGATCAAGTATCAAGGCTAAGAGCAAGTTTCTTCACTCGAGTCTTCCGTTCCTGATATTAGAGATAGTGAGGTTTGACACCTAAATTTCAGTGATTTTTGGACCAAGATGATTGACCCAAATCCCTCCCCCATGGCACAAATGATTAATGACAGTGGCCCTGCATTCGTTGTGGGATTCCCTATCTCGGTATAGTGTGTTGACACTGTACTCAACTATGGAGCTCACTTTAACCCTGACACGAGTAAATTAACAAATGTTCATAGGGAGCTAATCACTAAAATTAATGCTACCACCATTGCCACTACCATACGGATCCCCGAAATGGACAATTTTGTGGTAATCTCTCAAACTCAAGCACAAGGTGTCTTCGATCAAGACAGTGAGAAATACAAGGCAAAGGTAGCAAATTCATGGTTGAATAACCCTAAGTAAGGGGCATCTTAGCTTTTCAAAGCTCTATTTAGGGCTGATTTCAATGAAGAACTATCTGACTTCATTATCCTATTAGCTCGTGTCATGGGCTTTCCCTCTACCAGTGAGTTCCACTTTTAGATGTGCCTACTCATATATATAGTCTGTGAAGGTACTTAGAACATAAATTGGGAAAAGATCATTTGTATGAATTTGACAGAGTAGTTGTCCAATGTATAACAAACTAAGAAGTTCTACATGACTTCTTATCTTATGTATACCCTAGCAGCATCCATAAAATGGTTTGGTTTCACATACACTGAGGCTCAGAAGGGTGATGCCATCTATGCTTACTACCCTATGTTCACCCATGACAACAACAATCAAAAATTTAGGAGGGTGAATGATGCTTTCATCATGTACATTATGAGGCTTCAGGAAAGTGATACTGCTAGGAGATTTTCTGATGAAGCCATGAGCCTGATATCAAAGTATGGAGCTTTCTTCATTCAATTCAGAAGGTTTTCATATATTAGGTTAGCCGGTTACGAGAGCACTCCTCTCAATATCCCTATAGTTTGTAATGATAAGATGGCTCTGATTGAGGTATGTAGACAATTGGATAGGTTGCATAAGACTTACAGGTACAAGAGAATCATTGGGTTGCATTTCCCCATATCTTTGCGTAACTATACATGCAAAACAACTTTGGATGCCTAGAACATAGAAATATCCCTTGCCCCTATCATTGTCCACTTGTTTAGGCCTAGAACCTATTTTGATTTGAAGAAATTAATTAAGTTAAATATCAGAATCAACTATCACCACAGAGTAGATACTGATGACTACTAAGCTCATTACACAGATGATTTTGAGGCAAGATGGAGACATTATGGTAGATTCTCCCTTCAACTAATACAAGAGCTTAACCTATATTAGATTCCTGAAGGGCTTCAAGATGATAACACAGACCTATTATCATATGAATATGATACTGTGATCAAGCATACTCCCTTACAAGATCTAGACTAGTTCAAAAGGGAGAAAGATGATTTGGCTGAGATCCTAGCCTCTGTCCAAGTAAGAACCAAGGTCTAGTTTTACATAAGGGTTTGAGAGCTAAGGAATAATTATAGATATTCTTCCTCTAAACACACTTCAACACCGAGAAAGGAGTCACATACACCCATCTTGGAGGTACCTACAGGAACTCCTCCTCCTTCATCAAGTAAAGAACCTGCATCCTCCACCCCTTCCTCATCCACTCAGGTATATCAGAAGAAGGTGAAGGAAGTAAAAAAGGAGCCTATCGAGGAAGATCCCCTACTAAAACATTAAGAATTACCTTCTGGGCTAGAGAAAATCATTGTTCTCAGTGAAAGTGAATATAGTGAAGTGTCAGTTCCTACATGAGTTTCAGAAGCCATAATGGATAAGGAGTAGGAAATTCATAACATTGAGCCTCTAAGTACCATGGATTCCTCTATCCAAGAAGCCTCATCTACTGCACTCACATCTCTGCTAGAGGCAACAATGGTAAATACTTTAAGTGCCATTAGTTCTCTTACTCTTGGTTCTCTTGCTCCCCCTTCTTCTTCCTCCACTTTTGCATGGGTACAACCTTTTGTTGACAGTAGGAAGAGGAAGTATTCTTCTCGATTGACAGGGCCTAACTTCGATGTTATGGAAGCCTTGTTGGGCACTACTCCTTCTGATCCTACAAAGAAAGCTAAAAAAACTTCAAGGATAACAATAGATGCTTAAGGCCAGCAATTTCTTGAGGTAGCAAATCCCAAAGTTGATAAAGCAGAGTAGGATTTAATGGCCTCTGATCTAGAACTTTCTAGGATCTCAATGGGAGAATCTACTCCTGAAAGTGAAATACATAATCTCTAAGAAATAGTGGTTAGGGTTATTAGAAGAGTATAAAAATTCAAGTAGACTATAGAGCAGCTGGAAGAGTAAGCTGAAGTGCTTTCTTGTTTCATCAAGTCATTATTGTCTAAGGATAAATTTCTAGATCCTACCCCACTGACTTCGCTTCCACCACATGTGATCCTTAGTCAAGATGAAGTCCAAAGCATCAAAGACATACACATGTACTCTATCTATGTGAGAGATATGGAAGCCATGGTAGATGATATGGTCATTGCAGGTTTGAATTTCATTGGAGAAGCCTTCAAACTCAATGAGAAGGTAACTAATCTACAACAAAACGTCTCCTCCATAATTAGAAATATAGATAAAGAACTTAAACTTTGGAGTAGCTGCATAGTAGACCTCGGCCTGATGGGACAGACTAATGAAAATTTATTGATGGCAAGTAAAGTTTTTGATGATGCTAAGGATAATTTGTCAAGGTCATGGGTTTTTAGCATAGAGTGGAAAATAAAAGTGCTAGAGGAGGCTCTAGGAGAATTGAGGAACAGTTGGCAGAAGGGAGAAGCCTTCAAGGCATGTGTTGTATCCACTTTCAAGGATATCCATTGTCACCTTCATGATGAAACTTCAGGTGTTCCTTTCTCCCTGCAAGAAATTAAAACTCAATTCAGAGCATTTGTTAAGGAAAACCGTTTCAAGGAGGACTCAATGACCAAAGAGAAGATAAAGGAAATCTTCTCTCTCCAATCTATCATTGAGTAAGCTAATAAATAATATCATATGCACACCGAGTTTGATAAGGAGATGGAGAAATGCCTCGGATCTTGGACCCAAGATACTACTAACACATGGATCCCATGAGGTAGAGACATAGCAGAAGCATTGAAAAAGTTTACACAACAAATCCTCAAGTTAGTGGGCCCTCCCTAATCATAAGCATTCGTATTCCCTCCTAGCTTCTCCTTTCCTTATTTTTCTCAATTCAAGCTTATTGTAATTAGTTGAGGGCTTTGTTATAGGCATCCCCTTAACTAAACATTTTAGTTAAAAGAATTAGTTACCAATTGTAACTAATTTGTAAAATTATATAATGGGCTCTCTATGCCGTTTTCAGGGGTTAGAACTTGGTTTATTTTTGAAAGTGTAAGGAGTAAAAAAGAAATCAATACAAAATATATTTCTTTCCATGTCTATCTAGTCTTGTTCTTTCATTACTATCTGTTGATACTTTTGAATCATTTGTCTATATTATTTAAAGAAGCTTTTCATTCTTGTAGATGTTATTTTTGGAACTTTATGTCTTTGCAATAGCATCTTACTGATTCAAAAGAAATTTTTTTTGTTGCAAATAATTGTATTTTGGCATGCATAAGGAATTATTCTATTATCTATAATTCTTGAGAGTGCCTTTTTGCTCATTTCCACTACTACATCCCTCTGTACTTTTGTATTGATGATCCGTTTCATTTTAAAACACTTTCATGATATCTAAGTTCCACATTAAAACTATGCACTGTACATATGTAAATAAGCTTGGTATTTAAATAAGGTAACCTCTCCCATTAAAGAGGAGGGACTTTCTGTCCCCTAACTGTTGTTCTCAACAAGTCCTTTTTGATGACCAACAATTGCTGAGTAGGAATTTTTGAAGAAATGTATGAGGTTAAATTTAGATGGACTGGTCCCATGCCTTGATCCTGGTTAATGGAAAGATGAAGAAGCTGCTACCTAAGAAACATACTAAGTATATTGTATAGAAGATTTATGATCCAAAATCACAAATACTCTATGAAGATATAGGGCATGGAAACTATATGATCATGTCATAAGATGAGGAAAAACTTCCTAAGGGAGTGATTCATGATCCCAATAGAATTTAGACTTTGGAGTTTTATGGAAGCTACTCTTTAGTTGGTTCTAGAGCTGGTGTGGTGTTAATCTCTCTAAAAGTGAAGGTTCATTCATTTTCTTTCAATCTTCATTTTGAAAATACAAATAATACAACTAATTATGAGGCTCTCATCCTTGGATTGAGCATGGAAAAATAAATAAGAGTAAAGAATTTTTTTTCTCATGGGGATGTAGAGTTGATTGTGAAATAGGTAAAGGATCTTTACCAAGTCAAGAATAGGAGATTGAAACATTACAAAAATCTTGTTTGGGGCTCCATTGAATTCCTTGATGTTTTCTCAATTGAAGCTATGCCAAGAGAAAAGAATACTAGAGCTGATTCTCTAGCTATCTCAGCATCATTGTTCATTCCTCATCCATATTTATCTCAAGAGAAATTTACCATTGAAATGATTCATAGGCCTAGTGTGCCAGATAGTGCAAGGAACTGGAACGTTTTCAATGATTATCAACACTTTCTATCTTTCTTGGAGCTTAAAGATAACTTCAATCAGTTATATTTTGAAGGAAGTGAAACTCTACCTAGATAATATGTGCCCTCTAATGAGGAAGATATCAAGGAAGAAATGATTTAGGATGGTTGTATTAATTTGAAGGGTAATAATATTCCTAAAGGACTAGTGATCCTATAATATTAGTTTGAAAAACATGATAGGTTCATCAAATCTAAATCTTCTCAAGGGACCCGACAATCTGCTAAGTATGAGAAGGTCAACATTGGAGGAAATGATGAACCCAAGGTGGTGAATATTGGAAAATGTTGCACTCAAGAAGAAAAGAAGAAAGCATTAATCCTATTAAGGAAGTATGTTGATGTTCTTCCCTATTCATATGAAGATCTTTAGGCTTTTCAACCAAAATAAATGTAGCACTATATCCCTCTGAGACCTGGGATCAAACCTTTCAAGAAGAAGAAAAGGAAGTATAATCCTAAGGTTGTTGATACTATTTTTCAAGAGATCCAAAAGTTACTAAAAGCCAAGATTATTTTTCCTATACATTATTCAACTTGGATTTCCAACATTGTGCTTGTCAAGAAAAAGAATGGTGAGATCCGCATATGTGTGGATTTCAAGAATTTGAATCAGGCCTCTCTACAAGAAAACTATCCACTCCCCATGATGGATCAAGTTTTGCAAGTTGTCTTAGGCTCTGAGATGTTTTCAATGCTAGATGGATTCTCTAGATACAATCAATTGGAAGTTAGTACCCCAGATCAGAAAAAGATTACTTTTTCTACCCCTTGGGGCACCTTTTCCTACAAGAGAATGTTATTTGGTATTTTCAATGTTTATGATACTTTTTAGAGGGAAATGGATTTATATTTTGGAAGCATAAAGGGAAGGTGTATTGTTTTGTACCTTGATGATTTGATTGTTTTTTTCCAAAACAAGGGCAGATCATCTTCAGCATATGGAAATAGTTCTTCAAAAATGTAGAGAACATGAAGTTTCTCTCAATCCTAAGAAGTATTTATTTTGAGTTACCTGTAGTCATTTTTACCCCCATCACAAAAGGAAGGAATCCCATGCGCACCAGCCTATCACCCAATGAAAGCTAAGTGCTCACTCCAGGAACACACGAGTACCGAGTCTCTCTTTTATGTGAGTTGAATTAGAAACATCATTTATGATTAGTATAAGAGTTTTTATGAGGGAGGTTGAAACATACAAGGACCATAGGGCTCAGCACAGCCTCTAGATCCTTGCAGTCATTTCAGACCTAGTGTTTTAACAGAATCTAGAACATGCATTATGATAGAAAGAATTATACAAGCATTCATTCATATCATGAAAGGAAGGAGAAATGATAAGAGAAATATTCATTAGAACCGTATATATTATATCAGTAACATCATTACATTCATTGATTAATTACAGAGTGTCACAAAGAGTAGACTGTAGTCATGCATATCACTGGACTTGTGTAACTAAGCTATCAAAAAAAATTTATAACTCCATGCCCAAGACATTCTCTCTTGGATGTAATTATCCACTCACAGAGTCTTTGCAGTAGTTTTGCAGAGCTCCGCCCATACTATATGTCAAACTCGCCATGTATATCAAACTCCTCTCTCTTTTTTACTCGGTAGGAACTTGTATCTATAATTATCCTATACCACCTACTCACCTTCCAGTGCCCTAAGATCTGGTGCTAAGTTTCAAATGGGGTCCATGCGAGCATGCTTCTCTAGGCCTGAGCTTTCCACTTTATCTCATGATTTTCTTCTAGAAGATTCCATCCAAGGCATGCTCTTTCTTGGACCAGCCTATCACCAAGCTGAAACCTTATCCACATGAAACCAATCATGCTTTTCACGTGTTCTACCCTAGGCGCTTAAATTGACTAATTCCTGAGCCTCCTTTCGTGCGTTACGCATGCTATGTGCTTCCTTAAATATTTATCTTGCACACTTTTTCCTTGCATGCCTTTTCATAACTGGGACCCTACATGCCTATGTGCCTTCATACTTGGTTAATATTATAGGGGTCCAACATCACCCCACACTATGCTTATTCTCCATCCTCGGTAACACTTTACTTAACAAAGATGCATGTTGTCAAGGGAATAAATGAATATTGTTACACTTTATAAAGAATAAGAAATGAAAGAATTAGGGAAAGGATGAAGAATGGGGGGGGCATCAACTCTGTAAGCTAGGGAAATCTTTTCACAAATCAGCCTCTAACTTATTCCACTCTTTGACCTCACCCTGTGCCTTCTGGTAGAGGTCTCCCACCAGGGTGCTCACTTCATCAAAACTCATGCCAATTCCCTAGGTTCTTAATATGTCCATGATCTGTTCCATCTCTTTGCCTAGATCTTTGAGTTTATCCATCCTCCTAGTAATCTAGGTGTATAGTTCCTTTAGCCCGGCCTTAATTAAGCTCCTTAGAGCCTCAATTGCCTCTGATTTCTTCTCTACTTCAGCCATAACCTTTTCCCTCTCTACCCTGTTCCCCTTGTTCTTTTTTTGGAACTCTTTTAACTCTGCTTTAAGTGTGGTGACCAAGGATCTCGCCACCTTATCCCTATCTGCGCATGTATCATACGCGGCCTTCGCAGATTGGGTAGTGACCTTAACCTCCATGAGTACCTAGCTATACTTAGAAACGAGCACTACAACCTTCAATATGTCCTACTCTTTCAAGCACTTGGCCACTTCTTCTATAGATTCCAGGGCCAAAGGTCATCCCCCCATAGTGAGGATGTGCATTAGATATTATATACACTCTAGGAGGGATGAATACTTCTGTGTAGGTGGTGCTAAGTCTGGGTGCTTCAAAAGGATGGTGCCTTTGATAGACTCCATTTTCTTGTACACTTCCTACACCTTTATCTTCTATTCTTTCAACTCGCATCTTAACTGTGTGTTGATCAGTTCTTCTTGTTTCAAGCTCTTGGCATTTTCTGCCAGTTCTCTTTCCTTCTTGCCTAACTTTCCATCCAGCACTTTGATCCTATCATTGTGTGTGAATAATCTAGCCTCAGTCTCAACCGTGACCTTGTTAAGTGCATTTTAGACTTACTCATCTAATATATCCTGAGCATTCACTAAGGGATTGACCCCCTTAGATTATGGAAATGTGATGAGCACTCCTTGGAAGACTTTGAATTCTGGCTTATCAATGTGGGGACTTGAACGCCCAAGAGAGCATCCTCTTAGTTTTGGGGTATGCACCATAATGTTCAAAAGAGCCCATGGCTAGGAGCCTTTCCATGGGTACAGTGCTTTGGAATCGTGCATGTAACACCTTCTTTGTGTCATCAGCATAGCCCATTACTTGTCTTTGTTCTGCATCGAGAGTTCTTCTGCCTAAGCTTGCACCTTTGGGAAAGCTTACTATCGAAGAGGGGCCTCCTAGGATATCATTCTCTTTTTTGATGTTCTCCTCCTTCCCTTCCTTCAATCATATGTCTACGTTGTGCTCCAACTCTTGGTCTACCAGGACCTCAAGCATTCTCTGTGCTTCTCTTTCCACCACCTCGGTGATCTTCTCCTTTGTAAAATTTATGGCTCCCTACTTTTCCCTAGCAACCTCCTCATCCCCCTTCATGTCTTTAGTGTCTTCCCATCCTGTGTGCCCTTGCATCACATGAAGATGACCTCCTACTTCCCATCTCCACTCTCCTCTTCTGAGTTGTAGACACTAAACACATGTGGCTCCTGGTCTTTCTCTGCTTCTTCTTCCTTGTTGATATCTTCTTCACGCTCATCTTCTCTTTCTCCTAATTATTTTTCCAAGTTGTAGGTCACCTCCGAGTCATCTTCCTTATCCGCCCTTTTCTTTTTCCTAAGAGGTGGGTCTCGATAAGGAGATTTGGCCTTATCTTCTTCCTTAGGTGACCCTTCCTTAGTGATGGTTTACCTAGGTTCCTCTACCTCTGGCATCTTTTCCTTCACCGAAGACTTCTTTCTCCGTATGTAAGTGCTTGGCTTAGCACTCTTAGATGGCATGCTCATTATCTAAGTATTCGGCACACTTGGTGATTTTTCCTCTCTTCCCCTCTTCTTGGGCACATGCTTCCTTCTCTCCATGGGATCCTCAGGTATGGAGACTTCACTCTCTAGATGCGTGCCCTTCTCAAACATTTTCCTTATATGGAGGTACACGCATGTCACAGCACCTCCAACGATGGGTAGTGTTATCAGCCTAGTCATATGGATCTCGTGTGACACATACTTTTCCATGTACGCGCGCTTGTCACCAGGGTAATTTATTTTCTTTCTCATCTCCCTATGTTCCCAGTCTAGAATACCCAGTTCCAGCCTTAGCTTCTTTGACTCCTTAAATATTTTCACTCCTGCTTATAAGTATTGAGCAATGAACGCGAAGGGGAGCTTGCACCAAGGGCTCCATGATTCATCTATTAGCTTGAACCTAACCAGGTAGTAGTGTTGATAAACTGTGAACTTGGCTTCCCCCTTGGTGGCTGCTGGGAGTTGTTCAAGGATTCTCCACTCTACCCCAAACACGTTCCTCAGGTGCATGTACCATTTCTCCAGCCGAGCCTTGTGGGGTGTTGTCATTATATCGCAGGCATACTTCTCGAACCTCTTTGCGGGTGAAGGATCCTAAGTGAGGTACTCCCATACAAATTTTTCTTGTGTGTTAGACACCCCAATATCTATGAATATAATGGTGAGTAAGATGTTACCAAAGAGGATCCTGTCCCCTTCCTTCACGTAACTAACAATTTCCTCTGCGATGTAGGAAGACAAGTTGTATATAGTTCCTTCTGCAAACATGCAGTCAAAGCTTATTAACCTAGGTCCACCTCTCTTGGCCATTCAGCTTAGTCACTAGATGTGTGGCCATTCTCATCGTAAGGCCCTTGATGTATGAAATGTCATAATATCATGACCCCTTCTTGTAGGCATACTCGGTGACGATCTCTTGAATAGCCTCCTTGTCGCCAATGTCATATTCCAAGCTATCTCCCTCATATATGAGGCCTATAAATTCTGAGATAAGATAGGGAGTAATGCACATCTTGTGCCCTGCAAAGTGGAAATAATCTTTGTGTACCTGTGACATCAACCATTGGTACAGGCGCTATGGCTTTCCAAAATAAGGCAACTCATAGAGTTACAGAAGCCCTGCCTTAACCATTTTGATCTTAACATCATCATTGTATATTGGCAAACCCTCTGGTGTTCATTTTTTGGTGTGGCACACTAATTCTAGTGCCATTTCCTTTTCTATTATGTTTGTGTGGGGATTATAGTCACTAACAGGTACACTTCTTAGGTGGGATTCCCATTCCTTCCCCATCATCACCCCATCCAGGTATTGCATCTCTACATACCATTCTTCATTTTTCTTTACCTCAGGTTCTTGTTGATTGGCCTTGTTCTTTCCCTTTCCTTTCTTAGGTGCCATGGTTGAGGTCTTCTTATTACTTCTACTCTCTCCTTGTTACTCTGTCTTACTTCTTTCAATCCTATGATCTCAAATCCGTGATAAAACTCTTCTAAACCCGTGCCCTAGCTTGTCAAACCCTAACTGGGATTAAATCTTCACAAGACAGTGCTTCTTCAATTCTTTCCATGCCCGTGTAACCCCTCTTTGTTCGTAAATTCAAATTGGTTTTTCATGCTTCAATCCCACAAATATTTCTTCACTCGATCGAATATGAAAACCCTAGTTTATAGAACTCACTTATATCTCAAACTCCTCTATTTTGTAAAGAATGAGAGTGCCCCAACCATTTACTTATAATTTTTCTCTTTTATAAACATTAAATGCTACTTCACCTACAACTATACTTTATTCATTTAATGCATCTTTTTTAAACAAAGCCCATCTTCCATGCCTTCACTTATGCACCCATCCTACATGAAAAATCCTCCAACCTTCTGGCACACAACCAATCCAACCTAATAGGATACTCTTGTGCACATGTAACCCCCACCGAAGGCACTTCTTCTATCCTAATTCTTGCTCTTGCCTACCTCATGTTTCTTTAAATGCACGTTTTACTCCTTAGTATGTGGGATCTACAAGTAGCTTTACCCTAACACCAATTTTTATTCCATCTTTCTTTGTATACCTCTTTCAACTGGGCCATTTAATAAGGATTTTCAACACAACTTCCTTGGTACTTTAATCATGCACTCCTTTACATTTCTCCACCGCACAATTAAAATGATGCGCAGTCCTCTACACACTCACAAATTCTCCAAAAGTAGCAAAAAGGTTATCAGCACCTAAGGCGCAAAAAAAACAACAATGTGAAAGGGGAACATAATAAAAACATAAAGGAAACTTCTAAACTAACTAGAAAAATTGCCTTATTTACAAACACCAAGAAGACTTATTTATAGTAGGGATCTAGCGTACTCCCATTGAAGTGTCCAGAAAACTTCATCCCATCCAGTGCTTATAATTGGCATGCACCCATATCAACGATGTATGAGATTGTGTAAGGACCCAACCAATGGACTTTCAACTTCCTTGGATGGCGCAGAAACTTGGAATCATATAGTAACACCATTTGCCCAACCTCAAACTTTTTGTTTCTAATATGGCGATCATGCCAAGACGTTTTCTTTTCTTTCTTCATTGTTTGGCTCCATCAGGTGAGTGATCATCTTTCATCAAGTTTCATTAACTCATCAATCCTTTCTTCCAGCACTTTTTCATCAGATAACCCTCCTGCGTGCTCTATTCGCAAAGAAGGAAACATAAATTCAAATGGAAAAATAGCTTCGACGCCAAACATAAATTGAAAAGGTGTGGTTTTGTTCAGCCTTTTATACATTATCTTGTAAGCCCATAATATTGCTGGTACTTTATCATCCCAATCTTGTCTTTTGACATCACATATTTTGGTCAAGGTATGACTTAGTACCTTGTTAAATGCTTCTGTAATTCCATTTAATTTCGGGTGATAGGGCATAGTCTTGTGATGAGCCACCATGAACTCTGATAACAGAATCTTCACGCTCTCATTCAAGAAATACATACCCCTATCACTAGTCAAACTCAAAGGGCATCCATACCTCATGATAATGTTTTTCCATAAGAACCTTGCCGTTGTTGCTACTATGTAGTCTTTAGTTAGGGCTACCTCCACCCACCTTGTCAGGTAATCTGTGCAAGTGATGACATAACATGACTCATTCCTACATGTTGCTAGTGCAATATGTCCTACAAAGTATATCACCCACTTTTCAAAAGGCTCCGCACTAGGAATAGGGCATAAAGGCATTTCATCTCTCCTTACTGGTTTTCCGTTGCACTAACAATGGTCATAGGCTTTACAATAGTCTCTACAATCTTTATACAAGGTTTCCCACCACAAAACTGCCATTAATATCTTGCGCATGGTGGCATCACATACATAATGCCCACCCATATTTCCTCTATGTGCTTCCTCCATGATGGCTAGGCACTCATGCTCTAAGACACATCTGCACAAAACTTTATCATGTCTTAACTTGTACAAGTCTCCACTGATTGACATTTAGGGTGCGACGTGTATGGCCAAATGCTTCTTTTCCAATGTCTTCATTCCTTCTGGCACCACACCTTCCTTTAAAAATATTTCAATATCTTCCAAATCTAAGGGTGCACACCGCAACCTAAATATTTGCGCATCTGGAATTTCTTCTTCAATACTTTGTGCATCCTCCCCTAAATCAATTCTTGATAGATGATCAGGCCCATGGTTTTTTTTTTTTGGGCTTCACTACAACAATGAATTCAAACTCTTGAAACAACAACACCCATTGACATATGCATCCTTGTAGTATAGTCTTGTTCACTAAATACTTTAATGCCATGTGGTCAGTGTAAAACATAAAGGGTGTTGCCAACATATACTATCTAAACTTGAAAAGCATGTAGATCATTGACAATGCCTCGTGCTCGGTTGTGGTATAATTTCACTCTACTAGTGTCAGCTTCCTACTTGTAAAACAAAAAGGATGATCAATAATTCCTTCACCTGGTTGTGCAAGCACTACTCCAATGGTAGTCCCAGAGGCATCTACATGGACATGTAAGGGCTTGTCCCAAGAGGGAAAACATAAAATAGCCACGGTAATAAGTCTATCTTTTAATGTATTAAACACCCTCTGTTGCGCCTCTCCCCAATGGAAGGCACTTTTATGTCTAAGAACCTCCTCTAAAGGCATGGTGATCTTGGCATAACCCTTAATGAATTTTATAAATAGCCCATATGCCCAAGGAATCCGTACACTGTGCTCTGGTTACTAGGTTCCCTTAATCCCATAATAACTATGACTTTGGTAGGATCTACCATCAAGCCCTCCTTACATATGATATGACCCAATAAAGTCACAAAGGATGTAGTAAACACACATTTCTTAATGTTGAGGGATATCCTCAACTTCCTACACCTTTCAAACATTAATCTCAAGTTGTCATAATGGTCTTTAACAAGACCATATACTGTCCAATCATCCAAATAGACCTGAAGGAACTTATGGATGCAGTCCTAGAATGCTTGCACCACTATGCACAAAAATAGTACGCGTATTCTTAAACCCAAATGCATGACTGTATATGTAAAAATTCCTGACTCAGTGGTGAAAGTCATCTTCTCCTGGTCTTCCTTTGCAATCTGAAGTTGGTGGTACCCTGAAAATCCATCTGTAAAGGAATAGATTTTGTGCCTAGCGATTCCTTCCAAAATTTCTTCAGTGAAGGGGGTCAAAAATGGATCAATGACATAAACTGCATTCAATTCCCTATAATCCACATAAATTCTAATCTTCCCATCCTTCTTGATACTGATTACCATTAGGCTTATCTAGTTTGATTCTTCCATTGCCTCAATGATCCCAAAAGCTATCATTTTGTCTATCTCCTCCTTGACCTTCATGCGTAAGTTGGGATTCATCTGGTAGGTCCTTTTTCTAACCAGGCATGCACCATCCTTTAGTTTTATCTTCATCTCTCCTAAGGAGAGGTGAACAGATTTGAGCTCATGGTACCCACGTGGGAATAAATCCTCAAATTCACGTAGCAGATCAATGATCTTCTATACTTCCTTCTCTTTCCAGTAATCCCCAATAATAGCTTCCTTAGGTTCTTCTCCTAAACCGATGTTAACTCTCTTCATTTTTAAAGGCTTGTGGTAAGCACATGCGTGAGTATCTGCACTATCCACTACCTCACGTGCTCCCAAAAAATGGCTAACATCCAAGATTTTTAAATCTTCTCCATCAATCACATATATCAACTTTCCCTTCTCTTTTTCCAAACATGCACGCTCAAGCAGTAACTCTTCTACTTCCTCTTCTTCTTCAAAGCGTGCCTCCAATCCTAGTTTACCTAGTAATTCTAGTAGCCTATCTTTTATCCTGGAACTATCCCCCATGGTAAGGAGCTTGATACCCTACAAGGCCTTATTAATCGATGGATTGGTACTTGTATACTCAAAGGTTAGAATAAGGTCAGCCACAAGCTCTTGCCAATTCCTTGTCTGGCGTCGTGTCTCTGAATGAATGTACCATGCACATGCGCAACCCTACAGTGTAGAATACAACTTATGTAGCCAGAGGGATGGTGGCAAAGATTCCATGCCTTCTCTCTAGAACCATTCACACTTTTGGATATGGAAAGAGGTGGGCTCTTTCCCATGGTACTCCTTGATGATGGTGGGTACATTTCTCCTAGAAAACCTAACAGAGAGAGCAATTCTTAACTCATGCCACCTAACAGAGAGAGCAATTCTTACCTCATTCCACTCTAAAAGGCTTTCCTAATGTGTGGCCCACCACCGAGCTATTGTGCCAAGGAAGACATAACTTAACATCTCCCTCCATCCCTTCTCATCCTTCCACTGAGCTTCCACCTCCTGCAGAAAGATCTCAAGGAAGGATCCTCCTAAATACTTGGGTAGTAATTTTCCTCCAAGGTGCCTAACCATGCACACCTTAGTCACCTTGGTCATCGACCCTCTCAACTTCCATCCCATTAATTTGTATGTTCCATGCACCCAATTGTCACATGCCAGACTGGTGGTATCACTCACTGACTAAGCATATTCAAACTGGATAACCCCATTAGTAGGGTGTATCATCTCAAGGTCTCTGATTGAGTGCACATAAATCTTGTCTAGAACTTCCTCTCCCGATGGTTCAATATATGGTGTCAAATTCCTATTAGCCAAGGGTATAATGACTCATTTCTCCTTGTTCTCAAAGTTGATGTACGCTTTGTTGAACCGAAGGTCCGAATTGTTTTTGTAACACCAAGGGCACCCAAGTAGTGCTGGGAAATTGTCGACCTTGGAGAGCACCAAGACTTTGAAGTCCCCAGTAAAATTGGCTCCCTGGATAGTAATCATTGCATCCTTCAAGACATCGATGGGCATTTCCATAGTCTTGTTTTCCATATACAACACATTTGAAGATGGATGTAATGTAGGTATTTCCATCTGATGCCATGCATCCAAATTTAGAACATTAACCTCCATGCCTATGTCAATGAGGATATTGTTAAGGATCCATCCATCTATAACTACATTCAACATAATCTCCTTGTCATATTCGAGGCTATGAGGGTGAAGGTTCATGTGTAAGACCTGTCTCTCGTGCTCTTCTCTAGCACATGGTACCTTCACTCTCAACCAGGATCCTAACAAGGGAATGATATTCTCCTGCCTTAACATTTTACACACCTCCTTGACCTCATCCAGGTCATCCTTTTTCACCTTGACTCTCCTTCCTTATTCCTCCCTCCTGGATTTCTAATTTAGACACTGGATCTCCCCTTGTAAACATCGAATAACATCCATGGTGTCCTGATATATCTTCTTTTGATGTGCAGGGTATGGATACTTTCCATGAATGACCTCCTCCCTTGAAACCAGGGTTTTCTATCTTGCTACCTCTCTCATGCGCATGGCTTTTACCCTTATTATTACCAAGATAGACTCCAAACCTTCATCCCATATTACCAAAGGCATCCACTACATGTCTACCTTCTTAATACTAACCATCGCAATGCCCTTGTCCTTCTGGTGCTTCTGATTCATATGCTCAAATAATTTTGGGCACTCCTCTTACTTATGCTTCTTTCAGCACCATGATCACTCCAATAGTTCTGGGCACACATTTGTAATGTTCTGTAGATCCACAATTGAAACAGGTTCCGCATGGGAACTCATTCCTTCCTTCTCCGTGGTTACCTCAACCACAGAATCCTCCTCGAAAACCCCTTCCATGCACGCCTCCTTCTGCGTGCTCCTCATAACGATGATCATTATCCTTGGAACCATTGACAATGCTGGTTTGGCACACCCCATAATCAATGGCCCCATGGATTTTATCGATGAGCCTACAGTCCTTAATATCATGGGTTATAGAGGTGAAAAATTTACAATAACAAGACACATTCTTCCTGATTGCATGTTGCAGTAAGGGACATCTTCTTGCATCATGGTCCCCATGAAAAATTTCACAATATACCACTACAGTGTGTACTATCCTCTGAGGGCAATTATCCTTAACGTGTCCCTCTATTTCACAATCTATGCACCAAAAATCACTGCAAGTCTCATGGGATGAGTTCGTAAATAATTTTTCCAACTACTTTCCCATAGCAGCAATCTGAGCCTCTAATAATGGGCTAATGCTAGTATCTATACTACCAACAAATTTAGTGCACAGGGCAGCTTCCAATGCTTCACGCAGGTCTATAAAATTTTTATGAGACAGGGCCCTTCTAAAAGGGGTGTTCAATCCTCCAAAAAACCACTGTGCATGTTGAGAAGAATGAATATCATATGATAATTAGGATAAGAGAGTTTTAAAGCACACATCATACTCTCACACACTCTCTTTCATTCTTTATTGAATCTCCTTCAAAGCATTGATGCTCTTCTGCTCAAACTCAAGAATTTGGAACTCTTTCAAGAATGTATTCTCTAAGGCAATATAGTCCACCACCATTTGATGAGGGTCATACTTCCTATACCATCTATGTGCACACCCTTGCAACATGGTTACAAACTTATTAGCCTTCTGTTATGTGATTATGATACCCTTCGTGTGCCATAGCAGTTCACACTTGTGAACATGTTCCGCAACATCCTTAATTCCCCTGTAATCTAGAAAATGTAGAGACATTTCATAGAATACCTGAGGTTGTGGCTAGGGTCCCTGCCCTCCTGAGCCTGAGCCTTGGTTCCCTTTGGTGTTTCCTCCACTTCCTAATCTATCAACTCCACTGGGTCTAATTAGGCCTATAAGAGCTATGGCAAGCACCCCCATGGTTCCACTGAACTATGTGCCAATGGTTTGTGATTGAGCTCCGATCCCACTACTGTGTCTTGCATCACTCTTTAATGTGAGAATAAAAGCTTGTACACTTTATCCTTATCCAAAGACTCCTACAAATATTGGAATATGTGCAGCCATAGAAGAAGGAACTGTAAAATTATACCTTCTAGGCACGGATATGTCTCTTCCACTAATATTAACAGGGTCAATAACACTTATTACTGGTTTGGGAAAACCAAGTGCCAAGGCTCGGTCACTAGGTGGGTTCAGATATGTGCTAATGACTCTCCTTTCTCTAGGTGACGAACTCTCACCAGAGGTTGAAGGGGTCTCCCTCATGCACTTACCAAGATGGGGTAGCACAAACATCTTAGGTTCCACATCTTTCGCGTGAACCTCAACTCTTTCTCGCAACATCTATCTCCATAGATCCATCACACTAGTAGCCTCACATCATCTAGTAATCTCCCTTTCACGTGCTTCACTATACTTGAGCCATCTCTCTTCTGTCTCCTTCTTTATCGTGATATCTTCCATCTTCCTCCACCCAAGCTCCCTTACCCAGTTCTCAGAAAGGTCTAGCCAGCCATTGGAAAAGCCCCTAAACTCATGGTAACCATCAATATCTTCATAGCTAGAGGAATAATATGTATAAATGTTCCTCTATGTTCTCAGAAAAATTCAAACTCAATAACCTCTAGACAAGATTACCTATAAATGGCATACTCCAGAGTGTAACTAGTCAGTACTCCTCTCCACTAATGATCTACAACTTGGGTCCACATCAGATCTGCATCCTTGTTATCCCATAAAATTGGCAAGGGCAATTTTATAGATAACCTTACCAAATTTTTGTTCCGGTCCCTCGTCAAGGATCCCTTACGTTCGAAACGTTGCAAAATCACTTCCCGGGAAATCTAGTTTTCCGAACTTAGCCTTTTTTGGTCTTTTTTGGTCGGGTGCACATAATGACTATGCAACATAAAATTTAGATGCACCCCCGTGAAAACCTTTGGCACATGCTTTCTCGTGTCAACAGGAATTTTGGTGCGCCTCACTATGTTGAGTCTTCCTTGCATACGCCAAGGTGCATGCACCTTCCTGTCAACAAAACATTTTTTGCGCCACTTTTTGGTGCACATATTCCTATGTCGACACCACTTTTGGGGCGCCAAAGGCGTGCATATTTTCTATGTTGGAAAACATTTTGGTGCGCCAAAGGGCGCATGTTTTCTTGTGTCGACAGCTCTTTTGGTGCGCCACTTGAAAATTTGGTGGCACATTTATTATCACCTCGCATATAAATAGGTGCGTATGTGCTGTCATTGTCACCAAACACAATCACGTGATTATTTTTCTCTGTACCGTCATCGCACCAGCCCTGTCGCTTTCGAATATTTTCGTGGACCTGTTTACACACTTCTCCACTATTTATCCTGGTAAGAGGTCCTCTATCTTTTGTGCACTTTGTGTTTGTGGTTTTTGGCTACTTGTTGGTATGGATTAGATTGGAAAGACTGAAATCATGAGCTTGCCCCCCCCCCCTTGCTGTCTTTTCCATTCTTCCACTTGTTCTTCCCCCTCTTTCTAAATCTGCTGGTAGAGGAAACTCTGTCCTGAAATGATGGCTTGAAACCCTTTGTTTAAGCCCCTTCATCACCCAAACGACCCTGCAAAAGGAGCTAAACCATATGTAAAACCCCTCAAAGGAAGAATTGAAGCCTAAAAATAAACTGTATTTTTCTTCTCCCTTGGCGCATCTATCACCCCTGTTACACAAAGAGTAGCCACGCCAATGGCGCACATTCCCTGCTTGCTACATAATGAAAAGTTGCACCCTCAAGGTGCAGTTCCTTAGTTTGTTGCAAAAACTTTCCTCGCGCCCCCTCATGGCATGCCAAACTCATTTTTTGCATCATTAAAACCTCCACCCTTTGGCGCACCTTGTGTCTGTGCAACACCAGTCAAACTTGCGCCAAGTGCAAAGCTTTAAACGGCGTAGGTGCATCCCTCATTGCAACAACATCATGTTATGCATAACTTCCATGTGCCGTGCCAAGTTCTCTTTAGCACACTAAAACCATATGTTACAAAAACCTTATATGCACCTCTGGCGTACCAAAGTTCCATGCAACATAAAAATTATATGCGCCACGGGCACATCCTGTTCCCGTGTAACATAAAGAATCCATGCACCCTTTATAAAATGCATATGGCGCAGGCACACTTGTGCTTATAATAACAAAGAATGTAATCTATAGTATCCATGCACCATGTGCCCTTTGGCACTGATTTCTCCCCTGCAGCATCCCTTTCCTGTGCGCCTTACTATTTAACCCTGTAACCTGCAGTATTCATGCGCCCTGCGCCCTGAGGCCTTTAAATTACTAACTCTTTCTTCTGTCAACATTTCAATGGAAAATCAAATAACTGACATGGCTTTCTTAAATTGGGTTTCACTTCTTATTTTTGTAGATCAGTAACTAAGTTCAGAAGAACATATGTTAACATCAAGCAAGAAACCTATCAAATCTAAAGGCAAAGCCAAGCTCACGGAAGAAGAAATGAAGTATAAATATCAGAGGGTCAGAATGCCTGAGTCCCAGGTGGAGTGTGACCTAGATATCAGAGACTCAGAGCTCAGACAGATTGATATGGAGGAGTTTTGGACCAGAACCAGGAAGGTCACACGAAGTCCATGGATGGACAAATTGATAGGCTTATGCAGTTAATAATGAATTTATGATGGTGGTATACCGATGCTACAACAAAGACATAAGATGTGGTCACAATGAGAAGGGAAAGGTTATAATCAACCTCACTACCCGCCATTTTGAAATAATGCTCGGCATCCCTCACCACCAGAAATTTGTAGCCTTAGCTGCGAAGACTGCATCAAAGCCTGGGATGACAATGAAGATCAGTGCATGTAGCTGATGAACGAGGTATATCTGAAAAATAAAAAGGTGGTGACTCAGTGGCCATAGGTCATTCATCGCAGTGACTTCTCAGAGGAACTCAACAACACCATTACATTCCTGAGTAGAGTCTTTGGGCTTCCTGACGCCCATTATTTTCACAAATTGATGCTGCAGTATTTGGAAAAAATGAACAAAAATGTGCCGATCAACGCTTTGAGTGGGAAGAAATCATAAGTAGCACAATATCAAAGCAGCTAAAACACCTTACCACAATAGGGAAGTTCTACATGAATTCCTATGTTGTTTATGCTGCAGCTTCATAAAGGGACTACCCAGCTCTGATGTGGAGTGGGGTTTGGCCCCAAGTTAAAATCTATGAATATTATCCAGAACTAAAGCTGGAAAATAGCATCCCCCAATTTACAAAGATCAATGATGCATTTTTCTATTTCATCATCTGCCTGTTGAGGCCGAATATGACTCACGGTCGTACAACCAAGAGCATCATGGCAGCCACAGAGAAATGGGGGGCCATGTTCACTCAATTCCCCACATTCACTTATCTAAGGGTGGCTAACTTCTTGGGGGAGCCAACTAAACTACCAAGGTATGCTGGTCCCAAATTGATTCTACTAGAGCTATCAAGACAGCTAATCACCTACCATGAGAAATGCCTTAAGAGAAAGAAGGGTGGAACTCCTTTCCCCCTCACAGTGGGTAGGTATACATGTCTCAATCACCACAAGGAAAAAGACATGGTCGCAGATCTGGAGCTGCTGAATCTGAAACATAATTTCCCAGCAAGGCCCACCTTCGACCCGAGAAATTGTCTTCCTAGGGCCAAGCTCGATCCAATCCATATCCCTCAAATCAAAGATATCTACATCGCTATATATCATGAGGTTAAGCTTAGGAGGAAGGACCATTCTCATTTGGCCCTAGCAGAAATCATCTGGTACGGGGTGGCCATCATCCCCAAAGGCTACCAAACTACTGAGCAGGAAGTGGATCAAGTGTATCTTGACATAGGTGGGGACAATTGGCCTTTCACAGCAATTGATAGAACTAAAGCACCTTAGACAATTGAGGAAAGGGTCAACGAAACTCTGCGCAGAACAGAACATTGGTGCCGAATGAACGGGCTCATCTACCTCGGAGTCGATTTCACAACCTCTCCATTGGGTAACGCACCTCCTTGATCAAAAAAATAGCCAAAAGGCAAGGGTAAAGGTAAAGAGGGTGAATCTAGTTCCACCCAAGAGGAAGCTCCAGAAATTCCTCCTTCCGCTTCATAAGAACGGGTTAAAATCCTGAAAAGCACAGAAGAAGAAGTGGAGGAAGATGTTCCAATAGGAATATCCACTCAAGATGTGGCCATGGCTGTAACAACTGAGGTCCCTTCTATTCCTTCTCCTTCTCCTCCTTCCCCTCCTTGAGTGACTCAAGTGACCATTCCTTTGGTCGTGTCCTCTCCCCCTTCTTCTACTATTCCTCCTGCTTCTTTGTCCATCTTCTCTTCTCTTGCGGACCTGTCCCCGTCCATTTCTTCCCTTATCTCTAAGCTCCCCTCCCTTCCTATGTCTTCCTCTCCTATAGTATCTCTTCCTCACATGAGCACTTCCTCGGCCTTCCTCTCGATGCCACCACCACGTGTTTCCACCTTTTTCCCTTCTTCCACTGTAGCTGCCCCCTCTTCTATTTCTAGCCCTTCTCCCATAAGTCCATCTTAGATCTCCCAGCACCTGAGTTAGCAGAAAAGGAAATTTCCCTTCGCTCTGATGGACTTCTCCATAATCCCGTCAAAAGGGGAAAAGAAGTAGAAGCCCATCACACACTTCTCTCAGAGTGCTTCGGGAGAGAGGGTAATGGAGATCGCATACCCCAATCCTCTAAAGGATAAAAAGGATCTGTCCTCGATAGATTATACAGTGACTCAAGTCACAATGGGGATGTCTTCTGAAAGCCTTTAGGGAGAGGCCCTATCTATAGTCGACACCCTCTGCAAGAAGCTTCAAGAGGAAAAAGAAGAAAAAAGGCTGTTGAAAGACCAGAATAGGCATCTTCTCCATGACTTACAGAATATGGGTAGTGCACCTCCCACAACTGCCACCAAAACTCTTGAGCCTTTAAGTTAGGATAAAAATTGATGAATATGCAAAGATTGGCGAGCAGGGTATGGCAGTTTCTTCCTGGAGGAGCCAGATCCTTAAAGACAGTGAAAGAGTAATCTCCAAGTTCACCGATTTTTATTTGAACATCAACAAGGTGAACAAGGAACTCCAGGCGTTAGCAGGACCCATATTAGAAGAGCTGGACTATGCTAGGCTGCAGCATGAGACCTTTCAAAAAAGAATTGACTGTTCAGTCAAAGATCTGGTTAAGTTCGGTGTTTTCAGTCATCCTAGAGCCCTCAATAAAGTCCTTTCCACTCTGGATTACTGGATGGATCAACTAGAATTCGTCCTTGAAAATATCGATAAGGTGAAAGAAGAAGCCCTAGACGCAATGCACCAAATGGAATAGATCGTTCTCAACATGTCCCCATGGTTACTTACTCCTTTCACCTTAAGGAAGGTTAATGAAACCATTCATATTTTTAAGGAGATCGTTTCGCAAGGGCTGGGGCCAGAGGTCACTTTTGATGCAGAGTCCATCAATAACCTGCTGGCCTGTCGAGACTTCATTGGATTCCTAATAGAAGTAGAGAAAGAATATTCCAAACTCCCAAAGAAGCTCATAGATGAGTGGGAGACTTGCGAGGAAATCCATGAGCGACACAAGGATCCTTCCTAGGATCAATTAGAGCATATGATCAGCAAGTTCATGGAATACCGTGCCCAAATCCACATCTTGTCACCCGAGCAGTAGCAGTAGGATATCCCCTTTCAGCCGCGGGATGACGATGATGAATAATCTCTCTCTTCTTTGACTTTATTTTTGTAAATTTCTAAAGCATGTTGGCACGAACGATGACATCATCCATGTTGCACCATGGGATGATGCCATCCATCAAGTTGTTAAAAGTCAACATGACTTTGAGATATTTTTGTAGATATTTTGTGAATAGGTGGTTAGTTCCTTTTTGCCTTCCTTCTTCTTCTTCTTCTTATATAAATACTCAAATACTTTTTGTATTAGAGGGGTGGATACTTTTCAGATGAAAAATAGAAGTGAGAATAAAATACTTTGAGCTTTTTGTAACAGAAGGAAATATTAATACAATATTTAGAATTTGTGCTGAATACATGTGTTATTTGCATTAGATCTTTCTTAAGTCAAATCTGTGTGTTTATCCTATTGGATCTACTTCTGTTTTATTGTCATTTATTCACCAGTATTGCTTTGTTTGTTTATGTAAGTAGGTTTGGCTCTGTTTACTACCAATCCCAAAACATAAACCCTCTGACCTTTCTGTTTTGGAATTCATTTCTTTTCTTTCTTCGGATCTGATCTTTCTTCATCCTCTCTTCCATTCCTTTCTTTCCGTAGTCAGAAATAACCCTACTGGGATGAGATCCCAAACCCCCGAAGGTAGAATATTGTGAGACTTACATAGATTCCTACTGGTAGAATAGCAATAAACCAGTTTCACTTTGTTGACTGAAAGAGGGGCTATGCCCTACACACTATTGACTCGTCTATCCATAAATCTACCCAAGTGACAAATTTTCGAACCAACAATCCTACAAAATTTGGTAGTCTTATTTGTTCCACATATGCGATCCATAATGCTAACTTGATCTAGACGCATAGGCTGAAAGCTATTGATATAGTTCTACTGGGAAACAGTAGAAGAAGGTCTCATATAAATTATGGTAGAGGTTCTCTTCTACCCATCTACGTGCATTAAACTCAAGTCCAGTGTTGAATCTCTGAGAAATTCATCCTCTGTGCTCTTGAACCACGATTCAATATTTTCCAATGTTAACCACTCTGTCATTCCTCACAACATATATCATGATGTATGTTATATCTCACTATAACTTCAAAAAGAGGTCCTGGAAATGGAACCAAGATGTATTCATTTTTAACCCCATCACAACAAGAAGGAATCCCATATGTACTGGCCTATCACCTAACGAAAGCTAAGCACTCACCTGAGGCACATGCGGGTACTGAGTCTCTCTTTTATGTGAGTTTAATGGCAAACATCATCTATGATTAGTGTAAGATTTTTTATGAGGGAGGTTGAAAAATACAAGAACCATAGGGCTTAGAACGGCCTCTAGATCCTTGCAGTCTTTTTAGAACAAGTGTTTTAATAGAATCCAGAACATGCATTATGACAGAAATAATTATACAAGCATTTATTCATAGCATGAAAGGAAGGAGAACTTATAAGAGAGAAATATGCATTAGAAATGTATATATTATATCAGTAACCTCAATACATTCATTGATTCATTAAAGAGTGTCACAGAGAGCAGACCGCAGTCATGCATATCACTAGACTTGTGTAACTAAGTTATCAAAAGAAAAATTATAACTCCATGACCAATACATTCTCTCCTGGATGTAATTATCCACTAACAAATTCTTCATAGTAGTTTTACAAAGCTTAGCCCATACTATATCTCAAAATCACCATGTATATCAAACTCATTCTCTCTCTCTTTTACTCGGCAAGCACTTATATTTATAATTCTCCTATACTGCCAACTCACCTTCCAGCACCCTCAGATATGGTGCCAAGTTTCAAATGTGGTCCATGAGAGCATGCTTCTCTAGGCTTGAAATTTCCACTTTATCTCATGATGTTCTTCTAGAAGATTCCATCCAAGGCATGCTCTTTCCTGGGCTAGCCTATCACCAGGATGACACCTTATCCACATGCAACCGATCATGCTTTTCACATGTTCTACCCTGGGTGCTCAAATTGACTAATTCTTGAGTCTTCTTTCACACATTGCATGTGCTATGTGCTTCCTTAAACCTTTCTCTCGTGTGCTTTTGCCTTGCATGACTTTTCATAGCTGGAACCCTGCGCGCCTATGCGCCTTCATACTTGGATAATATTATAGGGAGGCAACATTACTGAAGGCAAGTTGCTGGGGAATATTTTTTCCAAAGAAGGGATCAACATAGATCACGAAATATTTTAAGAAATCCAACAGATTCCTCTTCCCACAAGCAAAAAGGGTGTTCGCTATTTCTTTGACAAGATAAATTTCCTGAGGAGATTCATTCCAAATTTTGTAGAACTGACTATGAGCATTTCTCAAATGATGAAAGGAAAGAAAACCTTTGGTTGGTATTCTGAAGGTAAAGAAGCATTTAAAGATACCAAGAAAGCCATTTTTAAAACTCCCATCTTAGCATGTCTTGATTTTAGCAAGGATTTTATCATCTATTACTATGCTATTGAAAATACCTTGGCTGTTGTGCTAACTCAGGGAAATTATGAGAATCATGAAATTCCAATTTCATTCATGACCTATGTTTTAAAATATCATGAATTAAAATATACTATGATGGAGAAACATTATTTTGCAGTGGTCAAAGTTGTTAAGCAGTTTCATTTTTTATATTCTTAATTCTCACTCTATTGTGTTTGTACCTGATACAACCATCAAATCTATTCTTACACAAAAATATTTTAGAACTAAGAGAGGAAATGGGGTAGCAAAGGTCCAAGAATATGACATTGATATCAAGCCAACTAAGCTAGTCCAGGGTAAAGGCTTGTGTGAGCATATTGCTGATTGGGACTGATGAAGAATTATCCACAAAAGTAGTTAATGTTCCTATTGTCCTCTTCCTCAGTTAAATAGATGAGTGGTATGTTGATATTGCACATTTTCTTACTTATGGATAATTTCCATCCCATTTGAGTGCCAAGGAAAAGAGATCTATTAAGCTAAGGTCTCCATAGTATGTATTATGGAAAAATGTTTTGTTCAAGCGAGGCATAGATGGAAGATTCCTTAAATGTGTCGACAAAGAGCAACAGAAGAGGTTGATTTCATCTTTTCATGATCATGATTATTGAGGGAACTTCTATTTTTGTTTTACTACCCATAATATCCTTCGTGCAGGGTACTATTGGCCTACATTGTTTAGAGATGCATCAAAATGGGTAGGTAAATGTGAAGCCTGTTAGACTTTTGTTGGAAGACCTAAGTTGGCTTATTTACCACTCAAACCAGTAATGATTTATGAACCTTTTTAACAAAGGGGATTAGATTTCATTAGAAATATGAACCCACCTTACAGTGTTGGACATACTCACGTGCTAACTGCTATAGATTACTTCACAAAGTGGGTAGAGGCTATTCCAGTCAAAATCACTACTTATAAGGTGGTGTGTAACTTCATCAAGGAGAACATCTTCATAAGGTTTGGTGTACCAAACAAGATTGTGACTGATAATGCTTCAAATTTTTCTTCTTTTGAGTTGACGAATTTCTGTTATGGCTATGGAATTTCCCTTTCTCATTATTTAGATTATTATCCTCAAGGGAATGGGTAAGTAGAATCAACAAATAAGAATCTGGTAACCATCATTCAAAAGTTTTTCAATGAATCTCAAAGGAATTGGCACAAGAAGCTCTATGATGCCCTCTGGGTAGATAGAATTACAACCAAAAGAGTAATTAGGATGTCTCCATTTCAGGTGGTGTATAGTGTTGGAGCTCAGCTACCAGTAATAGTGGAATTATTAGCCTTCCACTTGATGAAGGTTATTGAGGACTCAAGTGTCATCAGTTCCCTGGACAAGAGAATCATATACCTTTAGAAGCTGGATGAAGACAGAATGAAGGTTTTTGATAGGATCTCATCTCATCAACTGAAGGTGAAAGATTTATTTGATAAGAAGGCTATGCCCAGAGATTTTCATGTGGGAGATATTGTTCTGTTGTGGGAAAAAATACATGAACCTCAAGGAAGCCATGGTAAGTTTGATTCTCTTTGTCTTGGTCCTTTCAAAATCAGACACTTTGTTGGAGAAAAATATTTCTACTTGGATTATATGAATGGATCCTCTCTCCCACTTCCTTATAGTGGGTAGTATTTTAATTTGTTTGAGTCCTAAGTGATTTGGGTAGTCATTTTATATATATTGTGTCCAGTATTTTGTTTGTTTTAGTTTTTCCTTTTTGGTTTGTTTCCCTTCCATGTGTGTTGTCTTCTTTATTGGTTTTACTATTGAATCTATTTAACCAATGGATAAGGCACTGATCTACTTTCGTAGAGTTTTTCTATGGTTCTTGATCTTGCCTCATTCCTCTTTCCAAGCTAAGCCATCGCCAGAAAGAGTTAGTTGTTGTCACCCTCAAAATTCCCCTCATTTTTAAGTCAATATTTCAAAAGAATTCAGTTAGTACCTTTGAGAGATGTTTAAATAGAGTGAGAAGTCTGGAGAGAGAGAAAAATTGTGCTTTGAAGAAATGGGTGCTCATCCGCTGTCTCACCCTATTAATTTAGAATCTTGTAGTACACATGGTTCCCATCTGGAGGCTTGAGAATTATTTCCTCCATTTGAATGAGATTGTCAAATCCTTTTCTATGGTCATGGATCACATCGATCCTGGTATTGTTTATAGTTCTTCTTTCCACAAGGAGAAGTTTACTTTCCGAGCATAAACAATGGAGCTTTCCCACTCTATATTTTTCCCATAGTCATGGATGAAGGGTGAATCTTCCCTGTCAATTAATATTCTAACATCTATGAGTAGGTGGACATTTATGATTAGATGTGGGAAGGTAGGTCATCAGGTCACTTTTGGAAATTAGGTTTTGTATGAAGAAAGGTAGTGTTTGATTGAGGCCCAAATCGGCTAAGTATAGAAGGATTAGCAGAAAACACCATGTGTCTCTTCGGTGCACTTTTGGTATGGGACATAAAAGCAAATACTCCAAATGAGTGCCATCCCTCCATGTTTCTAGAGTCTGAAAAGAAAAATCTAGCTAATAAATCAGCTAAGTATAAGGTTCCGGTGGAAGCCTACATGCGTCCTGACGGAGCACCTCTAAAGGCCATGTCCAAAGTAGGGTCATAAGTTTGCACAGAATCACCACATGCCTCACTGGCACAACTTCAGAAGTGATACCCAAGGGACATACCTCAAATGAGTGTGGAGCTTTCACATGTCTAGAACCCAACATAGTCCCTCCTAAATAAGTATAAGGGACCTAGCCAAAAAATGGAGAAAGACGAGTACGTCTAAATTAGTTAAGTACAAAAGGATCGACAGACGACACCACATGTTTCATCGGTGCACCTTCAAGGTTCAAAGCCAAAGGTGGTTCCCCAAACATGCACCATCTCTCCACATGCCTCATCAATGCAACTTCAAAAGTGCAATCCAAGGAGAGACCTTGAACTAGTGTTAGCCCTCCACATGTCTAGGGTTTGATAGAAGTCAAATGGGTAGCACACCTGAATTGACTAAGTATGAAAGAACTGGCAGATCTCACCATGTGTCTCTTCAGCACTCTTTCAAGGGTCAAAACCAAAGGTGGTCCCCTAAATGAGTGCCAACTTTCCACGTGTCCTAGGTCTGAAAAGGGAACAGAGTCAGCCATTGAATTGGATAAGTATAGAAGGGTTTGTGGAAGCCTCCACGTGTCAGCTCAGCGCAACTTCAAAAGAAAAATCTGGAGGAAAGTCCTAAATGTGTGTGGAGCTTCCACATGTCTAGGGTAGGACCTTTGACCCCACCAAAGAAAGGAGACGTAGCCAAAACACAAAGAAACAAGGTGAGGCAGTGGAAGGAGCCACGTGTCTCTTCGGTGCTCTTTCAAGAGGCAAATACAAAGAAAGTATCCAAATGAGTGAGAATCCTCCATGTGTCCTAGGTCAGACATAAAGCTTTTGCTAAAATGAAGGGAAAAATTCAAATGTTAAGCCTGCATCGAAATTCAAAGTGAGAAGGTGGGTCGGTGGAGGACTTTGAGGTTTTTAGCCTTATTTTCATAAAAGGCCTAAATTAAAAAAGTGAATTGCGCCCCCACTCATGCCAAGGGAAAAATTCAAATATCAAGCCCGCATGAAGAGTTAAAGTGGGGAAACGGATTATTAAAGCCTTTTGATATTTTGAGCCTTGTTTCCAAGAGGGAGAAGTAAAATTTTGATCCCAAATAAAATTTCAAAGTAGAGAGGTGGGTTGGTAGAGAACTTTGAGGTTTTGAGCCTCGTTTCTAAAAGAAGTAAAATTATAAAGTGAGACATGAATCTGTTATCACTTAGGTAATGTCATGTGTCAAACCCAAATGTAAAATGTGAAGTTGTGGGCTTGTGGGGCTGTGAACAAATTCTGAACTTTTGCATCTTTTGCGCTAAAGGTGTAATTTCAATTTTGGGCCTGCGGATCCATTTTTGTGTTTTTGCTATTTTTGTATGGATTTGATTCAAATATTCCAATGAGCATAAATTTTGCTCCAGTGCTCGAATTTGACAAATTTTATACTGTTGGAAAGGTCTTAATCTCCTATATGCCATGGAAGCATAAAAAACTATTTTCAGCACGAGTTAATGGTTGGAAAACTAGAAAACATCTTTCACGCCATTAATACATGATCTGATTTCTTCAAGCAGATCATATTTGATCTGATTTCCATCCTTGCTTCTCCAACATGCCAAACAGACATGGAAAGTTGACTAGATATCTTGATTTGGGTGAAAATATTGAAAATTTCTCTCAAACCTTTAATGCGGGATCTAACTACTTCAACTAGATCAAATCTGATTTGATCTTCCATCCTTCCTTCTTCAGCACACCAAATCCATGTAGAACCGGATTTGATAGATTGTAGGTGGATTTGTAGGGGCATTGATGGTTAGTGGTTGGGCACCAAATCAATTTTTCTTCCTTCCTTTCTTCCCCTCTTTTGGCTTCATCTATAAATGTAAGAGCTTGGCTCATTGCAAAAGTTTGGACTCTGATACTTTTGAAGTGTAATTATAGTCAAAAGTGAATCAATACAAAAGGATTTTCCCCTTTTATCTATCTTCCTCCATTGCCTCCTCTTACTTACCTAAAATTCATGGATTATTCATCTTCTACAATAAGATACTTTGTGTTCTTATTGATATGATTTCTAGAAAGTTGTGTCTATGGAATGATATCTTATGTTATGAATGTGAATGAGTTTGTTCTGTATCACTCTTTCTCAATATGTATAGGGTTATAATCTGCTATCTATATTTCCTGAAAGTGTTGTTATATTCTTCTCTTTCCTTTCTTCAGTTCTTCCATTCGTTTTTATTGACAATATTTTGGTATAAAAGCATTTGAAGATGTCAGGGGCCTAGCCTTAAGATGAAAACTGTACAATTTTATATAAGCTTTGTTTCTTGTTTTCAATAAGGGAACCTCTCCATAAAGAGGAGGTACTTGTTGTCCCCTAACTATGGTTTTGATTAATTACCATTTTAAAACCCAACAACCTCAAACCTAAGTCCCATAGCTTGATAGGTGATCCCATGTGTCCCAATCACATAGAACATCCTAACAACATTCTGGCCATTCAGGGGGTCCAGTGATTTGGTGACAACAGGTCCCATATACCACCTCATAGGACTAGGTTCCCACACAAGATACATGTTACACATGGTACATTTAGGACCACTTCACGACATCATTCTCCACATGCACGAAATAATCCTACTCTACACATCAAGAAACATACACTTTCACATGAAAATGTGTCATTATATCATATTCACATGCGTTCCTCTTTAATATTAGCATATAATGGTCCTTTTCCTTTTTCATCATTTAATATATCACTATGGTATTCACACTTGGGGGGGTATATAATTCCCCTTGCTACCTAATGACACACTCGTATTCTAGGTTCAAACATGATTTTTGAGGGCACAGTTACAAACATAAACCTCACTTTACACGCACACACACACACGCACACACGCGCGTGCGCGCGCGCGCGCACACACACACACACACACACACACACACACACACACACACACACTCAGGGAGACCTTGATTCCCTTACCTAATCATAGGATTTCATATTCTAATAATACAAAAACATTCAGATATTTTCAATAATACAAAACATCATCTTAGATCTTGGCTAAATATATATTTTTGTGCTTATACTATTCCATGTTGCATTTTTCCTATCATGTTTGTTTGATTCATAGTATGATCTATTATTTTTACATGTACACATGCACATTGTACTTTAATCGGTGAGTGCAGGATATATATAAGGTATTACATGATGAAAGATGCTTGAAACTATTCTCTACAAGTCTAACTGACGATCCTAAGGGCGTCTACCTTACCTACCTTTTCCAAATTTAGGTGTTATTATTGAAATATCTACTACTTCACTTTCTATTCAATTCATATATATATAGTGAAATATTATTAATTATTTTAATATGGTAATGAGTGCTTCATGTGTAGCATTTGTCTTGCAAGCTTACTTCTAACCATGGTTATCTACTTATATTGTTTACTTGTGTCTTTTATTTTATGATTGTGACTTTTTTTCCATTGTTTTTGGGTCATGCCATATGAATTATTTGAAGGCCTTAAATCTATTGTTAAATCTTAAATGGTGTCCATGTTTTCCACCAACTATTATGTTCTCCTCTTGATGTGTTATTACATGTTTAAGTAGTTTATATTACATTATGTCATGATTGTTTATCACTAACACTTCTTGTTATATTTCTTTATATTGTTTTTCATGTGCCATGGTTGTTACCATCCACATGCCACAACCCCCTACAGGAATTCTTATTTAGACATGTACATAAAATATTGGTCCTCTCATTTAGGCTACACTCATATTTATCCATCTCCCGAACCCCAAACAAGGGGGAATACCATCAAGTGTTTATTTCACCCTCTTAATAGCTTAAACATTAGAGACAAAATGGTACAACAAAAAATTGGGTAGAATAGAGACTTAGAGAATGGTCCAAAATCAAATATTGGCCATTAATAATATAGGGAAAGAAGCACCTAGATCAGATAGTAACAATGGGTATTATTGTCCCACTTGTGTATTTTTTTCTTGGGGGAAAAATAGGAATTTTAAAGTTGGCACAATTTCTCAATGATAGTTTTACATAGGATAAAAATTATATTCAATTTCAGTTTACTATCTAGAAAAAAGGAACAAAATAAATAACATGTTTCATACTTTGGGCAAGGGAACTAACTAATTTTCTTTCTCAATTCACATTTTTCCTACTGGAATCTAATAAGGCATGAAACCTAGGGAATATACGGGTTCATCAATATTTTTGGAATGAAGTGTCATCCATGATCAAGTACTATTAGGTTAGTGACCATCTATAGTGGTACTTATCCATGGGTATTTTTGGAAGCGTCATGGAAAAAGTGCAAAGATAATCACTCTCCCAACACTCTTCCTCTAGTGGCAGGATACCTACATCCTAAGAGTATTCACATAATTTTTGGAATTGATCAGTCCTGACCCATCCTACCATCTCCAAGGTAAATCTCTTTAAGGAAATAATACATAGGGACATTCTATCCTCTCTCTCTCAACATGCAGGTGTACTCTATCCTTGTTTTACTTTTTTATTTTACACATTTCTATACATATAATTCCTATTTATCTAAGTTAAATTTCAATTTCATATACTATGAGCATTGAATAAACTTTTCTTCTTTTGTAGTTATGTCCTTATCTTGAAAAAAGGAATACACAACCATAATAATGAGCAATCTCAAGCACAATATGCTTAATAAAAGGCAATATTCAGTTAAAAACATAGTTATCCTTATCACTACATGCAAAAGTTTCCATTAGGTTTATTATCCCATCTTAGACTCCATCCATGTCCTATAATTTCTATTTGACATGTTATTAGTTACAATATCATTTGGCTCTCCACAAGATACACACTTCATATCTACTTTGTGCTACCAAATATTCATTCACTAACATAAAGTAGGGGTTAATATAGACTCAAAATTAGGCACTTATTAATATTACATTATGCCTAAGTATGTCATTATATGCATGATTCCCAAACAATAAAAATAGACATTGATAACACTTTCTTTTCTTTACATTGACATTTTTTTACCTTCCCATGATTTCATCCTCTACTTTACTATAATTATCCCATTACTTTTGAACATCACACAATGTGCTACTCGGATGAAAATTTCATAATTTATCTTTGGAGACTTATAGACATAAGCACTTAGTGAGGGACAATAGAGTTCAACACTATTTTCCCAATGTGGATGCTTTTGTCGCTTCACTTGTGTTCTTACATTTTAAAATTACACTACACTCATTTATCTTTCCTAAACTTGTATTGATCACTTTGGGTCAGCTTCTAGTGGTGTTAATGTCAAAATTCAAGCAAAGGAATCATATATATACACAACTATTAACTATTCTAAGGGGAATTTCAGGTTACTATTTTATATCTACTACTTGGGGAAAAAGAAGAGGCTTAAGGAATGCAATTGGGATAAATCATTCAATACATAGGGAGGGAAATATTTTGAATCGCATGAAACACAGTATATCGAGGAAAAGTATTTGTATCTCATTATATTAGTGTAACTTACAAAAGGGAAACCTAGTTTTAAGGGACATAATTTATATCACATGCACACAAGAACTATATTGAGACTCAAATGTAGTGTAATGATCAGTGACAATTACATTGAACTAATTATGGAGGTCATTCTTAGTTAAGAGTTCACGCATTCTATTTAGTCTAGTACATTCTTGAGTCTTGTGCAGGTAGTTAGGGTTTGTTTTGTAGTTACAAGTGTGACATGATAACCCTACATTGAATTATATGTGACATATCAAAGTGAATTTGACATTATCATATAATTAAGTAACTAGATCCACACTCAACTCTAGGACACTAGCACCGAATTTAGACATTAACACCTAGGTGATATTGTCCCCTTTTGGGTGATACTATTTAGCATAGCCTTCAAATTCATATTTTCATGACAACACACAAATAGTATAGATTGAGCCTATTCCACCATCTATCCATCCCATATTTAGTTAAAATATCAACTAAGTCACTCCTATCCTCTCATTGGTTGTACTTGTTCATCATTATATGCTAGTATATTGTATGTTTTTGATATATCTAATTTACTCCATTCCTATGATTAAGATTTATTTTTTTAAATAAATATATCCACCTTTATTCATTGCCACATGAATTCAAGGCTTCTTTATTAAACGTGTTTTAATAGAAAATATCTCTGGTCTCAACATATGTCGTAAATTTTTACTTACACAAATGGGTATTTACCCTCTTGCATTCATCCATTATCCCACTACTGTGTGAGGCTTTGATGTCATCCCACATCCTAGACTTAGAATTATTACTTTTTATCTACTTATTGATAGCTAGTCCTAAGACATCACATACTACATTTAAACTTATGGAAATTGATTTGTAATACAATTAATTTTTGGTTTGTCGTTGGCTTGATAATATTCAAGTTATCTCATTTAATTTTGAGCAATCAATTTTATACATAATATAATTGATTATATTGTACATGTTGATTCTGATCCTTATCAATATCACAAGATAGGTATGTATAATATACAAGAACCTTTGGTCCCACATTCACCATAACCTATTCCTAGGGGTGAGTTATATACATATGTTGCTAGCAAGACTAAAAATTTTAAGCGTTTGTTGGATGTACCTCCACATATTGAGTCACATGTAGACACTCCTCTTACGAATCCACCAAAATATTATTTTCCTATAACACCACCACTTGATACTCCTAATCTATTATATGGTATTTTAAAACATCCTTATGTGATTTTGTATGCTACTAATAGTGATGATGATACAATCAAACTCACAAATGATAATTTACCCAAACTCAATTTTAATCCTATTAATTCATATGAATCTATGTTTCATTCTCTCTTTATCTCTAGTAAGCCCATACATTAATGGATTAATGACACTTCCCCTAGTGCAAGTGGTTCACCTCCTAATCATATTGAATCTAATGATAAGTGCATTGATCCTATGACTAATAAAATTAATAGTCTAGATGCTTTAACTCATAACTGATTTGATCATTTGGATATATGTAGTATTTTTTCACTTGGTTTATTGTATCAAGAATGTATGATGTGTGAATTGAGTGTGAAGGTTACAAGTTCACCACTAGAGAACGTGGGACTTAGATTTTGTATCTCTAATATTACACAGTTGGCCATTTGGGTCAAATTATCACCTCTTGATTGATTTATTTTCCTTTATTGTCTTTGGATTTGGATGGAAATGAGAAAACTAACATCCTCAATTGTGTTTTTTCATTTGAATCGGTCACCTTGGTTTATTGTCTCCTTAGATTAATTTTGGTATTAATTATTATAATATCATCTTTAAATCCACTTTATGGGTTTTTTGGATCCAACTTGTATTATATATGATTTAATTAATGTAATATTGTTTAAGGAGGTATGTGGCCACCTAATCATGAACTAGGTGGGACCCACCACCTCTCAAAGCGTGCCACTTTTCCCAAACCCATATTAGGGCTAAAAGTGGAATTTGTAAGAGGTGATTTGATTATTGAGGGTCTCATTTACACTAAAATCGATCCCCTGGGCCCTACATATGGGTAGAGGAACCCTTTCTAAGGTTTAAAGGGATTGAACCTATCTTGTACACATCTACATTTATGATATTATTTTGTGATCCACTTGGGGATTTGGAGAAGATTTTATTTTGTTTTAATTTTAATTTTATGAGATTGTCCTCTATTAAGACTCTTGTCTTGTCCATGATATGGACTTGGGGTGTCTTGGTTTTGAAAAGGGGATGTGTGACACATGCTACCCTCTCATCGGTGTGAATATTTTATCCCTTCCTTACTTATTCCTCCATTTTGGAGGAGGTTATGAATTCTTGTCTCATTTTTACACTTGGAGTTTTGGAGATATTAGAGGAGAAAGGAACTTGGAAGGATTAGATTTAATTTCAAGTTGTATTTCTTCATCTTGTGAGCTAAGCCTCAGACCTCTTGGAATTGTTTAATGTTTTCAACTAAATTTATGGGTTGGTTTTCTTTTTTTGGATGTAGGGTTGTATGTTTTGTTGATCTTGTTTCCTTTTTTTCTCCATCCATATCCCTTGGTGATGGAATTTGGAGTGTTAGGGAAGATGGAAGAAACCCATCTTTCTCCCACATAGATTGATGGGAAATCCATGATGTGATTTATATTTTTTCCTCTGTCATTTTGTTGATAAGGGAAATGAGTCTCCATATGGTTTGGAACTCATTTCCATTCCTTACCAAGGAAACCTCCAAGGTTTGAAATAAATTTACAAGGAGGAGTTTTGAAGTGTTTTGGGATTTGAAATAAATAAGGAGTTTTGGGGTATTAAGGATTTTTAAAAAGTTGTGAATTTTATTGGTTTATTAAAAAAATGTGATTATATGTGCACTCTTTTCCTCCTTCCTCTGTTGAGAATTATTGAGCGTCTTGTTTTTTCTTTGGTATATGATTTTAATGTTTTTTTGTGTGTATGAAATTTCATTTTTCCATCACCTTACTTGTGCAAGTTGGAGGCATGAATTATTTCACTACCATGGGCTTAGAGGGAATCTAACATGTCCTCAACTTATGTAGATGGCATGTAATGATACCAATTGGTTGGGTAGACAGCCAAGATACCTCTCTTTTGTTTGGAGATATTATTTTTGAAGATGGAGAATGGTTCTTAAGATTTTCATGGATTGTTATTTCTTGGACAAGAAAGGTTTTTTTTCTAAAAAAAATATCCATTTTGTTCCCTCTTTAGGGAGAATTTTCCACTTGGATTTAAAATTTTGTATAAGTTTCCTGTAAAAGAAGGGAAAATGTAAAATTCATTCTATTGAATGAAAAATCCTATTGTTAATTATGTTACAAAAAATGGGGCTTGAAAAGTATATGTTATAAATATTATCTCTTGTTTCATTTCAATGGTTTGCATATATGGGGTTATTGTTTTGATAAGAGGTAAAAAAATGTTTGAGGGGACCCTACCCTGAACAAATTCACGTCTCCATGAGAGTAGATAAATACATTACAAAACCATCAAAAAATTGATAATATAAAAGTCCATAATAAATGGGCTCCCCTAGGAACAATAGTAGTGAAAAAACAAAAAAAAAAAAACACAGAGGAACTAACAGTAGTATAGAAACTAATAGCCAAAAATATACAAAGATAGTAAATAAAACAAAACACCCCTCCCCAAATCATTTATAGGCTTTTTCAAGCCCCTCCAGCACCACTTCCCATTCCTTAGCTAGAGCATCTATGTTACCAGCCAAAGACACCAAATCGATACCTTTGAGAGTCACCTTTCTTTTCCTTCCCTGACTATCCACAACACTATAAGCATTAGTGAGCTGACCAAGAGTTTGGAAATGCTGCATAGTATATTTCACAATGACTACACTCCACTCTATGTATCTGTGGAGAATAGCACAAAAATGGTCCAACTCATTGTTTATGAAACCATATTATATTTGGCTTTTAAAACATCAATCTCTCTGCCATGCCCATTGCTGACTACTTCCTTAACCCACACTTTCATCTTATATCAATCATTGAACAAAAAATACACCAAGCTCTTGGTGAGTCTCATATCTCCCTTGAGTTCCTTAATATCTACCGTTATCTTAACAAGATGGTTCTCCCCTTTCATAGGTCCAACATGCCCCATAGCCTCAAATTTTTGTTCCAATTAAACATTGATAGGAGATGGAGAATCCTATTTACTAGACTCCCCTTTTGTGCTCAAAGAAACTCTAGGAACCTACTTGGATTTCATCTTCCTAAGATTCTGGGATGCCACAATTTCAACCTCATCTTTATCCTCTTTCGAGTCACCATCCTAAGGATCGGAATATTCACTCAAGTCTTCTTCCTCTGAGTCTGAGTAAACTCCATCCACATAAAATTCCATAGTTTTAGTTAGAGATCCAGACTTGTCAATATCCAGAGTAGATATTTTGACAAGAGCAAGAATAAATCCCTGATGGAGCGGGACAAAGACCCTTTTGGTTTTTAACTGAGAGATAGAAGAACTCAGGGAGTGAAAAAGAAAGTAGGGTAAGCTAAAATCCTCGCCTCTCTTGAAATGATTAAGCATATGAAGGTGGTAGGATTAAATGCATTTGTGACAGCCCTCAACAGTGAGAAATTTGATAAGGGTGAGATCCACATCGTCAAAAGGTTTAGGCAAAGACAGACGAAGATAACGAGTAAAGTGGGAAGTGATATTTTCATTACCTTTGAGAAAAAGGTTCAGCTCTTTAGAGGATTCTTTTTTGGGTTTATAGACCTCCCTCCCAATAGTAGGAAAACCCATCACTTTGGTGACCAAATCCACATAAATATCAATGCTAATCCCCTTCATTTCAACCATTGCACCTTTTTTTGTAGTCTTTTAAGTGCTGACAAAATCTTTACTAAGATTTTCAAAATGACCTTTGAAAATTTTTAGGAAGGGAAAAAAACCCTTACTATCAAACAGAGCCATGGCTTCAGGCATCACCCCTTCGAGATTAGTAGGTTCAGTTTTAACTAGTTCACCACTCATTTGGTTGCATGGAAAACTATTCACAAAAAAGCTAGAATTCTAAGTAGCCAGGGGATTACACGTAGGCCCAAAAATATTATTTCTCTAGGCACGGGAGGCAACAAAGGATTTCAAGACACACGGGTGGATCCCCTCCCAGATATTCATATTAGTTAGAAATAAATGCTCACTATTTCTATGAAAAATAAACATGATGAATTTGACAAACCATGAACTGACATTATTTGGTGACATGTCCATTTATGTCATTATGTAAGTGTGCTCGCACCTTGGGATCAAAAGCTTCCATTTCATTGATAAGTGTCAACTCATCACAATTAACCCCCATATTAGAAAAGTAGTTAGTGATAAAGTTAGCCTCCCTATAAACATGCTTGAAGGTAATAATTTCAAATAAATTTGGCATTTCCTTAATAATCTTTATAAAGTTTTGAATGTGAATAGAAATGGACCCTTTACTAGTAATGTTGTTAATTATGTTCATAGAGTCTCCTTTCACCTCCAAATTGGTGAAATTGTATTGAAGGGATATTGACACCCCCAAAAAAAACCCTACTACTTCAGAAACATGGTTTGTTTGAGTGCCAAGATTGTGATGGTACCTAGGAATAAATTTTCCTTTAGAATCCCATGACACCCCACCGCAACCATCTTTACCAGGGTTTCCTTTCAATGTGCCATCAAATTTCAACTTAATACACTCCTTTCTAGGTTTCACCCATCCTTTGAGTCTAGGGTTGAGAGTAGGGGTACTAGTAGATGAGGATCCCAAAACCCACTTTAAGGAAAATTTGGCTTCATTCTAAAAGATAGTCTTCTTTTGAGGGTTTAGATTAGATAAATTATCCAGAATGGTATTAACATATTGGGATCCAAATATCTTGATCGAATATTTCTTTCCTTTTGAAATTCTTGTATTTATGTCCTTCTAAATCTCCTAAGTTAAATGCATAATAAAAAGATCCACAAATATTTGAGTCCTTGGCTCCTAAAAGGACTAGACCATTGAGACCAAAATTGTTTAACGGAATCTAGGAATACCCAATTGACTTCAAAAATATTAATAATGGTCTTTCTAACTGAAACCAGATAGGGAAAACTGAGAAAAAGGTGTGAGGAGTCATCACACTCACTTTCACACAACACACACCTGTTAACCATATGGAAATTTATCTTGTTTAGGTTGCTGAAACTTAGAAACTTATCATGCATAACCAACCACCAAAACATATTAATGTTGGGTATTAACTCTTTGCCATAAATACTTCCCTAATTAAAGTTTTAGTTTCCCCCACATTAGAAAGGAAGGAGTTGTAAGCACTTCAAACTGAGAATATTCCATTTTCCTCCTTTGACCAATAAATACTATCATCTTCTAAACCTTCTAAACTCTCCTTATTAAAAATAACACCTCTTAATTTGTTGTTAATAGAAGAAATATCAATTATGCTAGAACCATCTAGTTCTATAGTTTTCCATTGTCCCAGGGGTTCATCAAAGTTGAAATAATATTTGACCTTTATCCCATATTTGGCTACAGAATACTATAGAATGTGGGGTAAATGATCTTAAGAAGAAGGGCCCCTAACCATCTTTCCTCCCAAAAGTTAATCATTCGCCCATTGCCAAGCATCCATTTTGTAACACCCGTTAAAACAACCCACTTGAGACCCAATAACAACCTAGGAATAGTTAGGAAAATTATGGAATAATATTTTAAGATTAAAAGTGTCTATAACCATGTTACAAGACAACAGTTGTCACCAAAAGGTTCCAGAACAATTCTAATCTACTAGAATATAATTTCCTTTTATTATTAATTATTAGAGGTCATAAGGTCCAAAATTTAGGTTTAAAAGTTTTAGTTAGGTTCGGAGGGAAAATTCCACACCATACCCACTCTCTAATAGGCTTAAAATTTCAACTTGATTTTTCTCACACTTAGTGCATTCAAAATTTTCCTAAATCACTCCCATTGGATAGGAAATTTCTTCACCTTTCCAATGATATAATAAAGTCCTCCTAACTCCTCACATTTTCCAAGTTATGGGCTGGCAGGCCTTACGGTGAAAATTTTCCCCAAGGATGGGCCTGCGGGCCCAAGGAGAAAATTTTCCCAAAGGGCGGGTTGGTGGGCCATTGGGAGACCTTGGGAAAAATTTTACCGCATAGGGGTAAAAATCACATTTGCGCCCACACTCCCACCAGTCCACAAGTCCACATGGGACACATGGCACTCCCTAAGGCAGTGCAGGGAAGAGAAGGGAAAGGTGAGGTGGCATGCGACATTTTTAAATTCTCCCATGTGGGGAGAATATTCAAATTTTTTCTCGTGCTCCCACGAGACCATAAAGGACATGTGGCATCTCCTAAGCGAACGTGGGGAAGGTGGGGCAGCAAGGAGAAAATTGACCCAAAGCCTTGAAGGGCTAAGAGTGTAAAAGGACCCGTGCCTCCACCGGCACGTTGTGATTCCATGTGGCAGCCCCTGATTGGCTGGGGCCGGTGGGGAGGTGGAGAAATTTTTTAAAATTTTCCCAAAAATTTTCCTAAGACCGAAGGGAAAAATTCAGGCCGCAGGCCCGCCAAGGAAATTTTTCCCAAAATTTTAATGCCAAGTGAAGAAAACTTCAGAGGGCCATAACTTTTGATAGAGGGCTCGGTTTGGGGAAAACGATGACTTTCTAGAAATATCTCAATGTCCTATTTGCACATATATCAATAATTTTTGGTTTTAATAAATTTTAAGGGGTCAATTTTAAGAAAACGGCCTGTAGGCTTTTATAGTGCGAACTAGTAAATTTTAACTTATTAGATCTATTCAATTTGATATTCTTCCTCTCTCAACATGTCAACTAGACATGGGGGATTGTTCTTAGATGAATTTAGGATAGATTTCAAGGGTTAATTTGTTTTATTGAGGCTCAATTTGAAATTTCCAACATTTGACAGAAAAATGACTGCAAAATGACAGTAAAACAGTTCAAGCTGATTTTACTAAGTTTTCTAAGAAATTTTATTGAGTATTAATGTCCAGATGAATTTTTTTAGAGCCTACCACTTCAATTTTATTATTTAATTAGTTATTTTATTATTGCAGGTTTGAACTGTGTGTTTTTGGTTTAGATAATTGCTAGTTTGAAATTACAAATAACAAGGATCAAATTTTAAATGATCTATTTGCCATTTTTATCTTCTAAGTATTAAAATTCATTCCAATTCCAATCTAACACATTTTAGTTGATTCAAAACAAACCATTCAAGAACAAAATGTAATTCTAATTTCAAATTTTACACATTTCCAATAGACAAAATACTGCATTTTTATCACATGCATTTCTTCCTTTCAAACAGAGATTGCAACTCACATCTAGATGATTAAATTCTAAACAATGATACAATTTAAGGAAGGTTATGCAATCCTTTATTTATTCCAAAAGACAAATTTACAACTTCCTTCTTTTCTTCTATCAAAAATCATATATTATATAAAGAACAGAATAATACATTTTCTTCTCACGTGTTTCACTTTTCCACTTTCAAAATAGATATTTCATAGTGTATACTAAACACAAATTTCCAATGGAATAATATCATATGGACAAGACAAAACCACTTCCATTAATTCAATTGAAACTCTTAAAACTTCATTTCCATTTAATTTCAAAATACAACATACCAAATACGTATCATTCTTTCACATTCCAATTTACACTTCCATAACTACTACAACATATTTCTATTAGAAACATATACAAGTTAATTGACTTCAAGTGGGAAAGGTTACAATAAGATTTCATTTCACAAGGGACTGTCAAACTAGTCTTTATCTCAGCTCCATAATAGCAACATGCAGATCTTCTCTATTCTTCCAAATTGTAATCACAACAAGAGGTAGGGGAAAGGCAATACTCTCCACCCAACCAAGACATTTAATGAAGAGGATAATCCATCCTTCTTCATTAGCCCCCAAGCCCAAACCACAAATGAAATAAAATATGTGATGCAACTAAGGGCAAGAAATAGGCTTCCAAAAACACACAAGATAACATTTTCATAATAAAAGATAGTCCCAAAAAAAAATGTAGTTTTACAACTACATTAAAACATGAACAACACAATACAAAGGATTTATCAAGCAAGCCAAAGGAGCAAGAAACTCTTGGGGGATGCTTCTTATGCCTCCCAAAAAGGGAAATGGGTATCACCACTTGAATTACTAACTGCCAAAAATATACTATATCACAGCCCTAACATTCCTTATGCCTCCCCAAAGTACCCCTTATTCCTCACATTTCTTTATGCCTCCCCAACCTCTTATAGCACCCCAAAATGATTAAAGCAATAAAAAATATTTATTTGTAAGGTGGAACCCAAACCCCAACTCCCTCCACCCTTATGCCTCCCTAAAACACACTTGTTCCTCCCACAAAATAAACCACATAGTCTTCTCCTTTACATCATTCCTTGGCCATCCACCCAACAGCCCATAAACAAATCAAAACATTTACCAACATTAACATTTTCATAACCAAGGGACAAAGAAGAATCATTTCCAAGATCCAAGCTCCTCCCTCTCCATGATGGAGTTTCTTCTAAGTTCAAAACAACAAGCTCCTTCCAAAGTAAGCAACTACAAAAATCAAGCCAAGCACAAGCATGCAACAACCTTCCAAAAAATTCTTGAAAGCAAGAGCTCTCAAGATAGCAACAAGGAAATTCACCCCCAACAATTAAGTATCCCAAAGGTGAATGCAACCCCAAAACAAGGCAAGGATTTCAGATTTTATGGAAGAGGGAAGAGAAGAGGATGAGATGGATCCATGTAGGATGCCACATCACACATCCTCAACCCCAACCCCAAAATTCAACTCCATCCTCCAATCCATAATAAATAGGTGGCTGAATAATATGACAAGTTTACTTACACACCCAAATCCAACCCACACCCCAAATAAATGAAATTAAATCATGTAAGAAAAGTGCAATCAAAACCTATAATTTGCCTTCTCAAAATACATTATAAAAGTCTAAATCTCAACTCTCAAACCGTAGGTATGGTTGGTAATGTATAGTTAAGAGGTATGGGACAAGTTTAACTTGTCCCTATAAGCCTCCAAAATCTAGCCTCCAAGGAAAAATTTCAAACATCCAAGAAGGTGGAGTATGTCACATTCAAAGGTTAACTTACACATCACTTACACATCTCTTACAACACTTTAAATCAAGGACAAAAACTCTATTAGTTACTTTCTTCATGATATATTTTATTTAATTAACTATTAACAACATGCTTACCCACAGTATTAATACACACCATTTATTAAATATATGAAAGGGGCAAGTGCACCACAAAATAAACACATGAAAACATAACAAAAGGGACAAAATAATTTTAAAAAAACATAAGATCCCTTGGTCACATTTAGAGGTGATCCCCCCCCATGGAAATCCCTAACACTACACAAACACATGCACAAACAAATACTAGTTATCATGGTGACCTTCTTGAATTCATCTAGAATTCCAATATGGCTGGTTACCAATCCCCCAATGTTTGTTGTGATATTTTTAACCTTTAAAACATATAAATACCTCCTTCGGCCTCATGGCCATATCAGAACATCCAAAATACATATATATATATAGTTCCAAGATCATCAATATATAGATATATGAATCACCACGACATCCAAGCAACCAACAAGATCACTTTACAATTTTACTCAACAACTATATAATCATCAATTTAATAATTTCCATTTTCTAGGTCTACTCACATAAATCCAAATATCACATGTCCTAACAACATCCATAAACATAAATATATAACCACGTAAAACATTATATAAACATCAATATCCAAACTTTCTCTAATAATCATCATGCATCATATACTGGATCAGAGTCAACAATAATCTATGATCTGATCATTTATCATCATACTATAATCAAGGTCCATAATCAATGTCCATAATATAATCAGCAGTATCATGATTAGTATCAAAAGGTGTCAAAGGGAAGTGGGAAATACATCATTTTATCCCCTTAGAGATCGACGTTTCCTACCTAGTTTATCAGTCTCTAGAAATAAGAATGTGGAAGCATTTAAACTCGTAGAAATGTAGCATCCTCCCATGTAATTGGCAGAAATCTCATGGCCATATATTGTCCTCTACTAATAGAAGTCCATAGACTCTGGTCTTTGACCAGCCTCTCTACCTCATTTTAGACAGCATTTCTTTAGGGTCATTTTGATCTAGTCTCTGATACAAACGGGCTCCACCATCACCTTAGGGGCCCTAATCTTTGCACCTAGAAATAAGAGGAATTCTATCTTTAGGTTATGAGCCACTCCATAGAAATATTTTTTAAATACTCTCCAACTTACTAGTAATTGAGGAGAGTAACCTATAGATAGACATCAAATAAACAGGAAAATTCTGAATCAAGCATTTGAGGAGGACTGCCTTACCAGCTTGGGATAATAAAGAACCTTTCCAGAATTTGATTTTCTTCAAAAACCTATCAATTAAGAAATTCCATTGAGAATTCATAGGTTTTTCCACTCCAATAAGCATACCTAGATACCTAGTCGGGAAGGTTTTAGACATAACAAAGGAAAATTCCATGCCCACTGTGTTCAATGAAAGGTTCTTGTACAGAGCTGTTTGTAAATGGAACTAAGACTTTTCCAATACTTTGATGTAATTGTCCCTCAATGGACCATCCTGATAATCAAATGAGCAAGGAATCCTGAATTCGCATAGTATCCAAAACTTGAAGCCTCACCCAACAACATAGTGTCGTCAACAAAATTTAGCATTAACCTCTATTCTTGAAAGCTTAACAACAGAAGATATGCTTACTAATCCTCCCTTCCAAGCAATCAGTTATTGATGTCTCCACTCCAGTGTCTTGGCCATGAATGAATCTCACTAAATGGCTAAATAGGATCAAGTTTAGTCTTATTCCATGTGTGTTGTTAAACTAACCTAACAATGGGTCCTATTAATTAGGATCGAGAACTTTGTTGTGGAAATACATGAAAGAATCATCAGCTTGAAGTCTTCACCAAAACCAAACCTAGTTAGAACCTTCAAAAGGAAAGACCAAGAGACTCTATCATTTGATTTCTCCATATCAAGTTTAATAAACACGGATTCCTTTTTATTCTCCTTAAATGAATGAAGGGTATCTTGAATAGTGAATATACCATCCTAGATTTATCTTCCCATGATAAAGCCTCTCTACTGATCAAAGATGATTGAAGGAAAGACAAGCTAAATTCTTAAAGAAAGGATTTTGGACCACATTTTATGAACACAGTTACATAGGCTTATAGGTCTAAAATTCCCTAAATATGTAGGATAATGATTCTTAGGGATCAAGGAAAGAAAAGTGTTATTTAACTCTTGAAGCATATTTTTTATTATTAAAGAATTATTGAATAACATTACAAGTATCTTCCTTCACAATCTCCCAGAAAGTTTGAAAAAAGAGAGCCAGAAACCCATCCGGTCCCAGAGCTTTGTCAAGATTTAGGGATTTCAGCATAAATTCAATTTACTCCATAGAAGGGATTTTGGTGAGAATGTTATTATCATCTTCATTAATCAAATGAAGAATGTAGTCCAGGAAGTTATCTTCCTTAATGTTGTTGGAAGCACTGGTAGAAGCTAAAATCCTACTAAAATAATAACAAGCATCTTGTTGCATTTCCTTAATGTCATTGATTAACACTCCCTCTTCATCCTTGCTACAAAGAATTCTATTAGAGCTCCTTATTTTTAAAGTTAAGATATGAAAGAACTTCGTGATCTTGTCACCTTATTTGATCTATTGGACCCTGTTGGTACCCAAATTTGTTCTCCTTTTTAGTCTAAGTAGCATCAGAGATATGGCATGAATCTTGAAATCAGATAGATCTTGATGTGTGTAATTTTGTAGCTAGGAATGTGATCTAACTAACACTCAGATTTGTGGAGAGATGGATAACACTTTGAAAAGGATCTAATTTGACCCTCACTATTTTAGGTTGTGCCTTTAAACCAAGGTAAGATAACCTATATTGTAACCCCCAAATGGTGAAGGATATGAAGATATCCCTCAATTTATGCAAGTAGTATGAAAAGGCCTTGGGAAAATATGATCAACACTCCAAATCTGACTTTCACAAGTTATCACTCCCAGATTATGGAGATATTTTCAATGCAAGGCAAGGGTTACTGGAGAAATTATATGATCCTAATTTTCCTTGTGCATTTTTGTAAATGGATTGTATTCTTTTGTTGACACACAATGCAGATGCAGGGGTAGTATGGGTTGTTTAGAATGATTTTTTAGTAGGGTATTGATGAGACAAACTGGGATTTATTAGATCTTTGACAACCTCTACAATACTTGAAACAACTGTCAGATAAAATGATTCAAATAATTAAGACATTATTTCAACCAGAAGAGGCATCAATGGAAGCCTAGGCATCAATCTTCACACAATATTTAAGAACTCACCACAAAATCTTGAAGTAAAGAACTCAATTAACACAAAAATCCTTGATCAAACCACACCTAAGGTGGCTTACACACAATCTCTACAGTCAAGGAAGGTAAAGTGATTTTAAATTTGTTTATCTCCTTATCAAATGAGGGCTCTTCTGAATATGAGATTGCAAATGCCACTAAACTATCAACTAGAAATGGAGATCCTGTGTGATTTCTAAAGACTTTCAATGCAAGATTGCAAGAAGAACAATAAAAAATATTTACAGGCATTTAAAAATGATAAAAAACACCATATTGCCCAGAAAAAACTAGATTAACTCAAAAGCTTGTTAGATTCATCAGCAGGGGAGGGTTTCATGAACAATTTCAGAGTTGTGTGATGGTTATACACTTGTAACCAACTCACATACATGAAGATCCAACACAGAAGAAATTATTCTGGTTCTTTGGTGGGTTTCTCAGAAGATGAGCTCTCTATCAGAATTTTCTTGTGATTTTTCAAATTTTTCCCAACCACTTGCATTTCTCCAAAAATGCATTATATATCTCTTGCCACATTTGATCCTTCTTTCCCAAGCATATAATATGCCATGGGATCAATTCAGTTACAACAATTCTTCATGATTCAATGAAAATTACACCAAATAGAAAAACACTCGTAGCTTTCTAGGTGTTCCCAAATACATTAAATCATTACAAATATCTAGATTATTATCCATCATGGAGGCATGTAAACACCTTCTACTCATCATTTTCACCTTTTTACCTTTTCAAATTACCTCTGCAACTTTTGATTTTGACATTCCACATGTTTTCTTGGGATGGGGTAAAAAATTACTCAAAAAAATATCCCAAATCAAAGAATTAAGGCATGAAAGTGATGTCAATGATCCCAGAAGGCCAATATGACATGAAATCCCTATAAATTTGATGAATTTTGATACAAAAATCATGATTCCAAGCTTCTTGGAGCTCCCATGACTGTCAAAACAAATGGATGCACAACAACCATCGATCTCATCCATCATTTAATCCTGGCCCTCCACATGGAAGATGTGGATTTAGAAATAAGCCTGAGTTGCCTTTTTAGTTTTTGGATAAGGCCAAACACGTGTCAAAAAATGATTAGAAACAAATTCAGGTTCATTTTTGACTTTTCCACATTTTTTGAAAAAATGGAAAAATTTGAGTTTTTCCCCCAACTTTGAATTTTGGAGCTGACACGTGGCACATGGTGGGTCCCATTGGGATCACACTTCAATTCTGTGCATTTTGGCCTTTTTTAGAAAATTGAAATTTTTTCACTTTTTGCCCCGCAGGCCTGCACCTCTGATTTTTCCCTCGTCATGTGTCTCCTTATGATTCTCTAGCGAGCCAGCACTTCAAATTTTGATTTTAAGTCTTTTTAACAAAAGGGAAAAAATTCCCTCCTACCTCTACCAGCTTGCCGACCCACCTTTCCCTCTACCATGTGTCCATCATTGATTCACCACGGGGGCACGCTAATTTTTTTTATTTTGAACTCTTTTGTGAAAAAAGGAAAAAATCCCCTTTTACCCTCGCCAGTCCGCTGACCCACCTTGCCCTGTTGTGCTACCACATGTCCTCCTCTAATTGGAGTAGGGATAAAACCTATTTTGAAACCTTAGAGAATTAGAGTTAAAAAACTCTAAGCCCCCCAGCCCACTCCTCCACCTTTGGTATTTTAGGACACATGTCCACTTCGGATTGGATGTGGGGTTTCGGGCCGATTTGTGTCTTTAACATTTTTACAAAATAAGGTCTAAAAACCTTAAGGGAACCCAACCACCTACCATTCCCCTACCAATTAGAACATGCCACGTAGGCACATTTTGAAAAAAATGGGTCCCTGAGCCTGAAAATGTCCCATTTGCCAAAATAGGTGAAAAATGAAAAGTTGTAACATTTCCCCACCACACCTTGGCCAATTAAAATCTGCCACGTACCCTCTGACTTCTCAGCAATAATTTCATGACTAAAATATTCCCGTCTGACCGTCAAAAACATAGGAATTTTCTAGTTGTGCCCAAATTTGATTTTTTCTTCGTGGGTGATGGATTTTTCACACAAAGGATAAATGGAAAAAGATGTTACACATTATACGACCATGGCCATGGGTTTTTTAGGAAAGTAAGCACAAATCGATCAATTTTAACACTCCATGGTTGGGAAAACAGAGAAAAATGGTAGATCCCATGGATTTAAAAAATTTAGGGTACGTTCATAGCAAACTTGGAGACTTCTTTCAAATGGGGCAAGGAAAATGAGTTTGTGAGAATTTTGAAAGCACCTCAACTAGAGGGGAAGAATTACAGACCATCAAATCAAAGGATAAAACATTATAGAGAAAATACAGATTTGAAAAATTAGGGTAACATGGTGCAAGCTCAAAAATGGCACCAACATCAACTCTTGCTTGGGGATGGGCACTCCCAGTGAATGCCACAAAGACAAAACATAGACCAAGTGTGAAAATATCCATTGCACAAAGGAGTCACGAGCAAAAATCACCCAAAAACTAGTTGAGAAGCTAACAAAAATGGTTGCCACACAACAAGGCAAACCACAAACCAAAAAAACAGAGCGAAAAACCAAACACTATACACTATACAAGCTGGTGCATACCTCAAATTTGGGGTTTAATCCAAGAAATGCTTTAGATGCCTGCCATTAATAGGCAATTCCAACAATTCCCCATCTAAGTCCTTGAGAAAGAAGGTATGCTCACCAATTCTGATATCAATGGCATAAGGGATCATCCATAATGCATCAAATATTCCATGCTTGCACTTGTCTTCATGCATACTTCCCCACAACAAAACTAGGTCTCCAACATTGAAGGCTCTAGGAGTGACCTTCTTGTCAAACAATCTCTTCAATTTTTCCCTAAATCTGACATGCCTTTGATGTGATGCTCTTATCTCCTTGTCAAGCTCAATAATCTAATTAATCCTTTATTCATATGGGCCAAGCTCTTGATCTTCCAACTGCTGGGAAAAATGAAATGAAAATAATTGCAGGTGCAAGGGAAGAAAATCCTGAGTTCCATACACTAATTCAACTGGGATATTACAAGTAGCTCTTTTAGGAGTTAGCCCAAACTACAAATTTCAATTGTTCACCCCATTTCTTCTTGTTTTTCTTGAAGGTTCTTCTAATGATATTCAACAAATTCTTATTACTGGACTCATCTTATCCATTCCCTTAGGGGTTATAGTTTGAATAATAAGTCAGATTGATTCCATATTCATTGCACATTACCATTAAAGGTTTGGCTCTAAAGCACATGGCATTACCAGCTATAATCTTGACTGCGACTCCAAATCTGCATATGATTTGATTCAATAAGAAGTCCATAACTATTTGGTGTGTTTCTTTCTTGGTGGGGATTGCTTCTACCCACTTTGTAAAATAATCAGTGGCTATAAGGATCCACTTATGTCCAGCACTAGAAGGATCTGAAATCTTACCAATGAAGTCCACCCCCCATTGCTTGAAAGGAGCTTCAATTGATATAGGCTGTAAAGGAAGGGAGCCTGAAGCTTTCAGTCTTCCAGAGAAACATTGGTAACTATCACATTTTTTAACCAGCTGGGTTACATTTTTGAAGAGAGTAGGCCACCAATAACTAGCTCTCAAAATCTTATGTGTTGTTACTCTTCCAACAAAGTGTCCTCCACAAACTCCCCCATGGAAATCATAAACTATCCTAGGAGCTTCATCTTTAATTATGCATTTCAAGAGGACACCTTCAAGGTTCTTCCAAGCTAGCCCAAGGTTTGTGATGACATATTTTTGAGAAGCCAGCTTGAGGGCTCTTTTCTTATTTTTATTTAAATGATCAGGATAGAAAAGGTGTCTGAGGTAAAAGATTATATTCTTATACCACTCAGAACTTACCAATTTCCCAAGAACATCTTCCCTTTCTTCCTCTAGCTGATTCAATTCCACATTCTGCAAGTTGCTCTCAACCATGAGCTTAGTAAGGTCCAAACCATGTACCAACTTTATCGTTTAGATGTCTATATCATACTCTTGTAGCTTGTTCACCCACCTACATATTTTTCTTGAAATCTCCATCTCTGATAAGATGTATTTTACCATGGTGTGGGGAACATAAGCAACAACTTTCGAACTTAAAATATAAGGCTTGAAAACCTTTTTTGCTTTTACCAAGGAAAATTCTTGTTTTTCCATGATTGTATACTTTAACTTAGTAGCTTGTAAAGTATTTCTAAAGAAGGAAATAGGCCTATCAACCCCATTCTCATCCTTCTACAGAAAAATAGAAGAAATGGTATACTCAGATGTAAAGGAAATGATTTGGAAACGCCTCTTATAGTTTGGGGCTGCTAAAACAGGTGCATGTTTAAGTGAATCCTTAATTCCTTCAAAATCTTGAATGGAAACCTCCTCCCACCTGATAACTTGGTCCTTCTTTAGCATGCTTGTGATTGGTAGAGTCAACTCAACAAAGTTGGAAACAAACCTTCTAATAAAATTAATTTGACCAAAGAAATATTGGATGCCTTTCTTGGTTCTTGGGATAGGTACTTTTCTGATTGCTTCCACTTTCTCAGGGTCTATCATAACACCATATTTTGAAACAATGTGACCAAGAAGCTTGGCCTTTTTCACACCAATATGACACTTCTTTGGATTAAGATAAATGTCATACTCCCTACAACTGATCAACATCTTCTCCAAGTGCTACAAATGATCACCTCTTTACCTTAAAAACACAGTCACATCATCTTGGTAAACTGTAATGAACTCATTAATGTAACCGACAAAAGAAACATCCATTTATCTCTGAAAAGTGGCACCAACATTAAGAAAACCAAAGGGAATCCTAACAAAAAAAATGTTCCCCAAGGAGTAGTGAATGTTGTCTTAAGTCTTTTTGATTCTTAGACAACCACTTGATTTTATCTAGAGAAACCATCCAATGTAGAAAGAAATTCAGACCCTGTCACAAGCTGCAACATATTTTCCATATTTGGCAAGGGATAGTTATCCTTCATGGATTCTTTTTTTAGATTTCTAAAATCCACACAAATTCTTATGTCTATGTTCTTCTTTCTGACTGGCATAAGGTTTGCAACCCAAGATGAATATCTAGTGGGCTAAATAATACCTCCATCTCTCAACTTCTTTAAATCCTCTTGCATTTTCATAGAAAGAAGTGGATTAATTGGCCTTTGCCTCTATCTAAATGGCTTATTCTTGGCATCAATATGGATCTCATGTTGAAACAATTTTTCTCTATATGATTTTAGCTCGGAATATGACCAGGCAAGACAGTCTTGATATTGTTTCAACAATTGAAGATAAGAATGTTTTTCTTCCCTTCTTAAACTGCTAGCCAACCAGACTTTTCTTGGTTTTTCCTTTGTTCCCAAGTCATGCTCTTCCATGTCCCTTGAGGCAGACATGTTTCTATTGATGATGTAATCAACATTGTTAAAATTAGACTCAAGAGCAACAAGGCCTCTAGGAATGGTGTTAGTTTTCAATTGGATAATATATTTTGTAAACAAATTATCTCTTCCTTCAGTCATACACACCATTGGTTCCCAATCAATATTCTAGTTTGCAAACTTACCTTGGTTTTGCAAGAACATTTGCACTTGAGAATCATCATCAAACACTTGCCAATGCTTGATGTTGTCAGGGATAGCTAGCCTAGTCAACACTTCAACATTGTACTCATAATAAGGTGAAACGGTGTAAACTCCAAATCTTGACCCCAACACTACTAACTTGTCAGCAGTAACATTCATAATTCTATCATGATGCACAATATCGAAAGAATCAAACATTTCAATTAGATCCCAAACTGCATGCTTATACTGCTTCATCTACTGATTTTTTGTAGCATACAATTTTCTTATTTGTTTGAAAACTAGCTCTGAATCTCCCTTTGCAATGATGTCCTTGACACCATACTTCCATGAAATTCTCAGACCCAACACAAAGGCTTGATACTCAGTAATGTTGTTAGTACATTCAAAATTAAGCTTCAAGGAAAAAACAAATTCTTCCAAGCTATGAGAAATCAGAATTACACTAGCACCATTTCCAAATTTAGAGCAAGCTCTATCAAATAGCAAGGTCCAAGGAGAACATACCTATTCAAGGCACTTTGACTGGTCCTTTTTGTGTTCCTTTCTATCAGCAAAACCAATAAAATTATCAGCATTAACATCAATAAATAATACTGTTAGTGCAAAATCATAGCACCCTTGGATGTTGATCAAATTTCTAGGTTGATCACTCTAGCATCTAGTGTGATTGCAAAACATTGAAACCTTTCTCCAAGTGTGGGACTTGCAGAAATGAGAAAGGAATATCCAGAGAAGGCTGGTTCCTACTCCTAAACTACGTGCCACAAGCTATTCCAGTGCAGGCAAGCTAATCTAATCCTGATCTAACTATGCCAAGGAGATAGAGAGAGACAGAAAATGGAAAAACAACAAAAGCCTACACTAAAACGGTGATACACCAGAGAAGGAGAATGTTGAACATCTATCAAAGCTGCCATGGAACAAAGAGAGGTGAGCGGTGGGAAGGATGGACAGATGCATCACAGGCCCAAGGATAGATTTCACACAGAAAATGTCCCAAAACTCCATGAACACAGCTCCAAACCTACAATGAACATTCAAACATGCACAAATACCTGCAATGAAGAGAGGCAAGAAGAGAACAAAGAAAAGAATGAGAAAGGATGGATAGATGCATCACAAAACACGTTTTTATTGCTCCAAAAGTTTACACAGAACATCATTTCAATGGTAAAAGGAAAAAATGCCATTACAGAGAAGGGGAGGAGGTTCAAACTCCATTTTCAACCCTAGAGAAGAAAAGAAGGGAGGGCAGAGCTGAAAAGATGAACAACTTGTAATCATAAGCCAAATCTAGCTTTTTACAATGCATGGGTCGAGCCTAGGAGAGAAAAAACATGAAAAAACGTGGGAGCCATTCCTCATTGAATGCAGATGCATTGAAACAGCATGGGCATCCTTACAGACCCATGCCCTGACATCTTTGGCCGTGCTGGAGAAGAATGCGACCCATTCTACATTAAAACTGGTTGTTGAAACGTCAGTTCTGGCCATTACCACGTGCCAGAGACGTTTCTTGATTTTCTCTCTCCAAAATAAACCAAAATGCAAGATTGACCTAGGAATTGTTTAGAGAATTTCATAAGATTTCCAATGATATAAATAACGTGCAAATCTGAGCTCTAGATCAAAAGATATGGTGATCTAAAGATTTAGGGCAAAAAAACAGGAAAAAACAGATTTTGGAATTTTTCCTGCGCTCTGCTACTTGGATGACACATGTCGGGCGCTGATTGTATGAGAAATTCTCTCTCCTCTACCTCCCATGGGTTTTCCTTTGAAAATTTTGACTTCTCTTACACTTTGGAAAAAATTTCATTTTCCCCCCACGCCTCGCCACTTGGGACACGTGGCATCATTTGGTTCGTCGATAGGGGCGCGGGGAAAACCTTTACCTTTTAGTTTTTCAGCCAAATATTTTGCTAAATTTTCTAAGTCCTCCTCGAGCTCCACACTTCCCCCACCTTAGGACACGTGTCCTGTGTCTATTGGCTTGGGCCAACCCTTCAAACCTCGCCCTTTGAACTTTTGGGCCCAAAAACACTTAGTCGAAATTTTTATTGCGCCTCCCCTTGTGACACGCGTCACATTCTGATTCGTTGGTGGCTTTTCCGGGTCTTTGCATCCCTCACGTATTTTTGGCCTGGATGTCCCAAACCATCTGGGACAAATTTCTCTGATCCTCCCGATTCGGGCTTCCCTATCCCTCTTTGAGGTGAAGACACATGGCACATTTCCATTCGCTCTCGGCTCTTTTGGTCTCCACGTCCCGCGCGTACTTTTGGCCCAGATGTCCCAAATGAAAGTTCTCTGTTTCGGCTAAACCGGCCGGTTCACGTCCTACATGTACTTTTGTCCCAACTATCCTAAACTGCCTGGGACAAATTTCTCCAAACCACCCGAAATGGACTGACTTGCGCCAAACTGGCCGATCCACGTCTTTCACGTACTTTTGTCCTAATTGTCCCAACTATGCGAAACAAACTTAGGAAATTTTTTCCATTTTTCGGCCGAATCAGCTTTTCGCGTCCCACGCGTACCTACGGCCCAGATGTCCCAATTGTTGTGTGGACCACCTGGAGGATTTTCATCCAGTTCGTGCCCCGACGTCCCAACTATCCCAAGGACCGCCTGGACTAGGACTTAGCTGATTTTCATGATTTTTTCTGCCCCAAGCTTGGTTTTCTCAACTATTTCACCCTTTTTTAGAACTTTCTCTTTTCTTCTTGGATAGGAGAGTTAGAAAGAAGCCGAGGGGACCCCAAAAAACATGATTTTGGGCTTTGAATCAATCTATTTTCCTGGGACTTGAATATTTTGATGCATGTTATCAAAATTACCCTGGGGGGGTGAATTTTGGATAACAGTTTTGGCGACTCAGTGGGGTCATCTGCCTGCTAGATGAAGTTACCAGTTGCCTGAAGCATCCATTGGGTATGGAGTCATGAGTTATAACCTACAAATTGATCTGAACTTTAAAAACCTCCCTCTGAGCCACTTTAATCCCATTGGACATAGAGTTGTTCTCACGAAAATGCCACTAAAATGGACTGTGCAAGAGCAAAACCAACACCACAGAAACTATGTACAGAACTGAAAATCATACATGCTCCAAATGGAACATGCAGAGTGTGCACAAGCACTTCTTTTACTGAAAGCAAACCTACCTACTCTACTCTAACTGGAAGCAAAGGCAAGCTAAACAAACCCTGCAATTGGTTGTGAGAAATAGCTTCCCTTTCTCGAAAGTGGCAGCCATGCAATTGATTTGGAGCTGATCATGGCTGTTAGGATGAGTGGAAAATCAACCAGAAGTTGGTTATCCACCCAAATCATCAAGGTATCAGCTGAAGGAAAATCCAATACCTCTTTTAGTTGCTCTGCATTTGGATTGAAGAGGTATGACAACTGATCCTTGGTACTTTGTAGCTCAGCCTCATGCTCAGAAGCAAGCATGACTGGTTGTGACTTCTCCTTTGGCTCTAATGAAGCCAAATACCTGATTGGGTGAGGTATGGTCCATTTAATATGCCCATAGCTTTGATTTTCAACTCCAAAAATGGAGTCTTCTTGTAGACCCTCCTGAATGGATGGTGTGGAAGAAATGGTGGAATTCCTCTGTCCTTTCTCTTCCTCCAATGAAGAACATGAAAGATTACAATCTTCCAATCTTGGTTCCAAAGAGCTGCTATAAGATGCAGGCTGCTGCAAATGAATGTTCTCCTTCATGACAGCAGACTCAAGTGTTTGGAATGTGGATGATGAAAGAGAGAATGGTGGAAACTCAACCGACTCTTCTCCATCAAAACAGTCCTCCAAATCTGACAGATAAACTGCCTCATGGCTGTCCTGCTGCAAATGCTCCACTTCCTCCATGGTGTCTTCTTGATCTGTAACTTGACCACCATGGTTTCTTTCACCCTCCAATCATTGAGTTTGAGAGATCAAACTCCTCTTCAGTACTAGAACTTGAGAGAGGTGAAGTAGAAAGAAGAACTGAAGGTTCTCCTGTAGCCTGCTTTGTGCTCAAAGCCCTTGGATCTGCACTTTTCTCCTCCACAACTAGAATGTGCTCCTCTTCTTTTGGATCTGGAGCAGCTTCTCCTTTCTCTACTACTTGAAGAAAATCTTGCTCTTGATAGAACTCTTCCTCTAGCATGAAGTTTGTCAAGTCAAACTCTTCAATCTGCTGCTCTAGAGGACAAGTTGGGACTGCAAGATCTTCTTCTGAGCTTTCTTCCTTTATGGCTGATTGTGCAACTTGAATTAAATCAGCACTTCCCTTCAAATAGAGTGCCAACATGGACACTACTTTATGAGAAAACTGAATGCTGATCTGCTTCTTCTTTTTGCTCTTCTTCTGCTGCCACAAAATCGGTCTTAACCACCATTTGTTCAACCTTAGCCTCTTCTGTAGGTTTGACCATCAAGGGGATCTTTGTCATCCCAAATTTGGCAGCCCAAACCCTCAAGTTGTCTATCATTTCTTTTCTTCTTGGCTCTTCCTCTTGCTATCCTTGATGACTGATTTTTGCAATTTCTTCTTCCCCACATGGAATTGGGAATGCAAGAGGAGGGATGGGTTGATAACTCAATTGATTTGGAAATTTTTTGTGGTGGTGGAGGTAGAAACTCTTGTTTCTTTGGAGGAGGGGGTATTTCTGTTAGCTCTTGTGGAGGGGATGACTGTTTGGAAGGAAAAAGGAAAGAAGAATTGAGGTGTGGTGGAAGACTGAGAGGTGGAGACATGGGATCAACATTTGGGACAGCAGATGGAGAGTTTAAAACTTGACACTGCTGAGATAAAATAGATTGGGAAAGAGGAAAAAGAAAGGCATGAGATGGCGTGCTTACCCATTGACAAGGTTGCTGAATACTCCTCTCATACACCTCTATTTCTTCAATCCACTTTGCAAGCAATGGCAGCATTGCAATCATGAAGTCAAGCTTCTCCTGAGGGCTGAAGTGTCTTGGAAAAGGGCCTCCCCATGGACAAGGAGTCCTGCAACCAATTCTGAAAGCTCTCATTTGAGCTGTTGCTATGGACTGCACCATCTCTACCTCCATCTTTTGGATTTTCTCCAACAGACCAGCATCTTGCATCTGATTGTCTTCATAACCAGCATACTCTTGCTCTTGGAAAGCTCCATAGCCAAAATGATCTTGGCATTGCTGCTCATATGGGTATGCATGCTGATTTGGAGGATTTGTAAAACATCTTGGAGGTGTGATAAACTGCTGTTGTTGAAAATGTGAATTCCATGATGGAAATGAAGTCATGATTGCACAACTTCATGGAATGGAAAAGAATGAAAGGGATGGAAAGAAGGATGGATGGGAATGGATGAAAAACAGGTCTGCAACTTCAGAAATGGGTTGCTGATCAGATGGAGTCGCCAGATGTGTTTGCAAGTGCCTCCAAAGGCTGAAATCTTCACAGGAACACACCAACCTACAAAATATGAAGTGGAATACCTCTAAGGTCCCACCGAGCGTGCCAAAACTATTAGTGCAGGCGCACGGTGGCTTAAAATTTGTTGTTGATGATGAGACACCTCTGGAAGATGAAATAATCTAACCTCAGTGTCCCACCGGGCATGCCAAAACTGTTAGTGCAAAATCACAGCACCCCTGGACGTTGATCAGATTTATAGGTTGATCACTCTAGCATCCAGTGTGATTGCACAACATTAAAACCTTCCTCCAAGTGTGGGACTTGCAGAAATGAGAAAGGAATCTCCAGAGAAGGCTGGTTCCTGCTCCTAAACTACCTGCCACAAGATATTCCAGTGCAGGCAAGCTAATCCAAACCTAATCTAACCATGCCAAGGAGACAGAGAGAGAGAGAGAGAGAAAAGGGAAAAACAACAAAAGCCTACACTAAAATGGTGATACACCAGAGAAGGAGAATGTTGAACATCTATCAAAACTGCCATGGAACAAGGAGAGGTGAGCAATGGGAAGGATGGACAGATGCATCACAAGCCCAAGGATAGATTTCACACAGAAAATGTCCCAAAACCCCATGAACATAGCTCCAAACCTACAATGAACATTCAAACTTGCACAAATACCTACAATGAAGAGAGGTAAGAAGAAAACAAGTGAAAGAACGAGCAAGGATGGACAGATGCATCACAAAACACGTTTTTGTTGCTTCAGAAGTTTGCACAGAACATCATTTCAATGGTAAAAGGAAAAAATGCCATTACAGAGAAGTGGAGGAGGTTTGAACTCCATTTTCAACCTTGGAGAAGAAAAGAAGGGAGGGCAGAGCCGAAAAGATGAACTTGTAATCATAAGCCAAATCTGGCTTTTTACAATGCATGGGTCGAGCCCAGGAGAGAGAAAACATGAAAAAACATGGGAGCCATTCCTCATTGAATGTAGATGCATTAAAACAACATGGGTGTCCTTACAGACCCATGCCCTGACATCTTTGGCCGTGCTAGAGAAGAATGCGACCCATTCTGCATTAAAACTGGTTGTTGAAACGTCAGTTCTGGCCATTACCACGTGCCAGAGATGTTTCTTGATTTTCTCTCTCCAAACTAAACCAAAATGTAAGATTGACCTAGGAATCGTGTAGATAATTTCATAATATTTCTAATGATATAAAGAACATGCGAATCCGAGATCTGGATCAAAAGATATGGCTATCTAAAGATTTAGGGCAAAAAAAAGGCAAAAACGGATTTTGAAATTTTTCCTGCGCTCTGCCACTTGGATGACACGTGTCGGGCACTGATTGGATGAGAAATTCTCTCTCCTCTACCTCCCATGAGTTTTCCTCTGAAAATTTTTACTTTCCTTACACTTTGGAAAAAAATTCATTTTCCCCCCGCGCCCTGCCACTTAGGACACATGGCATCATTTGGTTCGTCGACAGGGGCGCGGGGAAAACCTTTACGTTTTAGTTTTTCGGCCAAAACTTTTCCTAAATTTTCTAAGTCCTCCCTAAGCTCCACACTTCCCCTTCTCCTTAGGACACATGTCCTCTTTTTTATTGGCTTGGGCCAACCCTTCAAACCTCACGCTTTGAACTTTTGGGACCAAAAACACTTAGTTGAAATTTTTATTGCGCCTCCCCTTGTGACACGCGTCACATTCTGATTCATTGGTGGCTTTTCCGGGTCTTCACATCCCTCGCGTATTTTTTGCCTAGATGTCCCAAACCGTCTGGGACAAATTTCTCCTATCCGCCCGATTCAGGCTTCCCTATCCCTCTTTGAGGCGAAGACACGTGGCACATTTCCATTTGATCTCGGCTCTCGGCTCTCCGCGTCCTGCGGTACTTTTGGCCCAGATGTCCCAAACGAAAGTTCTTTGTTTCAGCCAAACCAGATGGTTCACATCCTTTGTGTACTCTTGTCCCAACTGTCCTAGATTGCTGACAAATTTCATCCGAACCGCCCGAAATGGACTGACTTGCACCAAACCAGCCGTCCGCGTCTTTCACGTACTTTTGTCCCAGCTGTCCCAACTTTGCGAAATGAAGACTTAGGCAATTTTTTCCATTTTTTTGGCCGAATCAGCTTTTCACGTCCCACGCGTACCTACGGCCTAGATGTCCCAATTGCTGCGTGGACCACCTGGAGGCTTTTCGGCCGGTTCGTGCCCTGATGTCCCAACTGTCCCAAGGACCGCCTGGACTAGGACTTAGCCGATTTTCATGATTTTTTCTGCCCCAAGCTTGGTTTTTGCAATTTTTTCACCTTTTTTTAGAACTATTGCTCTTTCCTCCTTAGACAGGAGAGTTAGAAAGAAGCCGAGGGGCCCCAAAAAACATGATTTTAGGCCTTAATCAATCTATTTTCCTAGGACTTGAATATTCTGATGCATGTTATCAAAATTACCCTGGGGGGTGAATTTTGGATAACAAATACTTCATAAGTAGCATTGTTTGGGTCCTCAATTAGATGCAACATTTTCTTTTCTCCATAGAGCTTGACAAGGCTATCCTCAATGGGAATGGTGGAAAAAGACATATCCATTTGGAAACTCCCTCGAACACTTGCAGCCCACTTTCTTGACAAAAGTATACCCCATTTGCTAGGGCAATCAACAATGACAACATCCAATTTTAAATTCCTCCCAGGATAAGATGCAAGCTTCACAACCAAACCTTTTACACAACCAACTACAGACACATCTCTTGATTCCATGGCCATAAATTTTCCATAGGCTGCTGTCACTTTGATATCCAACTCATTCATGACTTCTAGAGGCATGAAATTACATGATGTACTGGAATCAAACATACAATTGTGAAGTAGTCTATCATTTATAATCAAAGTTGTGAAAAATGGATCAAAATTGAATTGGGAATCAATGAAAGATGTCCCCAAATATACCTCAGGTGTCTCTTCAAAATCCTCTATTGCTATTGGTGTTCCAAGGTCTGTAATGATTTGAGGAGGATTTTCAACAACATTTACATTTCTGCCTGGAATATTCTTCTCTTCTTTCAACCCCAAGTACTCAAATGCTCTCTTCTTATGCTCAAGAATTCTAAGCAACTCAATGATTGGAACACTCACTTTAATTCAGCTCAATACTTGAGCTATGTCATAGCAGAAACTCTTTGGTAAAACAACATTGGAAGGGAGACAAGAAGATTCATTAGATGGTAAGGGATTCTTAGCAGCTTGGGCATGAGGAGAGCTGTAATTTTTGTTTGGGATAGTAGAACTTCTGACAGGTGCTTCTTTCCTAGGAGCTTATTTGGGAATGCTTGTGAGAAAGGGTGTTTTAGGTTTGGCTTGAGGCCCAACTCCCTTAACAACCTTGCTTCTAGTGTTATAATCTTTCTCTTGAGCTAAAACAACATTCATCAACAATTGTATATCTTCCTCCAAAGGGATACCACCATCATACTTCTTAATAATCAAATCTCTTAAGTATTCAAAGTAATTGTTAGGAATTTCAAAAGCTTGCACTACATCAACTTCAAGAGTATGGGGGGAAGAAAAACTTGTACCTATTTGATGCAATCCCAAAAGGTAGCAGTAGTCCTAGCACTTATTACTTCAGTAGATGTTGCTCCTCCTTGTGAGCTTGAAGAACAACCCATCATGCAAATATCATAATCAGTACCATCATCATTATTAGCTTCACCTTCTTGCTGGTTTGCTTCACATGGAGGATGGGGTAAAAAAAATCTATCACACCAATCAATATCAATAACTCCTTCAACAACATCAACCCTAGTAGTTAAGGGATCAGGTAACATTCTTCCTTCACATGCCTGAGGATGTCTATTTGCAGACCCAATAGGCCCTTTACCTTTTTCATCAAACCTCTGCTCATTCCTATGGTGATTGCCAAATTTATCTTATGCTTGTTGCCTAAGTTGACCTTGTGAATTCTACCCAATTCCCTTCTCACCTCTTGCCAACTTGTATGAGATTTCTTTGATATCCCCTGTCAAAGTTTTCACAACCTCTTCTAAATCAGTACCTTTGCTAGCTTGAGTTTTTTCAAGGTTTATCAATTTTACGCCATCTCTCTTCAAAGGTTTCCCAACATCCTTGATATTTTGTTCAATTTGAAGTGCCATGGTGAAATCTTGTCTTAGATTGGTAGGGTTCTTGTCTCTTTGGTAATAGGCTGCCTTTTTATCAAATGCATCTGCATATTTGATTAAACAAGATTCATCACAAGGCCTCAAACCAATAGGAAACCTTCTCAAAGTTTTGTTAAACCTTGTGTTGATATCATGGAATAATTCATTAGGGTTCTTCTTGATATTCTCAAACTTAAACAAAAGAAATCTAGGATCAGTCTTGTCACCATATTGCAACCTAAATGCATTCTTCGTTTCATTCCATGAATCAATAGAATTATCAAGTGGAACCTTGTACCAATCCCTAGCATATTCCTCTAGTGTATGAATAAACAATTTGACATACAAAACCTCAAAATCTATCTCAAAATATTCCATCATATTATAAAAAAATTTAGATGCTGATCACCAGTAATAGCATTGTTCCCCTAGAATTTTGGCAACCTATTTTTGACATCTTGTGGGACAACATTTGGGTAACCATTCATTCCTCTAAAATTTATAGGACCAAAGGTGTTAACAACAAATGGAGGTCTAGGCTGAACCATATTGTTTTGTGGAGGTTATCTTAGAGGAGAAACAAAATAATGAGGAGTGAGAGGTCTTTGGGGAATGGGAATGAAATCTTCAAAATAGATATCTCTTAAGGGCTCTCCTTCTTGATGATCTCTAGAAAATTTAGAAAATACAACAGCAGATTTAGGAGCAATATTTTCAAATGCACAAGAAGGTCCCTCACCTAATGGGGAATTCAAATCAGCAATAGGATTGTCTAAATCAAATCCACTTGAAGAAGAATTGCAGTCCTCAATAACAGGCTGCTCACTTTCAAAGTCAACAATAGGGATCTCCTTTGTTATAGCCAAGTCTCCAATCACCTTCCACACCTTTCTCCTCTCTAGCTCTGAGTTTCTTGAATTTGTAAACAACTTCTTAGAAGAGTCCTCGATGAAGAGAGATCTTCTTCCTTCCAGTTTTGCAGATTTGAGCAACAAATTATAAATGACAGAAAGGTAAGACAACTGATATTTTCAAGATCAAATCAGCATGGAGTCACCACTAAGGAATTTCACCTTAGTTGTGCAAGAATGCACTAAAATAATCTGTCAAATGTTTGGTAGTACTGAAACCTTTGCAAGGATTTATAAATAAGACCTTCTTCTTCTTAAATCAATCAATCACAATGCACCCAAAGTGTATGAACTACTAGGCAATGGGAAAATGGCAGACAAAACTTGAACCCTTGTTTAAAACTTACAGATATGAAGCATAAAATGATATTTTAATAATGTAACAACTCAAATACTTGAATACACAAATGCTCAAACTCTTTAAACACTCCACAAACACCAAGAAATTCCAAGAAATCCCCAGCAACAGTGCCAAAAAATTATTGGTACCCAAATTTGTTCTCCTTTTCAATTTGAGAAGCATTAGAGATATGGCATGAAGCTTGAAGTTAGATAGATCCTGATGTGTGTCATTTTCTAGTTGGGAATGTGATCTAACTGACACTCATATTTGTGGAGAGATGGATAACACTTTGAAAAGGATTTGATTTGAACCTCAATATTTTAGGTTGTACCTTTCAACCAAGGTAAGAGAACCTATATTGTAACCCCCAAATGGTGAAGGAGATGAAGATATCCCTCAATTTATGCAAGTAGTATGAAAAGGCCTTGGGAAAATATGATCAACACTCCAAATATGACTTTCACAAGTTGTCACTCCCAGATTATGGAGATATTTTCAATGCAAGGAAATGGTTACTAGAGACATTATATGATCCTGATTTGCCTTGTGCATTTTTGTAAATGGACTGTATTATTTTGTTGACACACAATGCAGATGCAGGGGTAGTATGGGTAGGATGGATTGTTTAGAATGATTTTTTGGTAGGGTATTGATGAGACAAACTGGGATATATCAGATCTTTAACAACCTCTACAATACTTGAAACAACTATCAGATAAAATGCTTCAAATAAGAAAGACATTCCTTCAACCAGAAGAGGCATAAATGGAAGCCCAAGCAACACTCTTCACACAATATTTGAGAACTCACCACAAAAGTTTGAAGTAAAGAATTCAATTAAACACAAAAATTCTTGATCAAACTATGCCTAAGGTGCCCCCAAAGGTTTACAAGCAATCTCTGTAGTCAAGGAAGGTAAAGTGATTTTAATTTTTTTTGTATCTCCTTATCAGATGAAGGCTCTTCTGAATATGAGATTGCAAACGCCACTAAACTTTCAACTAGAAATGGAGATCCTGTGTGATTTCTAAAGACTTTCAATGCAAAATTGCAAAAATAACAACGAAAACTATTTGTAGGCATTTAAAAATGATAACAGACACCATATTGCCTAGAAAAACATAGATTAACTCAAAATATTGTTAGATTCATTAAAAGGGGAGAGTTTCAAGAACAATCTCAGAGTTGTGTGATGGCTATACACTTGTAACCAACTCACATACATGAAGATCCAACACAAATGAAATTATTCTAGTTCTTTGGCAGGTTTCTCAAAATATGAGCTCTCTTAGAATTTTCTCGTGATTTTTCAATTTTTTCTCGACCACTTGCATTTCTCAAAAAATGCATTATATATCTCTTGCCACATTTGATCCTTCTTTCCCAAGTAAAGAATATGCCATGGGATCAATTCTATTACAACAATTCTTCATGATTCAATGAAAATGACACCAAACAAAAAAAACTTGTAGGTTTCCAGGTGTGCCCAAATAGATTAAATCATTACAAATATCTAGATCATTATCCATCCTGGAGGCATTGTTTTCATCATTGAGGCATGCAAACACCTTCTACTCATAATTTTCACCTTTTAACCTTTTCAAATTACCTTTGCAACTTTTGATTTTGACATTCCACGTGTTTTCTTAGGCCAGGGTAAAAATTTACTTGAAAAAACATCACAAATCAAAGAATTAAGCCATGAAAGTGATGCCAATGATCTCGAAAGGCTAAGACAACATGAAATCACTATAAATTTGATGAATTTTGATGTAAAAATCATGATTCCAAGCTTCTTGGAGCTCCTGTGGCGGTCAAAATAAATGGATGCGCAACAACCGTCAATCTCATCCATCTTTTAATCCTAGCCCTCCATGTGGAAGATGAAGATTTAGAAATAAGCCTGAGTTACCTTTTTAATTTTTGGATAAGGCCGGACACATGTCATAAACTGATTAGAAACAAATTTGGGCTCATTTTTGAGTTTTCCACATTTTTTGAAAAAATGGAATAATTTGACTTTTTCCCCCGCCTTTGAATTTTGGAGCTAACACTTGGCACATGGTGGCTCCCATTGGGATTGTGCTTCAATTCTTTGCATTTTGACCTTTTTTAGAAATTTGGAAAAATATTCACTTTTTTCCTCGCGGGCCCGCACCTCCAATTTTTCCCTCGCCATGTGTCTCCTTGTGATTCGTTAGTCGGCTAGTGCTTCAAATTTTGATTTTGAGTTTTTTTTGCAAAAGGGAAAAAATTCCCTCCTACCTCTACCAGCTTGTGGACCTTCCTTGCCCTCTGCTACATGTCCATTGCTGAATCACCATGGCAGCAAGCTAAATTATTTTATTTTGAACTCTTTTGTGAAAAAGGGAAAAAACCCCCTTTTACCTCTGTCGGCCCGCTGACCTGCCTTACCCTTCCATGCTACCACATTTCCTCCTCTGATTGGAGCAAGGCTAAAACCTATTTTGAAACCTTAGAGAATTAGAGTTAAAAAAATCTAAGTCCCCCCCGACCCGCTCCTCCGCCTTTGGTCTTTTAGGACACGTGTCCACTCCTGATTGGTTGTGGTGTTTCGGGCCGATTTATGACTTTAAATTTTTTTTAAATAAGGTCTAAAAAATTTAAGGGAACTCAACCACCCACCATCCCCTTGCCAATCAGAACATGCCATGTAGGCACATTTGGAAAAAACGGGTCCCTGGGCCTAAAAATGCCCCATTTGTCAAAAAGGGCAAAAAATGAAAAGTTACAACATTTCCCCTTTGCACCTTGGCCAATTAGAAGCTGTCACATACCCTCTGACTTCTCAACAATAATTTGACAGCTAAAAAACATCTGTCTGACCATCAAAAACACATGAATTTTCTAGTTGTGCCCAAAGTTGATTTTTTCTTCGTGGGTGATGGATTTTTCGCACAAAGGATAAATGGAAAAAGTTGTTACACATTATATGATCATGGCCATGGGTTTTTTGAGGAAAGTAAGCACAAATCGATCAATTTTAACACTCCATGGTTGGGAAAACATAGAAAAATGGCAGATCCCGTGGATTTAAAACATTTAGGGCATGTTCATAGCAGACTTGGAGATTTCTTTTGAATTCGGCAAGGGAAATGAGTTTGTGATCATTTTGAAAGCACCTCAACTAGAGGGGAAGAATTACAGACCATCAAATCAAAGGATAAAATCTTATAGAGAAAATATAGATTTGGAAAATTAGGGCAACATGGTGCATGCTCAAAAATGGCACCAATAGACCCTAGATTTCTATTTCCAAAAAATTTCCTCCTTCAAAAGAATGTTATGATAGTTAGCTAATAATTCCTTCTCTTTTTGTTGTTTGAGCAGGAGATTTTCCTCAAAAAAATTCCAAATTAACTTGGAGGGATGGTATCTCATTAGCCAGAGACTACCTTTTCTCAAAATTATTACCAAAACTTCTTTTAGTCCATCCTTTCAGATTTTTCTTCCCATGAGCTAGCTTTTTAACAATCCTAAACAAAGTTGTTCCTTTGATTTTCACATTCCACCAGCCCTTGACTAAATCAAAAATATCCTCATCTTGAAGCCACATCTTCTCAAATATGAAAGGGTTCCTCCTCCTCTCTTTTTTCTTGATCTGAAAAAGGATAGGGTTATGATCAAACCCAATGCGTGGAAGGTAGAAAAGACTAGCTTCGTTGTTCAACCATCCCCATGAAGTTAGAGATATATCAAGTTTAACCTAAATCAACTGATATCCTTTTCTTCTATTAGACCAAGTAAATCTACTACCACATAACTCAATATCCATGAGATTTTTGAGAGAAATGAAATCTTGAAGGTCTTTTATGCTCTCAGTAAAATCAATATTACCCCCCTTCTTTTCCCTAGGACATAAAGGGGTGTTGAAATCACCCAGAATCACCCATTCAGTCCCTTTAATAAAATTTTGAAATTTAGGGAGATCGGCCCAGAGATTTTTCCTTTCACCTTTAATATTTGGGGTGTAAATATTAGATAAGATCCAAAATTCCTTAGACTTCTTATCTTGAAATAACAAATCCATATGGTCATTTCTACTAAGAAGCTTCGTACCATTTATTTTTTCCTCATTCCAAATAATTGTCATTCCACTAGTAGTTCCAATCAAACTAATAACAAAACCAATAAAAATGTTTTTGCAATACCTTCTACTAGCTTCCAAGAAAGGACCCTTCTACCAGTAAAAAAGTCAAAATTGTATGTCACCTCCAAATCCTTTATCAGACTCCATTTAATAGGGTTATTTAACCCCCTGACATTTCATGATATAATATTCATTTGAACACTTTGTTCTTAGTTCTTCCAAAGCTCCTAAGATCAATTTTAGATTGGGATCCATCATCTATATCTCTTTGACTTTGTTTCCTCCTTGTAACCTACTTGGAGGGTTGCCTAGAGCCATTTTTTTCTCTTTTTATGGCACCTCAGAAGTTTCCCCTTTAAAAGGAGTTTTCAGAGATGTCTCCTTTTCATATTGATTGGGTTCCCCCTTCTCTGATTCATTCAATTCAGAGATCGAATCTGATTGAGTAGAGACAACTTCCTAGATAATGTTATGAATATTGTTAAATTCATGTTGATTTTCATTTCCGGTTGTCAAAACAATATTTTCAATTTCCAACAAATTTTCAAATGGATTATAAAATGGATCCATCGATTCATTGAGGCTTCTTCCATCCATCTCTTTCGATGGGATATGTTCCTTGGCAACTTCCTTAAGCAGATTATCCAATTTCTTTGAGGATAAAACTATTCAACTTGAACATGGAGCTTAGCCTTCTAGAACCAGGGTTCTGATAAATATTTCTGTTGGGTTTTCTTACTCCTTACTTCTAGGAATCCCTTGACATCTATTAGCTTGAGCTTCTATACTTTATTCACATTAGATTCTATCTCCATTGTTTTCTTTAATTTGAATACCTTTATTTAGATTAAAGTTCTTAGGAGTGTTTGTAACCACATGAGAAGTTTTCTTACCTTTATCTAGTTCCTTGGTATGCTTCTCCTGATACACCTTTCAGACAATCAACTTGCATTATTGCTTTACATGCCCCCAACCCTAACATTTCTCAAATATTTGAGGTGAATTTAAAATCTCTATATTTTGTTCCCAACTTCCCAATCTCGACCGCAAAGAGATGGATTTAGGTAGAGACAATCCCATCAAAGAGTAGATATAAAATATCACACAAACCACTATTGATTTAGTAAGCGTCACGTTATCCAAAAAAAAAAAGGTACCAAGAGTGTTTGTAACTCCTTTAATAATATCCGCATCCCAGAGTTCTAAAGGTAGACTTGGGAGTATCACCTAGACTAGGAACTGATTAATATTCTCTTTATCAGGGTTGAACCTGAGATTCCATTTCCTCAAAAAAGAGGCCAAGTTTCTTAAGGAGCCAAGGTCCATCATTAAGTATCCTCTGAGGGTCTTTAGAATTTTTGAAGCTAAACATGAAGAAACCATTTGGTAAAGTTGTGACATCCATATGCCCCTTGGGTTTCCATTTAAAAACAAAACAAGATCTAATGGAATCAATATTAGGTCTTTCCCTACCATTTTACCTATCAAGGCATTCTCTATTTTTCTCAGATTATAATCTATAATGATATCAGGGATATCTAAGAATTTTCATGTTCTATCCTATTTAAGCTAAGGAATAATTCCTAAGCTCTTTTCCTTATCAAAGTTCAAAATGCTTGCATATGATTTAAGGGACCCATTTTCCACATGCCTCCCAACCATAGATAAAGTCTCGTACATACCTTTCTCCCTTGAATACCAATCCTAATCATTTGTCTTCTCTCTTGGAGGGATCTTTCTACTCTCATTTTCCCACCCATCGTTATTCATACCCCCATTCTCAACTTGTTCACCTTTCCCTCCCATCATAAATTATTATTATAAATCTACTTGTGATTTTTGTATGGGAAAGAAATAATATTGTAAGATTTTAGGAAGTGAGCTTCTCAGGCCATTTTGGTTCTCCATGGATAATTTTTGGGAAATGAACTCCTCTACAAATCATTCTTTTCTTTTACTCATTTTGTAAAATAGGTGTACCATGACCATATGTCATTCCAAATTGTATAAATATGATTGAGATATATTTATTCCTAACATCATTCTTATGTATATATTGATCACAAAATATTGTCTACATTTGTAAATTTAGATATTAGATTCACTTATGTTATAATAAAGATAGAATTATGTAGAACTTTGGAGAGGTTGGGATGGATTGAATATTATTTTTTTGCTTCATTAGGAAATTTGTTATCACATTATTAAGTAGAAAAATATAGTATCTTGATTACTTAGCCTTTTAAATGAATGAATGAATAAGAAGTAATGGAACTCTTCATTCTTAATGTTTTTTCCTAATAAAATGAAATTTTGGTATGATAATATCTTTGTGCATGCATTAGTTACTATTGTCTAAAATAACCCCTAGGCTATTGTAACAACCCACCTCCTCTTTTCTGATTTGGGGTAAATTTGTAGTTGATATGGGGTTGAGAAATTCATTTTTAAAGTGTGTCAGGTTTTAAATATTTTCATGCATCTCCATGTTCCATGCTCCTTGTTTTCTACCCCAAAAATAATTTTTTTAAAATATAGGGAAAAATGCCTAAGTGTTAAAATTTTCTTTATATTTCAGATTTCAAGTTTCTGGGATCAAGATGTAGTTTATATGCAAATTGCTCCTCAAGTTCTGAAACATGAAATACAAAGGGTTTAGTGTATTTTGGGTTTTAGGAATCAAGTTGAAATTTGCATGTAAATTTTAATGTGAAACTTGGTCCCCAAAATCCAAAATTCCCAATGCATTTCAAGTTTTGGGTTATGATTTGCAATTTGCATGCAAATTGCAACTTGAATCCCAAAACCTGAACCTGACAGATTGCAAAAATGTGGCTGAGTTCCAACCTTTTTTTTGAGGTCAACACATGCATCGTAGGAGTCAACTTTCCCCGAAGGAAATTTTAGGAGTTCAGAGGTGCATTGTAGGTCCAGATTTCCACTCTTTGTATTTCAGAGGTAAACAAGTGCAAATCAATGTCAAACTTTTGACAGTCTCCTTCATTTTAGTTTTTCAGGACTCTTTTACATCGAAACATGGCGACACAAATGTGTGTATTTTTCCACTTGCATTCTGACCCCAAAAATCTAATTTCCTTTGTTTCAGGTTTCCAAATATGCTTTTATGTTAAATTTCTGATGAAGACATGATTTAATATTCCAACCACTCACATTTATTGAAGTATGGCACCCAGAACTTCAAATGGCAATAAATTTCACCCTATAACTCTGATTTTTACAAAATTAGACTATTGGGGAAGCTTTGATTATCCTCTACACCATAAAATGGGAAATAAAGTCTTCCATTTATATTAAAATTTATAGGTAGTTCAACCACTAAGTTTTATGAGGCATGGTGCTCATTCCTTCTCCTATAAGTAAAGTACCATGGGAGATGGCCTTTGCAGTGTACCGATACTTATTTTTAGGCATTTAATACATCTTTTTGGTGGTTAAAGGGGGGAATATGAGTTCCCTCTCTCTCCCTCCTCTATATCTCTCTCCCATTTTGATATATAATGTAAAATATCTCATTTGTACAAGAGAATTTTCTAAAATTTAAAGAAACTCTGTCAAAATTATTTTTGAGTAGTTGTGATTTGTAGACCTTCATTTGATCTTGGAAATGTGTTCTTGTGCCTTTTTATTCACATGTATTGGTCTATGCATATTTTTAAAGCAATAAAACATTTTTTGGTGGTGTTTCTCTCAACCCTAATTGATATTGTGTTTCATTTCCTTGCCTCTCCATTCTTACTATTTTATTTTGTGCATGTATTTCTCACTTGTAGGTTCATCTTGTTTTGTTTTATGGAGAATAGATAGTGAATGAAGTATTGGGTCTATGTCACCTCTATTTGGCCTCTCCTTTATCCATTTTCCTTATCCCTTTTCCCTCATTAGAGTTTTTTCACCCTTTTCTTAGTACTATAATCTCCCCTTAGTTTAGGATTTCTATTTTTATGCACCTTTCTCTCTCCCTGGTCCTTGTTAGCATAATTTAGCATAGGCATATTTATTTCATTTTATTACATTGCCTTTTATTTAATAATGTGCAACATGTGCACTCTAGTTTAGTGACTTGCATTCAATATTGTTATGTTGGATAACATTCAATATTAGTATTAGTAGTAATTACATGTGCATATGAGATGGGTCTTATCATCTCATAGTTGGTGCCTGATAGGGTGTCATGTCTATCCATATGAGGCTGTCTAATATCTATAAATATTACAGCTCTTGCATTGTTATGTAATCTGATTTCATGATTAATAATATTTGTAAAGCTTTCGTCCCTCTTTGGTCATTGCAATATTATTCTATTATATCATTTGGTATCAGAGTAGGTTCTATCCAAGCAAGGTTGAAGAGGAGCACTATTGGAGAGGATCCATTGGAGAAGAAGATCTACATCAAAGAAGAGCCATTGAAGCATCCCATAACCTCCATTCCTTCCAAGCATCTCTCAAATAAAATTTGACCTATCCACTTATTTGGAAGATTTGGAGATCTTTAAAAAAAAAAATCTAAAGATTTGGCGTAGAAAAAAACAAAAACAAAAGAGATCTGTAAAAAAATAAAAGAGATCTTGAAAAAAAAATTCAGATCTAAAAAAAAGAGTGAAAAAAAAAATCAGATCTAAAAAAAAAAAATTAGATCTGAAAGTGGAGGTGTGAAGAATTCGGGAGCAAAGGTTGAAGCAGTCTTGTCAACAAAATTCCAGCAGATAGCTCTCATAAAAAAGGATGTAACTTTTTCATAAAATGTCAGATTGATGTGTTGTTTTTTTTTCTGGAAAGATAAGAAGGAGGTGCACAACGTTTCAGTTTACATCATCTTCAGATTCGGCTTCTACATGTGACAAAAAGTTTGTGCAAGTTGTGTCATTTTTTCTAAAAAAATCAAATCTAGCTGGTAAATTGGTAAGATCTCAAAAACGAAGATTCTGATTCTTTTGAAATTTTGTGGGTTTAAAGAAAAATATTGTATGATGCTGCTATCAAAATTTTAGAAAAATCAGATCACAGTTTATGAGATAATGTGAAAACAATATTCAGATTGTTTGTTTGGTGAAAACAATTTTTTATTTTATGTTTGGTTCTATCACACGAGATCTTTGATCTCATAGAAGTGTTTGGTATATACGGTGCCTCTGGGAAGCACTTATGAGTGATGCCATCACAACTACTATTTCACTTAACACCTAACACAATTTCCTAAACATCGTCTGGGCATCGACCCTATAAAATCGAAGGGGAGTAATAAGGACACAATACACACACATCTGTTTGTGCTTGCACAAACCCCTCTCCATACTGTCTACGTACCACGTACTAAATTCTTTCACATTCGTTAACACATCTTTCCATACTAACTGGTATATTGAAAGGGTTATCTTCTTCCACATACCGATAGGTATATCGAAAGGGAGCGTATATAAAAAGGTTTGGTATATCGGCCTGACGGTATATTGAGAGGGAGACCATAAACCTGGAGTGATATGAGCCTTACCCTTTGTCATAAATTTAGAGTTTCAGAAATTTAGATTACAGAAATGGATTCAAAAGCACTAAAATTCTTCTTGCCAGATTCACAACTGCTTAGAGGAGACAACTATGTTGCATGGAAACTGAAGATCAAGATGTTACTTGAGTTTGAAGACATATGGACAGCTGTTTATGGAACAACAACAAGATCATTTGATGATGGAAGAAAACAAGTTCAATTCGACAGTGCCAATCTAAAGGCCAAGTTGATCATCTTGTTTGGTGGAATGGATGATGTGAAACCCCACATTATAGATGCCTAATCGGATAAGGATGCATGGGATAAGTTGAGCATAGTCTATGAGGCAAATAACAAGAATGCCATCCTCAATCTACTATCACAACTGCATACTCTCAAGTTCAAGCACAATGAGAAGGTTGAAGATTTTTTGAGATGAGTTTCTACTTTGAGGGCATCTCTACTGGCATTGGAAAAAGAGATAAGTGATGAGGACCTTGTACCAATTGTGTTATAAGAACTTCCTCCTTCCTTCAGAATCTTTGCGATAACTATCAATATGAGTGAACACACAGTCACCTTTGAGAAGTTGGTCAATCTACTCCAATAAGAAGAGGAAATGAACAACAAAGATCATGAAGATGAGCAAGCACTATCTTCCAATCATAAAGGAAAGAGGAAATTTCTGTCCAATCACAAGAAGTTCCAACAAAATCAAAGTCAACAAAGGGACCAAAGTCAAAGAGACAACACCAAGAAGTGTCCCATTTGCAATAGAGGGGGACATGACATCAAATATTGTTAGTACAATTCCTACAAAAAGGTTTCATCAAGTAATTCAAAACCCAACAACCAATAGGGTAACAACAATTCAAATCAAGGGAAGTCTAACAACAACAACAATCAAGGGAAGAAAAATGGTAATTGGTAAAGAAAACCCAAACTTCAAGGGTACATTATTGAACATGAGGATGAATCAAATGAAGGACACCACATGTATTTTGCTCGATTTGATGAAGAAACCAAGTCCATACAAGATATCTGGTATGTTGACTCGGGTGCAACTCGACACATGACTGGATGCAAGGATTGGTTCTACACACTACGTGACTCACCTAACAAGAACCATGTGTCATTAGGTGATGACTCATCATATAGTGTCAAGGGGATTGGAAACATTTCACTACCTCTTGGAAAGCATGACTGCAAAATCATAGATGTATTGTATGTACCTGGGTTGACCAAGAATTTGCAATTAGTTAGTCAACTCCTTGATCACAACTTGAAGTTGGATTTTGACAATAATAATGGAGAAAAAGTGTGCTTGATAAGAGATAAGTCAAGAGGTTCCAATGTGGGACATATGTTCCAACTTGATTTTTTCCACAAGGATGATCAAGCTCTAATGGCCAAAGACACACAATCTATAGAAATATTGCATTGCAGATATGGTCACATCAGTTTTAGATATCTCCAAACACTTCAAAATGTCAACATGGTGAAAGGATTGCCTACACTCAAGCACAACACTAACAAGTGTCACAATTGCCTAGCTGGAAAGCAACAAAAAGTACCCTTCTAGAATAACACATATAGAGCTAAGGGAAAGCTCGATTTGGTGCACACCGATCTTTGCGGGCCCATGCAACCAAGTCATTCTGGATGTCAATATTTCATGCTTTGTGTTGATGACTACTCAAGAAAGATGTGGATATATTGTCTAAGTAACAAAAGTCAAGCCTTTGAGACATTTCAGAAGTTTAAAGCACTTGTTGAGAATGAAGCTGGTCGCAAGATCAAAACTCTCCGCTCAGATCGAGGGGGGGAACTCAAAATTAATGAGTTCAAGACTTACCTAGAAGCTCATGGGATTCATCGAAAAATTCCTCCTACTCACACACCACAACATAATGATATAGTTGAGAGAAGGAATCATAGTATCATGGAAATGGTGTGATGTATGATTGATGACTCAGGTTTAACAAAGACATTTTGGGGAGAAGTTGTAAGAACTATAGTCTATTTTTTGAATAGAGTGCCCAAAGTAGCTCTTGAAGGAGTGACACCTCAAGAAGCATGGTCAAATCAGAAACCATCAATTGCACACCTAAGAGTATTTGGGTGTAAAGATAGCATGCACATACCCAAGAAAAATAGGAACAAGTTGGCTATGAAAGCTGAGAAACTTATATTCATTAGATACAGTGAAGAAGCACTTGGGTACAGATTATGGGATCCGAAAGCAAAGAAAGTATACACAAGTAGGGATGTTGAGTTCTTTGAGAAGAAACAAGCAGATGCTCTACTCAACGACTCAACAAACATGAAAAATACACCTCTTGTGAAGATAGAATTTGATGTTCCCACTGAAGATGACAGTGATGAATTGGATGATGGTGAAAAATTGGATCCACCACAAGCCAATGGAACAGCTAATAAGTTACCTAAATGGTATACTCAATTAATAAGAGATGTAAATTTGGATGAATCACCTAGCACATCATCCAATCCTGGACCTAGAACTTTTATTCAAGCTCGTGAAGAGGTCAATTATTCCTTAATGAGTAGAGTTTTTGAAACATTTGAGCCATCTACAGTTCAAGAAGCCCTACAATCAAAATCTTGGAAAGATGCCATGGATTCAAAGTATCAGTCAATGATGAAGAACAACAAATGGCAACTTATCGACATTCCACTAGGGAAGAAACCTATTGGATGTAGATGGATATTCAAGACTAAGTACAAATCAGATGGGACTATTGACAATTATAAAGAAAGGCTTGTAGCAAAGGGTTATGCATAACAAGAAGGCATTGATTATGAGGAGACATTTTCTCCCACAACCAAGATCAAGACAATCAAGATGATCTTTACTCTAGCTACACAATTTGGTTAGAAATTCCACCAAATGGATGTGAAAAGTGTCTTTCTTGATGGAGATTTGTAAGAAGTCTATATGACTCAGCCAAAGGGTTATGTAATACCAAGAAAATAGATGATGATATGCAGACTCATAAAATCTCTATATGGCCTAAAACAAGCACCCCGGGCATGGTACATCAAAATTGATGAGAATCTCATAAGTCATGGATTCGAAAGGAATCCTTATGACCCCAATCTTTACCTCAAAAAGAAAGGGGTGGAGATTGTCATTGTGGTTGTTTATGTCGATGATCTAGTCATTACAGGTAGTTCTGTGAAGATGATCGATGCAACAAAGAATGATTTTAATCGATCGTTCGACATGACAGATCTCGGGCTCATGCACTATTGTCTTAGATTGGAAGTATGGCAAAAAGAGAATCATATCTTTGTGTCACAGTTGAAATACACCAAGACAACGCTCGAGAAATTCAAGATGATGGACTGCACTCCTATTGCTACACCTATGGAAGCGAGACTTCAGTTATCTCGTTCCGATCCATCACCATCGGTGAATGCAACTCTCTATCGGTAGTTGATCGGGAGTCTCATTTACCTGACATATACTAGACCAGATATCAGCTTTGCAGTCAGCTATTTATCACGCTTCATGCAAGAACCAAAAATATGTCATTGGAAAGTAGCAAAGAGAATACTAAGATATCTAAAGGGTCCAGTTGACCTTGGTCTAGAGTACAAGAAGAATGACAATTTCTTCTTGACAGGATATTCAGATTCAGATCATGCAAGAAACATGGATGATAGGAAGTCAACATCAGGCTTCGTCTTCTTTATGGGATCTGGACCGATATCATGGGGAAGCAAGAAACAAAACTTTGTTTCTCACTCTTCTACAGAAGTAGAATATAGAGCTGCAGGTGAAGCTGTTTATGAAGCAATATGGCTACGTTGAATACTGGAAGGAATTGGTCTACCACAACAGAAATATACTCCAGTATATGTTGATAATTAAGGAGTTCTAAAGCTTGTTCACAATCCAGTATTTCATGAGAGAACCAAGCATATTGAAGTACAAGTTCATTTCATACGCGAGCATGTCTTGAAGCACAACATACAGCTCCATTTCTGTCCTACAGCTGAACAGAAGGCAGATGTTTTCACTAAGTCACTTGCACGTGAAAAATTCACACTGTTCAGAGAGTTCCTCTCCACTTCATTGGAAACTATGCAAAATTAATTGGGGGAATGTTAGCATAATTTAGCATAGGCATAGTTATTACATTTTATTGCATTGTCTTTTATTTAATAATGTGCAACATGTGCACTCTAGTCTAGTGACTTGCATTCAATATTGTTATGTTGGATAACATTCAATATTGGTATTAGTAGTAATTACATGTGCATGTGAGATGGGTCTTATCATCTCGTAGTTGGTGTCTGCTAGGGTGTCATGTCTATCCATATGAGGCTATCTAATATCTATAAATATTACAGCTCTTGCATTGTAATGTAATCTGATTTCATGATCAATAATATTTGTGAGGCTTCCGTCCCTCTTTGGTCATTGCAATCTTATTCTATTCTATCATTTGGTATCCAAGCTATACCATTATTATCAGCTCCCTTGGATTGTTAGAGTAAAACTTGGATAGTCGCATTTCACTGAAAATGCATCCAATTTACAACTTTTTCAAAAAATAATGTAGAGGATACCGCGTCCTCTTTCGAGGTTTGTCTCAACTAGCTTTAGTCCCACAACATGGTGACAATCCCTTGTTACCCAAAAACATTGATTGCTCATCCTTAAAAATCATCCTAAATCATAAGGGTCTTTATGAATTTTTAGAGATAACATTTACATTTCTAAATTGTACTTACTACTTATTTTTGTAGTTTTACACACACACACACATTCACTTTTAAACATAAAAGCTATAACAGATTGGGATTATCATTGACTATGCGAAAAGAGAAGGATCCTTGAGCTTTAAGGATAGGCTTAATCATGTAATCTTGAGTTGATGGCGATGAAATTGGTCTTCAATTCCATATCCAATATTAAATACAATGGATAACCTTAATATACTTGTTAGATACGAAATACATCCACCACAGGATCATGTAAAGCAATAGCATGGTGCATTAGTTCATCCAGGGAATTTGATAAAGATACAGGGGTATCATTTTCCAAAGCCCACAAGTAGATTTTTTATGTGAAAATTTTCAAAAAATATTTTAGAGCACCACATTCATGAATGGCTTGAAGACCATATGGATTCCTTGAGGCACAATGCATCTAGTATACATGGAGGGATATGCCACAGATACTGCTTCTCCCATTCTAGGAAGGATGACCACTCCGTGAATTGACTTTATCTCCTAAAAATGCATTAGTGAAAACTAGAAGACCTTCTCCAAGAACAAAATAACTATTTTGGATGCTTATCATGAATATAGCGAAGTAGAGAGAGATATACATATAGATAAAACTATATTTTCTTATAAATCATTGTACTATGCATATTAAATATATCTTGAGTCCCCTGAAAAATCTAGTCTACTGTTGTGATGTGTCCATGATTGGAATATGTTTTTGTCTACCATCTTAATTATCCTTATCTACGGAGGTTCAGAAGAGTTATCACACATGTATTTGATCCATAACATTGATATTTATTAAAATTGACCATGAAATAAGGAGTTATTGATGGTTAATCTGCTAGATGGATTGATCCATGTAATCATTTCTTGATCTTCAAAATTGAATTCTTTTGTTCCCATTCCTTAAGAAGGTTCAAATGTAAAAGAATCACAAATGTTATCCCTATAATGGAATAGTTATATCCTTAGAAAATTAGGTCAGAGTTCTACAAACTTATCCATTTGACTGTATATCTAGAATGTTTGCAGATCTAAGATATGATCCTAAGGCTATTCACCTATATATAATTAGCAACTTGTTATTAGGTAAATTTACATGAAATATGCACACTAACATAATGGACTTCAATTTAAATCCTATTTTAAGATGAAATAATGGAAGGCACTTAGGATTATGCGTTGAATGTTGTTATATATTGCAAGTGGGTATTGTATGCCTCAATGGTATGTGGCATTTATCTATTCCCAATCTTAATAAAATTCACGAAGGGTAGATACCACAATACTATAACATTTTCTAATTCATTATGTTCTGTGGTATCCGAGTCCTATATGCGTGATGACTTGCCTTTACAACAAATGATTTGAAATGCCTCATGGTAATGGTGTAATTTCTATAGGATTAGTGGCTTGTAATGTTTAAGGGATGATGAATTTTCATTTCCAAGTACTAGTGAACATAAATGATAAATATTGCACACTTAAACTTATATTTATTAATATACACTAAGAGCTAAATTACTCTATTATGTGGAGGCAGTCCATCATAATCCATATTTCTCAAGACATTAGCAATACAATGACTAGTAATTACTCAATAAGAAATATACATATAGCAAGGGAATGGGTGGAATAGTAGCTAACTAAATCATGTGCCAAAGAAATTCTCAGCTCTACTGATACTGGTAAAGTTAATTCCAGAAGACTAGTCAAGCTAACTCCACATAGATCTGTACAATCATAAACAGCTAATACCATAAGTTTAAAAACACGCAATGTAAAGAAAAGTTATTTTGGAATAAATCTTATCAAAAGGATAGAATTAATCACCTAAACTTTTAAAATCTAAAATTGACAATATACCATAAGCTTATTGGGAGCCCAAGAAGAAGGTGGGTCAATTGTTTGATCAAGGAGAGTCTATCTTATTATTCACGTACAATTTACTTTGGAACTAGTTAGACACCACAAGTTGATAACAATTAGTAGATTGACAACATTAATCATGTTGTCAGATATCCTCAGAACACATTACAAAGTTCTTCCCTTCAACAATGAAGATAAAGAACTGTAATAGCCATTATGGTCTGGTTCAATGCTCGATCTTATGAATAACACAAACAATTGACAATGGGCTTGAATATGGTGAATAGTCTGGTGTGCATGTTCCCTAGTGAAGAAAGGGACTACTCTTAAGTGTAGATGATGGAATGTCAAAAATGTGCAAAAAACACCAAAGAGGACTACTATCCACTAAAATTAACAAATAGGTGTGCCATGATTTAAGAACACGTTGTGCTACCACAAGGACAAGGACACGAGTTCCAAATGGGAATCTGAGTGCCACAATGCAAGAAAAGCCAAGGTATCAAGGTAAGGTCATGAAACCTGAAAAATTCATATTTGGTGGTGAACACCACACCTATGAACTATTGCTGCCTGAGTAGAGTGATGCCTCCCTAATCTGTATAATTTGTAGGTAATAATCAACTACTCGAACGTTGTAAAATACCTTGTCTTGATCACTGGGCTTCACCAGAATAGCTCCCCTAACAAGCAGAGACTATCAACATGCTAAAAAAAAGTCTTCGAAAATACTTGGAGTCACAAAATGTCTTAACAAATAAGCCTTTAAAGGATGGAAATGTACTAAGACACACACCAAGAATCATAAAATAATGCAACACCCAAAATCTTGTACACTATCCCACTAGGTGTGCTACCAAACTATTGGAGCTCCACAAATGATCACAACACCCTCCCAGATATGGAACATTATAATTGAGTTCAAGAATTCTATTAGGCAACATGAGTAATAATGTCTCACAACATGTGGGACCTATAAATTGTAGACAAAATGTCACCAATGCATATATCTCAAAACAATACACAATTTCCTTATTTGTAAAAGATAAACCTTAATCTGAGCTACAAATGCTGGAAGTTATGAAGCTGTAGAAGGTTAATGTTATTAAAATAACATTTTAAAGGTTGACCAATATTAGAAGGAGATGCATAGGTACACGTGACACCCAAATGAACTATAGGAGGTGATAACACCAGTGCATCTACAGGGGAAATAATACTTATTAGAAGAGGATAAAAGCCTGCGCCCAAAACCTAAAATGTCCAGTGGGTAAATCATTGCATGGAGAGGGAGTACATTATATCCAAAGTCTATGCATTAGTGTATAAAATCCCATTACCACACAATGCACAAGGTAGAAATATCTACCTCTAATATGGATAAAAGATTGCATCCACAAACAATGGATATCCAGAGGATTAAAGAATACACCCAGAGGGTAGAAAATCTATATGTCTAGTGGTCTAGATTACTGCATATAAAACTCCCAATATCCACATAATGCACAATAGAAATAAATCTTGTAATATGAAGAAACACACACATCATATCTGCAAGTAAATGAAAAGGCATGCACCCAGATGGTAATAAATCTGCATCTAGTTAATGCATAATAGAGCTGCATCCAAAACCAAGTAATTTAATTGTTTTAAGATGATGCACAAGATCATTACATGGGAGGGAAAATGTGTGAATTCTTATATCCAATGGATTACAATATAATGCATGTAACAGAGAGTATACACTCTGCGCAACACTGGATAATGACACTGCATTTGCATTCCTAAAGTATCTAACAGGTTACAAATGAATGCATCTAGAAGGTATAACGCTTATATAGAAATGGGATAAGAGAATGTACCCAAGAGGGTACATAAGATGGAAAATCGAAATTTGACTGGTCTCACCCACCAATATGGTTGCATTTTACAGTCTATCTTGAAAAAAAATAATGGTGCACCCCACCAAATCCCATTCCGCCCGTGATATTTTTCTTATGTAAGAAAATGCATGTTTCACAACCAATTGATAACAAATTACATCTAGTTGTTCAAACTAATAAACCCTTGGAACTGTGCACAGAAAAATGTTACAGATGGATGTCTATATAATCTCCATTTTCTCTGATACCACCCTCACCTAGGGACGATAAGAGATATTGTTCCAAGTCATGATCTCATGGCATGATAATATCACACCAGATTATATTTTCAAAACATATAGAGCTTTGAAAAACCTAGTGACCACATATATGCCTATCAAAACATACAGAGCTAAAATACCATATATGAACATAGGTTCCATCATAATTCATAATTCTCACATACATTACAATACAATGTCCCTTCCCCCTTGGATTACTGGATATTAATAAATTTTCAAGGTACATAGGGTACTTAGGAGGAATAAGGGCAACTTGGTTACCTAAATCAGTGGTGAAGAAATATCACTATTTCGTACATCACTCTCTAGTTAAGTTATCTTCTCTGCCTTGCATGACTAGTAAGATAACTCCATGGAGGGAATTGAGAGAGCTAACTCAACATAACTATTAAGATAACTCCATGTCAACTGGGTACACATAACCCCCCAAAGATAACCCAACAAGTGTAGGGTTTCTCTACAAGCCCCTAAAAATTATCCTGCTCATTTATCTCAAAACAGAGGAATAATAACCTACCATGTGGAACAGTGATTCCCTACACCTATGTTCCTTAATCATCTTGACAGAGTAAAGCATTTTCTTGGAGTGAAACACTGAACCAGAATTTTGCCCCTTTCAAAACCTACTCCTTGATACCAGATCGTGGGTTTTACCCCATATATGGGGAACCAGCATACACTCCACAAAAATATTATTCTTGCAACCATGTAATCTCCACACTTCACCCTATTATTTAACTAATATTCACCACATATGAAATTATTAAAAAATCATTCCTAATCAATGTGGCCCAATTAGATCTAATCTAACTAAGGGAACCGATGTTGAGGAACAAATTCCTAACATTCCCTTTCATTTGTGCAATGCACCTGCCACATTGAAACACTGGTATTACTTAGCATCTTCTCGGATTTAACAAATGATTGCATGGAGGTATACATGGATGATTTTAGAGTCCATGGAAGTACTTTTGATGAAGCAATGAAGATCTTCTAAACCAATATATGTAAGACACTACATATATGTATAGATAGTGTTGAAGTGTCTTGTAGATTTTCACCATGAATTATCTTGGATCTTCTAAGATCCCATGAAAATCATCCAATAATGAAGATATTCTAAACCACATTTTATGTACAGACTACTTCCACATTTTGCTAGGGGTTCTAAAAATGGATATACATGTAGACATAAAGTGTAAAATATCTTGAACAAAATGAATGTAATATTCCACATAGGGAACGATAATGTTATGACACATATGTATGTCATGATGAGGATCAATTTATAATGTAATCAATTTCAAGCCATAAGTGAACCATGTAGTATCTGTATGATGGAAAAGTGACAAGCGAGCATGGGAATCTACAAGTAACTCTTCCTCACACCCGACCTCCCGAGGTCATGCTGAGATAGCCGGTGGGGATGGAATACATGTGGGATGCAGACAAACTATTTAGGTAATCTTATGTCTTCGACGTGCACTAGTGGAAACTATGAATCTAAGGAAAAGAAGGCCCTCCTAACCTGAACTGGTGTGATAGATCCATCAGCAAGGATGACTGCTCGAAGGCTCCAATCAATATCAAGCTCTGGCATGATTCGATCTATAGGTTGTGGAATACATTGAAAATGACCCGGGATAGTTTCGTGTATTTCTCCGGACAAGGTCATATGGTGGATGGTAAATATAGCCAATTCTATGGATGATTCTCTGGCCTAGTCCAGAATTCCCTAGCTCTGTTAGCTACTATGTCTAGCAAGGATAATTGTTCAATGATGATAGGTGGAAATGGAGTAGACCGGAATACTAGTGTGCGTAGGCCAGTGTCTATGTCTAATTCTCCTATGGATTCGTTGGGCTGTAGGATTTATGGATCACAACTGTAGACTCTTAGTTGTTGTGGACCTATTATGGTCATGCGTGGAATCAAATCATAATCCCTAGTATCTAATAATCGTATGCTTTCTCAGCTTCTATATTTAGGATCAATAACTGTGTGATTTTCTCAGAATATCTTACAGGCATTCTTGCAACTTGGATTCTTAGGCTGGTATCTATATCTGTAAGAGTGTCTCCTTCACTTGGCTATGGGACCAAATGATCACAACCAAAGGTTTGTTCTCTTTTGAACCCTTCTACAGTCATATGAATGTTGTCTAGTGTAATCTGTAGTTCGGTTGATTTGACCAAAATGTGTGTGCTTCGTCGTCTTCTACGTTTAACCCACTTAATTGGGAATTGATTTCTTGTAAGCTTACCATTGTTCAGAAGACTTGAATCCTAAGATTTTGATCTATATCAATTATTGCTGTGATGAGATTGGGTTAAGGCACGATTGGCTCGAATACGTATTCTCTGGGCTCTCTAGGTCCCGTGATTGTCATACAAAACAACAAAGTAAAATGAACTACAGTAAAATGAAACTTAACTATGTCAAATATACCTATATATGATTTCTCTATTTTTGTGTGTTTTTTGATGAACTTTACGAATTTTAAGAAAGAAACTATTTAAAATATCTAGAAATGACAAATAAAATAATCAATTTAAAACAAACAAAATAACCGAGTGTAGCTATTTGTCTATGTAATTTTTAGATCTATTCTAAACAATAAAATAGCTTATCTAATCTATTTGCAAGATTCTCGATTCTACCTCAGAAGTGAGGAGTGAATCATAGTTTCTCAGAAACTATCAATCCCAACAGCTTCCCTGGCAACATCGAGAATAGAATTTACTGAAATAAAAAAATTAACTACTCTATTTGATATGATTCTAACTAGAACTTTGAAAGCTAGAACCTGGATTCTGCAGAACAGTGTCTAATCTGATGGTGTGTGTGATCTTGTCCCCTCAGTGTGATCTCCTCGTTCCTTCATGTTCACGTGGATCCAGAAAAGTGTGTAATGCTAGCATCAACAAAAGTAGATATTAGGACAAAGGCAGCTCAGAATACAGACTGAATACAATGTGAGTAGGAGAGGGATAGTGTAAGAGTACAGGGCTTGGCTTATGTAATTCCTAGCGGGATCTATTGTGAGTCATGCAACATGAAGTGTCCAGAACTTGAAACTATCCTGTTTGAGGAGAAAAACTTGTAACTGTAATGGCTTTCGAAGCTATTCTACTCTGATGGATTTGATGAAATAACATCACTTCCTGCGCAAGATGGATTTGTGGCTTACCAACAGTAAAACAATGCTAACAAAGCATGCAATGAACTAAACCATGAATCCTAAGCACAATAAAAGAATGAATTATTAAAATGAGAAGATGAGAAGTGAATGAGGGGCCTGAAGTAATGATAGAAATTACACAAGATGGATATGTGGCTTTCTAACTGCAAAACAATGCTAATCGAGCATGCAATGAAAGAAACTAAGAATTCTAAGCAAAAGGAAAACTAAATCTATTGCAAAGAGAAATCAGAGGAAAATTTTGAGGGGCCATTTGCTTGAGCACAAGCCAACTATTTATAGCATTTGCATTTACACAAGGTAAAAGCCAAATAGAACTCTTAAACTATAAACAATGGCAAAACACTATTCCAGGGAACCAGAATCATAAATGCAAGCTTATGGCGGTGAAAGAAAGCTAGTAAAACATTGAATTTATGTGAGTTGTGTTAAAAGAGATTTCTAGAAAACACATAAAGGACCACCGCCCTGAGGAGGGCGGCGGTTACAGGAAAGCCGCCCTGTTCAGGGTAGCGGTTTCGTCACTGAAGAGAAAATGGCTAAGAAAAGAGGGGAAAAGGAAAGAATAAAGCACGCGGGGGCTAAGTGGGGCATGCGGGATGTTAACACACACTCGAAGAGCTTTTCTGGATCCTGAACACCTTGCGAGGAACCTATATCATCATTGGGGCATGTGTTACGTTGTTCTGGCAGTACAGTACCTTAAAATTTTGGGTACGTACATATTGCCCCCTCGGAGAAGTGTTTTAGCCATGAAGAGGCATAAAACGGCGGGTCTGAGTATGGCGGTCCTAAATCGGAAGTTAGAAGTTATACCTGATACATCCATGTGTTGAAATGACACCATCCAAAATTCTCATTTCCTATGAAACGAAAAGAGAACTCAAGTGCAGATAGACACAATAGTTTGAAAAATAAATGCTAAAATAATAGGGAATGAGAACGTACCATTTGTGTGGGGATAGGAACTTACCTCTATCAGCACTCCAAACCTATGAAAAAGTCATTTTAAAACGAATCAGAGCGCTATATATATGAAATTAGGCCCATTTTCCTATTCATTTGCGCGAGTCGATTTGATTGATTTTGAGCTCTGGGACCCATGGTGATGGTTTCTTGCGTGAATAGAGTCAAAACATCCGTGACGAGATAACGATCATGCCTCCACGTGTGGCACATCGACCTATGAGATCACAGGTTAGTTTTCTTCAGTTTATCCTTTTTACCACCTTAAATTTGAAATGCTAAATACTTTTTCATGGGGGGGTAATTTTTGAAAATGTTAGTGTTGAAAGGTCCACCTAGGGGGGGCGCCTAATGGGTAGGCTTTGTTTTTATGTAAAATGGTCATTTTTTATGTTTTTTAGGCTTTTTAAATTTAAAAACCCACGTGGGTTTTCGGACCACAACCGCCACCCTGTTCAAGGTGGCGGTTACATGACCACCGCCCTTAAGGCAGTGGTTACAAAACTGCCCCCCTGCTCAGGGCAACGGTTTTGTACAGAATGCAAAAGGAACCTCTTTTTGAGATTGTGTTTGTATTTTTAGCATTTCTACGTGCTTTCATGATTTTTCCAGTATTACTTGGATGCTAACTTGCTTTTTTTTTGTGTTTTTGGGTGTATGCAGGTGAGAGAGGAGTATATCCGGTGGAGTAGAGAGAGGGAGTGTGATTGGCTCCCAGGGGTTCTAGATGCCCTCTCACAGGATGTGGGGGACACTCTTCAGTGGGCTGGGATACTACGCATTTCACGCGTGCCCCACGTTACATCATCTAGTCACATCCTTTGTGACTTGTTCTCATACTTGGATGTAGATCAGAACACCTTCCGATTGCCAGGGGTTCGCGGTGAGTGGACTATTACACTTAAGGATGTCTATCATATTCTAGGGGTCCTGATCATTAGGAGACAACTCACCCTAGAGACGGAAGGCTCACAGGAATAGATTGCATAGTGGGCCACATATATGGGAGATGTAGTCATCTCCACGGGGTCAAAGAAGGGGGTGAGAGTTCGATCTATTCCTTCTTTGCCCATCCCCCTACTTCGCCAGGCCATCATGGGGATCCTTGCCTCGAGACTGATCGGGGACAAGGGAGGAGATACATTATTATACTGTTGGTCCCCCATTATTACACAGATAGAGGGGCATGGTCAGATATATGCCTAGGGAGTAGATATTCTCGAGACCACCTACCACGACTTATACAGGGTGGTTTGTTTACAGGGGCAGTCCTTGAGCCATCCGACCCTAGTCATGAATTTGGTCTATGAGCATTTCATCCCTTATGGCAGGGGTGTGGAGGTGGCAGATCCTAGAGCTGTGAGGGCAGCCAAATGGAACAACATGTCAGTGCTTAGAGCACCTCATCTGCCAGTTGCCTCCCTGACTACTACCGATATAAAGGCCACACCATATCAGACTATGGCAGGCATATGGGGCGAGGAGGCTCTTACCTTGATCTCTTGCTCCACGACAGGGTAGCTTATTGATAGAGTGGGGTGAGTGGAGATGCACCCCTTTAGCCGTGTTCCTCAGCAGTTTGGCTTACCATACATGGGTTTGCTTCCCCCAGTGGCACCAGTATACAGATCAGTCCGAGAGGCCAAATGGGGGCCTAGAGGCTGGGGTTGGACAGTGGTTACTCCTGGCATTCCTATTGCAGCCAGGAGGATAGTTCATGCCAGAGGGAGAGCCGGTGCACCTCAGGAACATTTGCTTCAGATTACCACGGGTCCTACCCATAGCAGCGATGACCCCATTGAGGTATACTCCAAGTCTGAGGAGTTTACGGGGTGGAAGACAAAGGAGGAGACTGAGGACAGTGATCCTAAGTGGCATGATACCCAGGATATCATGCAGGCGGAGAGGGCCGAGCAGAGCGTAGAGAGCGTGACTCTGGTTTCAGAGGAGCCAATCTCCTAGGGCCATGGGGAGGATGAGTCTATTGTGGGGCGTTACGTTGCTCCAGCCATAGGAGCAGCCCCTCAGTCAGTAGCGGCATCCGTGGCGGGAGCTGATCCCATAGATCCATCTTGGAGGCCTAGTGATCCGAGTAAGTTACCCTCTCTCCCTTCTAGTGTTTGTTTCTTTATTAGGACCTCCTTAGTTGCTATCTTGTATCTTTTAATTTCTTGTTTGGTTTCTAATTTGTTTTCTCCTTTGTTTTCAGAGACCACTGATGAGTGGCAGGACTTGATTCGCAGGGTATGCACTGATACCCTGATGATTCCCATGGAGGCGCAGAGCTGTCTGTGGATGTTGGGGAGCCCTCAATAGCTAGTAGACATACTGACGTCTTCACTCCAGTCTAGCATGTGGTCAGGATGGTATCGACCCTTTGAACAGAGTTAATGGGGTACAAGACGGCTAAGCGCTTGATGAGGAGCCATTCTTGTTGTGAGACTGCGGCTGCCCCTCGGGATCCTAAGCCCTCTGTGCATTCAGAGTGCCATTGTATCTGGAGTCCTAGGTGTGGGCGTGCACCGTCAGAGGGATCTCGTAGGGATTGAGAAGCCACTTGGCTCTCATAGATTTTGTATTATATATTCTTTTGTATATCCTGGGCTCTTTGATCATTTTGACCATGCTTAGTGTATAATGGCATTGTATATAAACATTGATTATTTATATATATGCATTCATTCTGGATCAAAATCTTTGCATTCATGGCTTTCTTTCTATTTCCAATTTCCTCATGTATGCTATGATGTATGTTTATATGTTTCTTTTAGAATATATACAATGGTGAACAAATGATGCAAGTGTTTTACTTTCCTTTTGTGTTTCATGATGTCGATATATGATGATGTAGATATAATTTTATTTTGAATCTTAGTTTCTATAATAAATTTTGGATACTTTATGTTTGTTTTGGAAAAGTGATGAGAATAAACCAGTACGATGAACAGATAAACCTGCCCCTACCCCCAACTCCACGCAACTAGTAAGATGCATAGGCTTATCACCAAGAGTTGGGAAGGGCACAAGTTATGAGGTGTAGTGAAATGATAGTGATGAAAGATACACAAAGCTTTGGCGGAACCAAATTAGGACACCACAAGTCTACTCCACTCAAGTGACTTCATAGTTTTAGATGCAACTTGCTTTGCGGTTTATCCAGATTTAGACCCGTAGATGGCCACATAGTAGACAAAATCTGGGTTTTTAGGATTTTAACTCTCTTGGTATTTTGAACATCTGATTCATTTGTTTTTGACTCAAAGTTTCAAAGTTTTAATTGTTTTTATATGACCTTTTGCATTTATTTGTCGAGAGGACCCCCTACACTTTGCCCCATGCTACTAGTAAGAAGCATGGGTTTATCACCATGGGCAAAGCATAGGCGAGTAAGGGCATTTCCATCCTTCCCCAACCCTACGTCACTAGTAAGAGATGCAAGCTCATCACCAAAGGTTGGTGGGGCAAGGAAATGTGTAAAATTAAAATTTTCTGTTTGATCAATGTTTGACTTGTTTATTTGAGTAAAATTTCAGTATGTTTTTATTTCCAAAGAGATATACATATGGGATAGATGTGACACCATGAAGCTTCTAGAACAAACCATAGGAAAGACACCTACCCTAAGAAGAAACCAACAGTGAGAATAAACTTGCAGATCTTGGTATGGTTACCGTTAAGACTTCGTCATGTCTAGCTTTATTTGATAAAATGATTCTGAGATAATTTGATGATATCATGAAAATGGAGAAGTATGATTAGAGAGTTTATGCTAACAACATCATGATTTTGTAATGAATTGCTTTGAGAATAGATTCCTTGATAACAATTTGTGTCCAAAACAAGTGGACAATATGATCCTAATATATACGAAAATGTAATGTAGATAGATATATAAGTAGTGCTAGCTGTTTACGCATAGAAATGCTTGGGGTGTAGGGAATTGACTGTTTCACCAAATTCCTCACCTTCTAGCATACATAAGAGGTATGCACCATTTCCATAGTCCTTCATGACTCCGTATGGGCCCAACCATTTAGGCCGGAACCTCCTTCCTTTGTCGGTCTTCTTGTCGATCCGGCTATCTATCCTTAGAACTAGATCACCTTCATATATGTCGCATTCATAGACTTTCTTGTTATATTTCCGGCATATACGGTCAGCATAGACTCTGTGATGTTGTTTAGCATCTAACCTAGCTTCATCTAGGATTTCTAATTGGGAGAGACGTGATTCTCTGTAAGCATCTTCATCCAGAATCCCTTGTAATGAAATGCGGAGACTGGGTATTTCAACCTCGAGTGGGAGAACTACCTCTGCGCCGAATACTAGCGAGAAAGGAGTTTCTCCCATTGGTGTTCTTATTGAGGTTCGGTGGGCCCATAAGGCTGGATATAACTTTAAGTGCCAATCTCATTTGTTTTCTTTCACCATTTTAAGGAGAATAGCTTTTAGTGTTTTATTGGTCGCTTCAACCTGTCCATTGGCTTGAGGGTAATACAAGGAAGAAGTATGATGGCTTATATTAAATTTAATGCATAGTTCACGAACCTCTTCATTCTTAAAAGAAGTTCCATTATCAGAGATAATGATTTGTGGGATACCATACCTGCAAATGCTTTAGTTCAAAATGAACTTGGTGATTACAAAACCAGGTACAGTAGTAAGAGACATAGCCTCTACCCATTTGGTAAAATATTCGGTGGCCGTGATTATAAAACTATAGCCATCTATGGATGAGGGAGAGAATTTCCCTATTAAATCTAGGCCCCATGTAGAAAAGGGCCATGGAGTAGTGATTGGTTGCAAAGCTTGTGCCGGCATATGGATCTCATGGGAGAATTCTTGGCACTTATGACACCTGCGTACAAACTCTACTACATCGTGTTCTAGAGTAGGCCAGAAATAGCCCATTCGATGTATTTTACGAGCGGTGACATGATCACCAAAATGGCCTCTACACATTCCACTGTGGGATTCATGGAGAATCTTCTTGGATTCTTCCGTGTCGAGACATTTTAGGAGCATTTCATTGAACACTTTCTGATAGAGCACTTGCTCTATAATGATGTATTTAGCTACGATAATACGTAACCACCTTCTTTGTTGCAGTGTAGATCCTTCTAGATACGTATGGTCCATGATATAATTAATGATATCAGTGTACTAGGGACACTCAGAGATAGAGGGTCAGGTTTCGATGTAGTATACGCACTCATCTGGAAAATCTAAATCTACTAAATCACCTCCATCTAATGGGTTATCAGCTAACTAATCTGCGATGATTGGTCCTTTAACCAAATTCTAATTTACAAATGTTAATTTGAATTCCCCCATTAAGGTTATAAAACATCCAACCTTTTTAGATAAGGACCCTTGTGTGAGGAAAGTTCGTAAATGGAACGTTTTTACCATGACCCTTGTTTCTTGATTTACCATATAATGTCTTAGGTGTTTGGTTGCAAAAAATATGGCAAGGCATTCTCATTCTACTTGGGTATAATGTGTTTAAAATTCCAACAACGTTAGGCTAATGAAATAAATCGTGCGTTCTCTCTTGTCATCATCTTCTTGAGCTAGCATGTAGGCTAGTGAGACATTGGTAACTCTTGAGTATAAAATTAACGGGTGATCTAAATTAGGTTGCATTAGCGTAGGTGGTGACAACAAGAAATGCTTAATTGCATCGAAAGCTTTATTGAAATCTTCAGTCCAATCGATGCTATAGTATTTCTTGATTAAATTTTTGATTGGATGTATGGTGAAATTTAAGTCCGGGATGAATCTTCGGATTGCGCCCAGCTTTCCAAGAAATGACCTGATTCCAGATTCATCCGAAGGTGGAACCATTTCGAGGACAGCCCAAATTTTGGTTGGGTCAGCATATATCCCTCGTGACAATATGATGTAACCTAGGAGCTTCCCTCTTGTTACACCAAAGACGCATTTTTCTAGATTTAGCGTGACTTCGTACTCTATCAGACATGAGAGAATGACGTGGAGTATTTCCAGATGGTCACAACACTTCTTTTCCTTAGCCAACAAGTCATCTATGTAGGATTCCATGATTTTATGAATTAAATCATGAAATATATATGTCATAGCTCGCTGGTATGTAGCACCAGCATTCTTGAGACCAAATGGCTTAAAAGCATAGCAATAAGTTCCCCAGGGAGTTATAAACGTGGTTTTAGCTTGATCTTGTTCAGATATTTTAATTTGATTGTATCCCGAGAATCCATCCATGAGAGACAAAATTTCAAACCCAGATGTTGCATCAACAATGACATCAATGGATGGCAACGGGAAGTCATCTTTAGGACACGCTTTGTTGATGTCTCGGAAATCTATGTAGATGCGTATCTTTCCATTCTTCTTGATAACGGGAACGATGTTAGATACCCATTGGGAGTAATCAACTGGCTTGATGAATCCTACTTGGAGGAGTTTTATTACCTCCTCTTTTACCATGAGAGCTACCTTGGGTTTCATGGGTCTCGATTTTTGTTTAACTAGTTTTGCATCAGATTTAGTGATGAGGTTGTGCACTGCAATGTGGGGTGGAACTCCTGTCATTTCCTTATAATTAAATGCAAATGCCTTCCGATGTTCTTTGAGGATCTGAGTGTGTATTTCTACCTCCTCTGGGGTTAAAGAGGACCCTAGTTTCAATATCTTTGGTTCGTCTTCCGTTCCGATTTAAATATCAATTGTTTCTTTGATCAAAGAGGTGTTACCCTCTTCAAACTCAAGTGGCGCTGGAGGTAAATCCAAATCATCCCAATTTTCTACTGTGCATATCCTAGGTTCCATTTGTGAGGGAAGATCTATCATGGGATTTCCAAAGTAGGAAGACGAATACGGGATTAAGGAAAAATATATCATATGATAGGAGAGATGTAGTGCTGCATAGGTGTTTAATTAATCCAAAGTGGCCATATCACTATCAACATGGTCTAGGATAGTAGATTCATTTCTGTTTAAAAGAGAATCTGTCATTTTCTTTATCAATGGTTCATCACGAAGGGATACCATGAAACGGGTATCCTCTAACTCATTGCTTGGAGTAAAACGTGACGCTGAAGTTGCTATTGAATCAGTGAGAAGATTTTTCTCTCGCGGGATTTCTTCAATTGATATGAAGTCAAACTCCTTGCTTAAATCTAATACAACTTTTTTGTAAAGTTGTAAGTGCTCGGCTTTGGTTTCATATGCCTCAGATACTTGGTTTGCTACTAATTGTGAGTCTCCTAAGACTCTGATGTTATCAACACCAATTCTTTTAGCTAAGATGAGGCCAAGGAGGAGGGCTTCATACTCAGTGCCATTGTTTGTGCACTTGAAATTTAGTTGAAAGGTAAAAGGTAAGAATTTTCCTTCAGGGGAAGTGAAGATTACACCTGCCCCCGCTCCATAACAGCATCTAGCTCCATCAAAATGGAGTGTCCAATATTCAACTGGGAATATGGATGCTGGGATATCTGTTATGTTTGCATATTCTACTTCCACCATATAGAGATCCTCTGTTGGAAGAGATCCAATGCCTAGGGAATATCCTATGCCTACTGAATCGAATGGTAAGAATATTGGTAGATCATTTTCTAGCAGTTCAATGATCTTTGCAGTAGTTCTTAATGATACTGCTTCTATAGTTTTAGCCTCATCTTTGGGGGTTGGGGTTGCTTTGGCTAGGCTCATAGTTTCAAGATCTGTTGTAGGTACCAACTTTTCTTTTGTTTTTGCGTTGGTAGGCTTATTAAGTTGGTTTGTTGGGAGTTCAAACTCCAAGTGTACGCCTGGTCTTTTCTTTAAGTCAGCTAGGTGTACATCAAATGGTTTTGGATCACCTTTGGATACAAATACCTTTCCTAAATGTAAAAACCTTACTTCTTGAAATAGTGTAGAAGGGATTGCCTTCATGCGGTGTATCCAAGGTTGGCCGAGGATCATATTATAGTTAGTTTCCTGATCTATGATATAAAAATCAGCCAAGATGGTTTTGGGTCCTAAGGTGACCGATAATATTATAGTTCCAACCGAAGTGGCTTTAAGACTATCATAGCCCCTAAGTGTATTTCGAGTTATGGAGCAATTGGTTTCTCCATACCCTAGCTTGTAAAGGAAAGAGAAGGGGACTTTGTTAACTTCTGCTCCATCGTCAACCATTGCATGCTTTACATAGTTGTTATAAACCCATACTTGCAAATGTAAGGCTGGATCCCCTCAGCATGTGATCTCAGCATCTGTCGGCATTTTGTTTATCTTGAATATGAATTCGACATCCCTATCTACCTGCCCTGGAGGATGAACATCAAAGTCCACATGATTTACCTATGTTTCAAGTGGTGGAGTGATGTTAATTAGATGACTTAAACCTAATGCTTCTAAAAGAGAAGCCCTGTGGGCAGGAGAGTTCTTTAGTAAGTCTAAGAATGAAATGTGTGAGAAGGTTTTTGTTAAGTCGTTAATTAAATCATAGGCTCGCACAGGTTTTACTACGATTTGTTGGATGTCATCTGCCTCTGGCAGGTGGCTTGGACTTGGTTGAGAGAAATACTCTCGCATCCTTGTTATAGCTTCGATGGGCAGCTCGGTGTCTAACTCCACTAAACCAACTACCTTACGTCATGGCTGACTTCCTAGTTGCGGCACAACTAATGGATTTGGCGAGGTCGATGCTTCATAATCATTGTTTCCTGTCATTACACCCTTGTTCGTCCCAGTTAGATTTAGCCTGTTGTTATCGTGATTTGGGAGTGGATCATTAAAGATCTTTAGGGGTGCGTTTTGAGGGGAAACTGCCCCTGAAAAGGTACTTGACATTGGTGACGTAGGATCTGCTAAGAACATATCCATGAAAAGTTGTTTTTGTTCATCTGGTAAGCATTGCATGAATTTGTTGTAGTCACAACACATTCTAGTGTCATGGCCCCGAATTTTGTGGAAACCACAATACGAATTAGGATTATAATTCCTAGTATATTGGTTTAGTGTGTATTGTGGTCCAAAATTTTGATCAAACCGTTGTCTATTAAAATTTTGTGTTTGTGGTCTTTGGTTTGAATTTGGTTTTGGTACCTAGTTGAATTTTGGCTTGGACCCTGTACAAGATTTCACTGTTGTTGTTATTGTTGTTGTTGTTGTTGTTGTGGATGATTAAAATCCATTGCATTGATTATCGGGGTAAAGTTGTTATTTCGTTGGTTATTTATTTGTGATGGAGTATTGACAACATTTACCTTCTTAGGCTGGTCGGTTACTCCATCTGTTGTTAGACCCTGATTTTTGTTAAGGATTTTAGGTCCTTGATTTATGTTCGTGGTAGTGGGATAAGTTGTAGTGTTCTGGTTGGGGGCGATTAACCTCCCATTTTCTCCATATGTTTTGTGACCACTATCAATTTCTGCTTGATCTATTCAAAGAGCACTCTCTAGTACTTCATCGTAAGTTCTTAATGGGAACTTCTAGACTTCTTCCTTTACTTCTCTATTAAGTGAATGAAGGAATAAATCACATAGTTCCATTTGATCCATATTTGGAGCACTTGCTGAAGAATAAAGATATGTACACCACCTTTGGATGAAATGGGCGACAGATTCATTGTGTTCTTGTTTGATGTGTAAGAACTCTCTGATTCCTGTTCTTAATAATTTGTTCATGTCGAAGGCCTTGATGAACTCTAACACAAGTTGTTTGAATGAATGTATGGAAGCCTCAAGTATTCGATAATACCAATCGAGAGCGATGCCTTCCAAGTTTTTTGGGAATATTTTAGCAACAACTCCATCCCATGGGAGTAGTTCTCGAATGGCTGTAGTGTAAGCTTTGATATGCACGTTTGGATATCTCTCTCCTTTGTATTTGGGCAAATCGGGAAGAGGTCTTGGAAGCATGATGCTTCATATGGTGAAATCCAAGGGATCTTTCAAATATTCTGAGTACATCCCTATCGCATATGTTTCGACCATTGACGGTGCCTGGTGAGGGAGTGGTGGTGGGATGGTTTGTTGGTATGGCACAACATATGCATTGGCAGGGGCATAAGGAAGCTTCTGTGTTTGAGAAAACATGCCGGGAGAGGAGAACATATCCCCTTATGGTGATTTGGAATATATGTTTAAGTATGACGGGGTACTGTCCATGAATGGATTGTTCTGTACAAGACCGAGAGGAACAGTGCTAGAGATGGTGGGTCTAGTTGGTGTTTGTTGTGAATACTGAGAAGTCATGCCTAACGTGCCTACTCCTATAAGGAGATCTACTTAGCTAGGATGGTGTGGAGGATTGGAACTTCCTGTTTGTATGAATTGTGAATTTTGACTTGTTTGGGAAAGTTCTAATCCTCTAACCTTTTTTACTAACATTGAAATGATTTCATTTGGTGAAGTCACAGTGTTTTTCCGTAGTGGCATTTGTTGTATACCATTGTTTTGTATAGGCACGTGATACCCCGCTATGAATTGATCATTATCTTGCTAATTTTCTCCGAGGGTATTTCCTATATGCAGTGGCATAGAGGTATTTTCTTGAAAAGAGACCTCAGGTTGTTTTTGTAAACCTCCTACAGGTGGATACATACTTCAAGAATGTTGGTCGTTCCTAGCATAACATACCGAATATTCATCGTCTAAACCTCGGCATGAGTCTGATTGTCTACTAATTTGTGGTACAAGTAGCATTTGAGGAGACGAACCAGATTCTCCGGTGAATGTCATATTGTTCGAGCCTAAAGGCTCTGTTTGTTACGTTTGAGCAAGCTGATCTAACCCCTCAGTTTGAAATTATGAGTTATATCTGATTCTCAGAATTTGTGTTGACAACTGATTAGTTGAATAGTTTTCACCCCACACTGAGAGAAAGGGTGATGATTGTCTATTCTATTAGGCATAGTATGCCTCAAGACCCAAGAGGGGTCTGCCATATGTATCGAATCCCAACATATTCGGGGGGTATATGAATACCCACAGGATAATGGGAAAGAATGAAAGTGATGGTTAATGAATGACTAATGAGATGAAGAAGGTGAAAAAGTTGTTTGTTTCACGTTGGGATCACCAATTTTGTATGACGGAAAAGTGACATGCAAGCATGGCAATCTACAAGTGACTCTTCCTCGCACCTGACCTCCTGAGGTCGTGCTGAGACAGCCGGTGGGTATGGAATATGTATGGGATGTAGACAAACTAATTAGGAAATCTAATGTCTTCAATACACACTAGTGGAATTTGCGAATCTAAGGCAAAGAAGGCCCTCCTAACTTGAACTGGTGTGATAGATCGGTTAGCAAGGATGACTGCTCGAAGGCTCCGATCAATATCAAGCTCTGGCGTGATTCAATCTATAGGTTGTGGAATACATGGAAAATGACCCGAGATAGTTTCGTGTATTTCTCCGGACAAGGTCATATGGTGGATGGTAAATATAGCCAATTCTATGGACGATTCTCTAGCCTAGTCCAGAATTCCCTAGCTCTGTTAACTGATGTGTCTAGCAAGGATAATTGTTTGATGATGATAGGTGGAAGTGGAGTAGACTGGAATACTAGTGTGCATAGGCCAGTGTCTATGTCTAATTCTCCTATGGATTCATTGGGCTGCGGGATTTGTGGATCATAACTATAGACTCTTAGTTGTTGTGGACCTGTTATGGTCATGCGTGGAATCAAATCCTAATCCCTAGTATCTAGTAATCGTATGCTTTCTCAGCTTCTATATTTAGGATCAATAACTATGTGATTTTCTTAGAATATCTTACAGGCATTCTTGCAACCTAGATTCTTAGGCTGGTATCTATATCTGTAAGAGTGTCTCCTTCGCCTGGCTGTGGGACCAAAGGATCACAACCAAAGGTTTGTTCTCTTTTGAACCCTTCTATAGTCATATGAATGTTGTCTAGTGTAATCTGTAGTTCGGTTGATTTGATCAAAACGTGTGTGCTTGGTCGTCTTCTATGTTTAACCCACTCAATTGGGAATTGATTTCTTGCAAGCTTACCATTGTTCAGAAGACTTGAATCCTGAGATTTTGATCTATATCAGTTATTGCTATGATGAGATTGGGTTGAGGCACGATTGGCTCGAATACGTATTCTCTGGGCTCTCTAGGTCCCGTGATTGTCATACAAAACAACAAAGTAAATTAAACTACAGTAAAATGAAACTTAACTATGTCAAATATACCTATATATGATTTCTCTATTTTTTGTGTTTTCTGATGAGCTTTACGAATTTTAAGAAAGAAACTATTTAAAATATCTAGAAATGATAACTAAAATAATCAATTTAAAACAAATAAAATAACTGAGTGTAGCTATTTATCTGTGTAATTTGTAGATCTATTCTAAACAATAAAATAGCTTATCTAATCTATTTGCAAGATTCTTGATTCTACCTCAGAAGTGAGGAGTGAATCATAGTTTCTCAGAAACTATCAATCCCCACATCTTCCCTGGCAACATCGAGAATAGAATTTACTGAAATAAAACAATTAACTACTCTATAATATATGATTCTAACTAGAACTTTGAAAGCTAGAACCTGGATTTTGCAGAACAGTGTCGAATCCGATGGTGTGTGTGATCTTGTCCCCTCAGTGTATCTCCTTGTTCCTTTGTGTTCACGTGGATCCAAAAAAGCGTGTAATGTTAGCATCAACAAAAGAAGATATTGGGACAAAGGAAGCTTAGAATACAGACTGAATACAATGCAAGTAGGAGAGGGATAGCGCAAGAGTATAGGGCTTGGCTTATGTAATTCCTAACGGGATCTATTGCGAGTCATGCAACATGAAGCATCCAAAACCTGAAAGTATCTTGTTTGAGGAGCAAAACCTGTAACTTTAATGGCTTCCTAAGCTATTCTACTATAATGGATTGGATGAAATAACAGCACTGCCTGCACAAGATGGATTTGTCACTTACCAACAGTAAAACAATGCTAACAAAGCATGCAATGAACTAAACTATGAATCCTAAGAAAAATAAAAGACTAAATTATTAAAATGAGAAGATGAGAAGTGAATGAGGGGCCTGAAGTAATGACAACAATTACACAAGATGGATATGTGGCTTTCTAACTGCAAAACAATCCTAACTGAGCATGCAATGAAAGAAACTAAGCATTCTAAGCAAAAGGAAAACTAAATCTATTGCAAAGAGAAATTAGAGGAAAATTTTGAGGGGCCATTTTCTTGAGCACAAGCCAACTATTCATAGCATTTGAATTTACCAAAGGTAAAAGCCAAAGAGAACTCTTAAACTATAAGCAATGGCAAAACACTATTCCAAGGAACCAGAATCATAAATGCAAGCTTATGGCAGTGAAAGAAAGCTAGTAAAACATTGAATTTACATGAGTCATGTTAAAAGAGCTTTCTGGAAAATGCGTAAAGGATCGTCTCCCTGTTTAGGGCGGCGGTCACGAGACCACCACCCAGTTAGGGTGGCGGTTTCATCACTGAAGAGAAAAAGGCTAAGAAAAGAGGGGAAAAGGAAAGAATAAAGCACGTGGGGGCTAAGCAGGGCATGTGAGATGTTAACACACACTCAGAGAGATTTTCTGGATCCTCAACACCTTGCGAGGAGACCTGTATCATCATTGGGGCATGTGTTACGTTGTTCTGGCAGTACAGTACCTTACAATTTTGGGTACGCACAGACACTTTTTTGCAAAAAGAACAACACCAAAAGAATTAACAACATGGTATTACTTACCTACACTACACAAAGATGCAATATTATATGAGAGAAGATGTGATAAGTGCCAAAGAATGATAAATATTATTGAATAAGATGAAATTTCATTACAACCTCAGCTAGTGTTGCAATTATTTGAAAAATGGTGATTGGAATTTATTGGTCCCATAGATCCTAAGTCTCAATAAAAGTAGTACATTCTGGTGTACACGGACTACCACACTAAATGGACAGAAGTCAAAGTGTTACCAAATCAGAAGAGTGAAATTTTTTTAAAATTCCTATATGACACTATCTTTACAAGGTATGGAGTTCCAAGAGAGATTGTTGTAGATCAAGGTACCCACTTCACTGCAGAAGGTATTTTTGATTTAGCTACAAAATATGAAATCGTGCATATGAAGTCTATACCTTATCATCCACAATCCAATGGCAAAGATGAAGTAACAAATAGAGAAATTTAAAGCATCTTAACAAAGACCATTGTGTTGCATAGAAGGGATTGGTCAGAAAGACTTCTAGAATTATTTTGTGCTTTCAATACCATATGGAAGACAACAAATGGATTCACACATTTTGAGCTAATATACGGTAAGACTGATTTTTTCCCTATTGATTTTGATCACAAGACATTAAGAACTACATTACAATTCTGCATAGGTTTGTCTAAAGCTCAAAGGAAAAGGATTCTTTAACTCAATGAGTTGGATGAAATGAGGAGGTAGGTTTTTCATAATAAATAGGTGGTACAAAAATAAAGGATCAAATGGCATGATAAGTTTATCAAAAAAGGAAATTTCAAAAAGGTGATTGGGATCTTCTTTTTGACTCCAAATATAAGGACCAAATGGGAAAACTCGAGACAAGGTGGATAGGTCCATATGAGATTAAGAAGATATTTCCCAATGGAGCTATGAAGCTCACCGCCATTGATCCTATGAGATTCAAACTACTGCTAAATGGTCATAGATTGAGGTTGTATAAAAATCCAATTGATAGGAGCACCTTCATCTAATAGTTCAGAGGAGGCCAAAGCAAGATGGAAATGAGAACATCAGAATTGAGGTAAGAAGTTAACCCTACTAGTTCATTTTAAGAAATTTTAGGGGAACACGATCTTTAGTGGCCTTGGTATATCCAACTTTTTAGATACCCCAAGGAGGAATAAAAGTAATGATATCATCCTTTATGATGATCAAAACCACTCACTAACATGTTTTATTTTATTAGCATTTCTATTTTGCATGATTTGGTTTATTTGTGGAAAGGAGTGCATAATATCTTATGAAAGGAGGTGGTGCAAAGAATACAACATCCACTTGCAGTAGCATGTAGAAAAATCCCTATTTTTCTTTCCTATTTGATATAACTTGAGATTGTATGAAGAATCAAGGACCCAGTTGAATGGACAAAAAAAGCTTAAGATAGTTGGCCCCAAAAAATTCAATCTTCCCTCTCTGGGAATCAATTGAATTCATTATGGACCTTATTTTGTACAACAACACCTGAAGCAACATTGTTTGTAGCAACATAGTACCTCAACATAAAACCTCATACATATAGCCAAGGGCGTGAACTCCAACATGAAACATGTCATAATCATTCGATGTAAATATCGATTTAAGTGCACTCAATTTCCTTTAATAAAGTAGCGCTAGAATAATTATACGTAATTAATATATGTGCCAAGTCATCAATAAACTTTATTAACCATAATTATCTCCCACCTTCTATAATGTGACCTATCTCCCACATCACCCCATGATATCATAAATTATCACTTCACATAGGGATATCCTTTAATTCAAATTAATGCTCACTTTTTCAAGTTGTGGGAAAAATCAGTTACAAATTTCAAAAGGGAAAGAACTTGAGTTCTTTCACACATTCAAATTTTGAATAATCAATTCAAAGTGAAAGATCTCTTGTTTAACAAGCTTAAGGAATTTGCAGAACTTAACGATGGGGGGGAGAATTGATTATAAATGAACCTACATACCACTCATAGCTTGGGAATCAACCGAAAATAATATAGTACTTTCATGATAGTGGTTGGATGGATTACATCAATAGATTCTAAGGGTTCAATGAGTTGATAGTCATAGAATTCATTGCCACTTTTAGGGACAAGAAAAAAAATAAAAAATTGAAAGTTAAAGTTGATGATGAAATATTGGTTGTGTTCATTGGACTACCAACAGAGGGTGAGATATTTCCTGTAAAATAAAATACAAATGAAGCTCGTATATAGTTTGGAGACAAGGATGAAGACTTTGTGATAGATGGATAAGGTACTCTATGAAATTCTTTACAAACCTTTTGGGAATATGTGTCAAACTATATCATAAAATATTTTACCTGTGAGGTTAGGTAATCAAGGTTAAATATTGTATATTTTAAATTGCTTACTCATTTAAAGAATGGTAGACATGTGAATTTTCCTAATTTCTTGCATGATATTTTGAAGAAGATGAGTAAATAATCACAAAAGGGTAAGTATGCCTTATCTCACCATTGTCTTGTCACCTTAATTTTGAAACATGCATTGGAAATAGAACATCCTACAATGAAATGGGAAGAGGTTTTTAGAGAAAAACATATTAATAATTTTTTGGGTAAGGGAAAGAAAAGAGAAGAAGCTCAGCTACTTCTGATACACCTCCATAGGAAACCTTAGCTTCAACCTCCATTCCTTTATAAGCCCCTACTCCTGAAAAATCCCACATTCCTTTAGAACATTCCATACATAAAGAAACACTTGTCCATGATAAACCTCCATCTCTAGAACAAGGCCTTAGGCCCATCTCTTCTGATAGGGTTTTGGTTGTTGAAACTTTGTTAAATATATCAATACTAGAGTCTTCCTCCTGTAAAGGAAAATGAAAAACCTCAAGTAAAATATATGAACCATCTAGGAGATCCCATATGCTGAATACTAAAAATACCAAGACCTCAAAGTCTAAAGGAAATATTTCAATCTTCCTGGATAGTGATGAAGAAAAAATAGAAAAGACTGATGAAGCTATTCCAATGGATGATAAGTAGGAAGTTAATTTAGACATAAATGCATACATATTCATGGAATATATAACTAAGGAGGTGGAAGAGAAACAAGAGGATAAACTAGATGAGAAACCTACTCAGGAGATCCCTACTGAACCAATTAGAGTTCAAATAGAGGTCATTCATGTTGGGGAAACCCACATGCAACATGAAGGAGAAGTGTCAGTCGAATAAATTGGAAATGTAACTAATTTTCATAAGAGACCTGATGAAATAGAGGTTATTCATGCATAGAATGAAGATGATATAGTGACCAAGGAAATTTAGGAAGTACTTATTACGGCTACATATAATGAAGAAAAATTTGAGGAAGTGACAACACAACCCGTACATGACACATAAACCAATACAATGGATACTGTAGAAACTTTTCCACTTGATATTGAAGAAACAATTTAAAAAATTATCCAAACCCTTGAGACAAAACTTTCTCATGAATATATTTATCCAATGCACATAGATAGTCCTCCAATTTCCCAAAATATAGCTCATGTAATCTCAGAACCTGTGTCTCCACCAATGCCACCACCTAGCTTGCAGCCACATGTTTTCATAAAATAAGTTTTTAGAGAGCCTCCTAAGCCAACATGCAGAAATATGGCAACCCAAACAACCTTGATAGATTATTGGGTACAAAAATTTGAGAGTTATGTTAACAAGATGCAAAGGAAATGAGACAAATAAAATGAAGATTCACTCTTCTAACATCAACAGGATTTGGAGGAAAAACATAGAAATCTCAGGGCCAAGGATAACGAAAGTGAAAGTCTCGAGAAGAAATAAGAAGCTACATTTTAGGTGAAAAATAATATATTCAAATATAGACCACCATATAAAATTTATGTTGTCTTCTTGAAATAACAATTTTTTCAATTGAAATATACCTATATTTACAATGATATTCCATTTGATATCAATTGAGTTAGGCCTTTCTTCAGGATATATCTAAAAATTCCCCATGAGATCCAACACTTCTCTGTGAACTATATATGTATAATCATGCTTTAGAGTATGACAGAGAATGGATCCCTATACCCTACATTGGGGATATAAAAATTTGAGCACTATGTTCCTACTTCAACAATGAGCTATACATGGAGAAATAAATGGTGGATTACATAAACTTGTGCAAGGAAAAACATTTGATGATCAGGGAAGAATATGGAAACACTAAGGAAATGATTGAGTAATATGGGAAGTTTATGGAAAAGCATAAAATAAAATAAAGGGTATACATGATGAGACAAGAAGCCCATGACTAGGCAAGAGACTACATTAAGTATAATAACATGGAAATAGTACATGCCTACAGGGCAAGATGGGAAGAAATCTCACCAGAGATGAAGAGGAAATAAATTCATTCATATCCTAATATCATCCAAACTTCCAAAAGGATAAATTCTTATATTGAAGTCTCTAAGGGATGTGTAAAATATTGGTTCCCCATTTCTTATTATCTACCAATTTTTCATTTTCCTATCCCCCACTGGTATAGAAACATAGAGTTGGATGAAGACTTGTAGGATAGGGTAATGGAAAGGTACATGAGGAATGAATGTTATTTATTTAGTGAACCAAAAGACACCTCAGCACCAATGGACTTTAGGAGACTATGCAACATTATTCTAGATGACCCCAATAAAAGTGAGGAAGAATGTAATAGTTCTTGAATGAGGACATTTAAGAAGATCAATTTGGGAGTGTGATGAGCCCTTTTATTTGCTGTTTTAAATTCCTCATCTATGTATTTTTTATCTATGTGTACTCCCCTAAAATTTTCATTTCCATATACTATTGAACATATCTGATAAATATTGAACTTATGGCACTTATATTAATTAATATAACTGTTACTAAGTTACTCTATTATATGGATTTTAAATGTGCATGTTACTCTCTTAGATAGAATGAAATGATCAATAGTGCTTTTTGTGAGTGCAATACTTGTTTATAAGAAATTTTTATATGTATCCACTAACATGTAGCTGAAGAAACTCTGTCACAATGTAAAGGGACTCATCTACAGTACCTGACATGCAACAACTAGGACTTGTCCACAACAAAGCACCTGCAACTAAAGGAAAACACACACATATACAAGACCGTTATTTTTGGAAGATTGGTCAACGTGGATACTTCACCTGAGTTTGCACATGAAATAATGTAGCGGATATAAAAACAAGAAGTAGATATCACAACAATACCCGATTATGCTCTAAAAATAATGTGGAAGTAGTTAATTTAACTTGATAATTGATTGTTAGATTGAACTCTTAGTTATGTTTTTGTATTAGAACACATTTTCTCAGTTCTGATTGCATGCATAAGAATCTACATATTTCTTGGTAAATATATTGTACTTCATCAAGTTATAATTGTTAGTTTGAATCGTTCTCTTCACATATCTACTGAATCTAAAGATAATGTCGAGACTATAGAATATATTGATCCATAATTAGGGAATTGTTGTAATTTTCATTTTGAATCTTCATGCTAATGAATAAAATATGAGTTCTATCATTTTGTTGTAGGCACAAGCCTTAGGAAGGGTTAGCACCCAAGGCAGGGCCCACTTGTGGTTTGATAAACCCCCTTTCCTGTTTGTTTGTTGTTTTAGTTCCTTTCATTAATATATTAGAATTACAACAATTTATTCCTTTACATGTTTTGTGATTTTACCCACTTTATCGATTAGTTGTAGCATCTACTTTCATCTGCAACTTATTTTATTTCCAGCATTGTATTTTCCAATTGTTGTGAAAACAATACTTTAGTTTATACCTCTTAAGCACCTATAACTCTTATACAACACTAGCAGAGTTGAAATTTTACGTCCCTAGTTCTGATGAATAAATAATTGTGGATTAATGAGCATCATACTAATTATGATGAGTTAATTTGAACCACCAATGAGAGATAGATTTATAACCATAGACTAATGATAATAATGATATGGATTACATTTATACATATATTTGATCAATTTTATTGTTTAATGTGTACAACAAAATCATAAATAGGTGATATAGTTTCATTGGGCTAACCTCACCTGGTGCATATAATCTATGGTTTATTTATCCTTATTCTGAGATAAGGTTATGCTTGGAGAGATAAAAAATGTTTAAACACATTGATAAGTCTATTAGAATTTTTGGAAAAACATGATGATAACATCATTTACACTCCTCCCTATTCAATAAATGTTTGAGTTATAATTTAATTTTTACCATCATTTTGAAAACCATTGAATATGAACATTATAACACCTAGTTAAATCTTGATAAATCTCATGGTGCAATTATAACAATGAAAATCCATTTAATAACCATTTATGGTATGTATAGGGTTATAGGTATTTTTGATCTCCCTTAACACCCTCTCCCTTTTGAATTTAGAATACTGGAATAATAAAATTTAATGAAATTGGATAGTGAATCTATATCCCTCATAGATTATTTATTTATCCCTTTAGTGGTCGGTGTCATTACAAACATAAATTATCTTAGTAACATGATATTTGGTATAAATACGCATGCAATACTTTGGTTAGTTCAACTCATCCTTAGAAATAAAATCATTTTAGAAAAAATATAGTTAAATTACATGTAATTCTTATCCCACATAATTTAACAAAAAATAGCACCAATTTTTATGGATAATTGGATAAGTTTTGCGTTGTGAATTTTAAGGGCGTGACACCTATCGTCTTCATACACCACATGAATTTCTTGATCAAGGTTTTATCACATTGCGTTCTAAGCATCATCATTCTACATGCAATATTTCTAGGCAACCCAAACATCCATTAGGTGATTACCACTATGTTACATGTCATGGAAATAATAATTGTCAAGCTTTAATTGATCCAATTAACACTCTAAAGAGTAATGAAACTGTTACTATATTACATGATATATCATATCCTTCTAATGAAACTCCTCGTTTTGATCTATTTACTAGAAATACGTATATCCATGAGCAATATTGGCCACACGTGCCTCTCAATTTAAACCGAAACAAGAAAATTTACACTTATGATGCTTGTACTATTTTAGGACTCACCCCATATAACATTATACCTCTCAATCCTATTATTGAGTTTCAAGGATATATTATGCTCATGATAGATTTTGGGTTACGTGTTATCACCACTAAGGTTTGGGTTTCCCATGACCCTCAACCTACCCCATTGGATTTGTGTAAATTTTGGTTGAGGTGTCTTTCTGGTATTGTTGATGAGCACAAAACTAGCATCACTTTCCCAATTACTACTAGAATAATCAATATTCACAATGAATCTTTTCTTGAATATCAACTGAATGTGAAACATTGGAATTATGTTATGAAAGGATGCAGTACATCTTACACTAATGATGAATACATCATGGAACTTAATCAATTTTGTGAGAAATTATTATTCATTGAAACGTGCTTCCATAAATTTACTAGTATCAAGGATCCATGACCAGTTGGTTTAAAATTTCCATCCATGATCTCCTTGACTATATTTGGTAGTTTTTACATTATTCTCCCTTTATTTCCTAAAGACACACTATGTTTATAGGTTTAACTTGAATGTTGAGAGAGAAGTTCCACACCCAAAACTAACTTTTCAAACACACCGGGGGAAACCTTACTTCTCATATTTAGTTGCATACTCTATATCAACACTTAAATATTTTCAAAATACAAAAATATTTAAAATTTTGTAAAAAAAATAGAATCAGAACATGTTTTCATGGAATACATTGTTTGCAATTAACATTATACATGATTCTTATTCCTTTGGTTTGATAAAATTTCTTATTTACACACATACGTTAAACTGTTATATTGATCTTGATGTAGGACATACAAAGAGTGATACACAATGATAGGTGTTGGCCTACCTTTTACCCAGACTGCTAACCTATGGAGGAATTTAATTTTGCATACTATATATAGGTGATATATTTCCATTATAGTTAATTTCTTTCCTCATTTTTATTGGTTACATATATATATATATATATATATATATATATATATATATATATATATATATATATATATATATAGTGTATTTCCTATCTTTTGGAATAACAAGACTAACATATGTGTCTAGTGTAACATTTATAGTTATTGCTTCACTGACCCTTTTATATCATATGTTATGTACTTTTCATCACATTTGGATACACTTGCATTTCATACATGTTTGCTAGTTGTGTGTGTGCATGTGCGTATGATTATTTTTTACTCTCATTGTGACCTAAGAGCCTTGATTGTTTTGTGACACTGTGGGTGTCTCATGTTTTCAGCATTATGTCTTATGTGTGGCTGTTTATATCTTATTTTACAGTCTAAGGGACTTGATTATCTTGCAACATGATGGGTGTCCCATATTTGCAATAAATTTACCTTTTATGTGACATTTTTTGATATATTTGCACGTTTTTCTACATTGTATACACTTGTTTTCTATTAACATGTGGTTTTATATTATTGTTATTTACTATTTTGTTGTATTGAAATTGTTATGGGTATCATACTTATTATTTTTGTTCCTTTTGATTTGTGTCATGGTTTCTTCAATGCATACCCCTCTTGTAGATACAATAAAATAGGGGTATACATATTTTCTTTTAAGACATACATTTAAATTCTTCATCGCACACATCTTAAAAGAGGGGGAAAATATCAAGGGTTTATTCTACATTTCCAATAAATGGGAATTTTTCTATGAATAAACATATAAAAAGATAGACAACAACACCTTAGAATTAGAATTAGACACATAAATCCAAAAAACTATACACATGGTCATAAACGTATAGGATGGTCAGGACCGTATGGATGGTTATGACCTTACTACATGGTTTAACCTAGGGGTAATTTTATCTAGATATTTCAATAGTATCAAATATTTCATCACCAGTAGAACACAACATTTTCATATGGTTTCATACTTAGATTGACCAATTTTTACATAGATTCATGAGTATGAAGTATTTAATTCTATCTTTATCCATAATACTGTATTTTATTTTAAGTTTTAGACACATTGGAAACATGGGTCTCCTTTCTCTAGTTAGATATTAACATGCATAATTTCTACTTAGTTTTGCAATACATGGAAAGATTATGGGTGCTATTATTCACTTTTCTATTGTTTTTCCTGATTAAAAAAATTGGTTTTATATCCATCTACAACGGTATGGTCCTTGGGGTTATGGAAGGCATCTAAGTGGCCAAGTTATTAGTAGGAAGTATTTCCTATCCTTTTGCACTTAAGGGGAAGATATCAAAGATGCTAAATAAATTTAATACAAGGTCTTCTTCCTTTACAAGGTGATTTTAATCCTCATATTTTTTGTTCGTATCTTCATCATTCATGTGTTGGGTTGGTACACATTTTACATCAACCTCTCCTTGGAATAATTAGGGATTGATCACCCCAAATTATCTATTAGGATTAAAAAAATCTAGAATCTCCAAGGCACGAGTATGGGAGCACATTCCCTCCCTAAAACAAATAGGTGTATTTCTTCTATATTTTACATATATTTTGGCATTTATTATTGCACATTTATTTGTAATAATTTCATTGCTTGCACCTCTCCTTTTTTTGTTATTTGTTAATCAACTAGTAACTTTTAAAAGCATTATTCTAATTTGTGAAACTAATGTTATAATTTAATTAAATTAGAATATCCACTTGTAACAATATTCATCCTTTTTATGTACGTTAATTAGAACATTCTTAAATTAAAAAGGGTGAAATAACCTAAAAGGTGAAATAAAATTCATCTTATATGGCCTTCTACATATTGGTATAGTGCCTTGAATTAACTTGAAGTCCATTTTACCCAAGGAAAGGTGCAAACCTTTCTTCTTCTGATTACTTCTTGGAAAGATGTATTCATAGTTGCACATTGGTTCTACTATCTTTACAAATTCAGATTCAAACTAGTAATATCCGATGGTTGCAACTTTTGAAATCTCTTGGTTCTAAGTTTTTCATTATATGGTGTGTTCTATTCAACCTTATTATCTATAAAATCCCTAGATCCATTGGTAGTTTCAAAATATAGGTGGTTTATATCCACTTCCTCATTAATTTGGTAAACCATCTTATGTTTTCCCTTGCATTTCTATTTTTTCACTTTCTAAATAAATTCACCTTATTCAATAGAATCATAATTTTCGTTTTGTCTTCAAACATTTCTAGTAGTTTCATACCATTCTCATTATGAATATTTATCCTTTGATCTTCCATTAGAGTCTCATTCCCAAATATTATGTTTTTGTTACTTGTAATGAAGGGTTCATCTTGGATACCTTGGATGTGCATGAGAATGTATATGCAAAATTATATTCTAAGCCCTCCTAGTTGGATGTTTCTGGGTGAATTTCTCAATCCACTTACCATGCACATGCCAAAATACATAGTGTGGTAGAAGGAATGAATCCATAATTCTAGTTTGAAACTTTTGGAACCCAAGATTTAAGCATCTTCACATTACTTTTCATGTTCTTTAGGTTTGGTTACTCCACTGTAAATTGAAAATTATTGTGTGTAGTTTCTTTATTCAAGCATACATTGCTTCACTTATGTAGTATCATGTTTGTAAGTGTGGTTGGTAACTATCCCACTATCTGTATGATATACCCATTATTCTATACACTGTGTAATTTATGTGATATTGTACTAGGGGAATATATGTCTCCATTTAGCTCAAATAGTCTTGGATTCTACCATCACCTTGATAACTCAGCTTTAGAACCTTGTTCTCCTTATTAATTCTACCTACATATCTTCATGTAGAATTTTTTTATCTCTAAATTGTGGCTTTGTGTTTGATTTTATGGTGTTTTAACCATGCCCATTCAACTCATACAACATATGCATCCAATTTTCACATGTTGCATTGGTTGTATCTAAGACTCATTGTGTATTGTCCCATTGTAGGACTATATCTTGATTTGGTTCATATTTATTAATCCCTCAACCTTAATGTTTTACATATGTTTCAAGAATTCATGATCTTCAACATTCTTGACATATGATATTATTTTCTTAGGCCCATTGGGAATATCACACACTATGTTCCTATTTCAAAACTTATATAACACTTCTTGAAATATGGATCGGTGTTATTTACATAACACCATGGTATGCCTAGTAGGAATAGGAAAATTTCATCAAATTCTAAGTTTATTACTGAAAAATATCTAAATAACCTTACTCCAATGATGCTAATGATGACATTCTTTAACAATCTAATAGGCAAAACATGTGTGTTATTTTTTATGAATAGAACACATGCTGAGGGATAGAGCATTAGTCACCTCATATAATTGTAAGAATCTATTATTATAATGTTAAATTTAACACATGTATCTACGAGTATGTCATTGATGTTTCATCCATCTATGCAAGCATTATCCTTACTAGGATTTATCTATCATAATTCTCCTTACTCAACAACATGACTTTTTTATTTTTAACCTACCCTAACTTATTTTAAAATGTCATATTTTAGATATTATGTAATAATCATTGGACGAGAAAATGTATTACACCTTTGACAAGTAAAAAATTATAAGCCTCTCAAAATTCATTTATTTCTACATTATCGAAAGTATGAATCCTTTTTTATTTATTCCTAGCACATGTTTCTTCCCTTAGAAAATCAATTTTGTTTGTAGTTCATGAAAAACCTCTTTAGGTTCTATAGGATCTCCTTTTACTACTTCACTCTTGAATAGTCATTCCAAATTTGAGGAATTTTTCATTGAATATTCTCTAATGGTGATTTATATTCTCATGCATGTGTTGTAATTCCTCTATTGGTTATCTACACTTTTGAGTTCTAGTTTAAATTTGTCGTACTCACTTTCTCTAGGGCATCTATTAAAATTTGCAAAATATTAATCATCTCCACACAATTTAAATTTTTTCATCATATCCACATAAACGTCGGGGAATTCCTATACCTTATATATTTTCTATAGTATTTGTATACAAGGAATGAAAAAAAATCATGCTAGTAATGACCTTGAGAGCTAAACTTATAGAAATTTCTTAGTGGGAACCTTCCCCTTCCTCGTCCACCTATCCTACAACCTCATTCTCAAATTTTCCTATTATGTTCCTTTTTATTTTATTTTTATTACTTGAAATTGTCTTCCTTAATCCCAAAGATTACACATCATGAATCTGATCTATCATTCGAAAATCCTTAGTATTATAGGTGTGCACATCACATATCTTACAATAGTAAGACATCTTTTTCTAAACCTTACTTTGTAATAGTGGTCACTTTCTAACATCATTCCCATCTCCACATATTTCAAAAGCCATAAACATTGCTTTAACACTACATTATGGTAAATATTCTTTGTACATACATCCACTTCATAATTAGTGCAACATATACTTTTGCATGTCTCCCTAGTATTTTTTATGCTAAAGTTTTCTAATTGTGTGGCCATTAATGTAATATACACCTCCATGAATGGTCTTATTCCATTATTAATGCTACTATAAAATTTTGTGTGCACTTCTTCTTTTAGATATTTGTACAGGTCTATAAATGTTTTGTGTGAAATAGTGCATCTAAAGGAAAAACTTAATCCACCAAAAAACCACAACATTTTCTGATTTGGATGGATCTCATAAGAAAACTTCAACATCAAAGTATTAAAATTTACATCATAAGTGTGTGTAATTTTAGCAAGCTCTTTCTTGATCTCTTTGTGCCGAAATATGTTCTATTGTTTAAACTCAGGTATATTGAATTCCTTTAAGAAATCATCCTTTAATTGGTTGTAGTATAAGAAATAATCCTTTAATTGGTTGTAGTATAAAAATACCTATTACAGATCATGATTTCTATACCAAGTATGCACTTAATCTATAAAATTTGTAGTGAATTGGCTTTCTTTGTTCTCTAGATAAGTGATACCCTTTTTATACTACATTACCTCACAATTTTACACATGATCTATGGTGTTATCAACCCTGTAATACTCTAATATAAGTAACACCATATCATAAAATGTTCTCATTACTAGAACATATTTTGGATCTATTATAACTCATTAAAGATCCACTTCCTCCACTACTATTATTTTATGTGGTAACAATCACTAACTTTCTATTATTGCATTACTTCCTCGTGTTGTATTTCTTAGCGTGGCTACTTACACACCTCTTGGTTCTTGAATTTTATATGAAATTATCATCATTCCAAAGCTTTACACTTTTGGAGAGTGTTGTCATGATAAATTTCTAGCATGCAAAATTATGTTTTTTGACCATGACAACTAAGCCCACACTTGAAAATTTTCTCTCCTAGTCACTGTGAACCCTTCCTCTATCCAACCTATCCTTAATTTCACCCTCAATTTGGATCAAAATAAATGCTACAAATATTTTTAAGTTTGTTTAATTTGCATGGATTAAGGTCAAAGGTGATTGATGAAGTCATTGAGATCTAAGGAAGAACAACTGCTCCTAGAGACCTAGAAAGGGCCATTTTGCAGCTAGTAAACACCCTCTAGAAGGCTACAAGGAATATTCAAATGATCAAAGGGTGGTATTGGATAACAATTAATTCATCCAAGGAACTTTAGTGCAATTTTGGGGGATAAATTTATGTTAGGAACAACTTGAACAAAACTGGTTCATTTTGGGCATGGGGAATGAAGACTCCAACAGTGAAAGTTAACTTGTCCAGATGATTCTAGGAGTTTGGAGAGGAGTTAAGATGCAAAAAAGTAATCAAACAATTTATTGGAACCCTCTATGTTATGGAAACATATTTTTTGTTTAAAATCTCAAATATTTTATATGATGATCTAAGACACCACGTCTACCCCTTCTAGTCAAGAATGAAATAGAACCTAAAAATGAAATTCTAGGAATAATTGGATCATAATAATGAATGAACCCCATGGAATATTTTTTAGAATTATTTTTCACATTGGGTGAAAAGGGACTAAGGGGGAAAAAATTTCACCCCCATTTTGGCTAACTCCTCGCACATCACCCCTCGTCAATTTTTTACCTAGGTCTTTTAAATTTTCACTCTAACTTGTCTTCCTCTAATGAACTCAAAACCATGGCACATTTCAGATCATCCACTATCCCCTAAGGTTAAATAGGTGTAAAGGGGACAATGGGGACACAAAAGTGTGCCCATCATCTAACCACTCATCCATTTAATCTCTTGGTCACATTAAAACCCACTGCTTAGCCCCCTAAAATCCATTTCTGAACCCATACATCTCATTCTCACTTAACCAAATGATGCCACTTTTCACCACCTTGTGAAAAAATAAAATTTTTTTCCATTGTGTCCCTTTTTCCCATTTTATAGTTTCAACTCAAGATCAACCACACTCCAACCCCAGTTAAGCTCCATGATCAAGCGGTGAGTAAAAACTTGTAAGAAAAATGAATCTCCCTCACCTCACATACTTATTCATTCTAAAACTTTCAATTTCTATGTTATTCCCTCCAAAATCTCCATTTTTACTAAACATGCTACTAAAATTTCACCGGATATCCATTCTAAAAAATAATGAAACTTTCATAAATCTCTAATCGTACACTCATGTTTAACGATATTTTCCATGTTCACTCCTCTCAAAAACTCCTTCAAACTAGTTATAAGAAAAAAATTCATTCATTCTATATGCAATTTACGTCATAAATTTGAAATTTCCATCCTAGTAAGTTTTCTTTTTAGGTATACAAATTTCTAATGGAATAAAAACCTCAAAAACTAGAGCAAAAGGTTCTGAAGTAACTCCTAAACTTTTGAGACAATTTTCATTGCAAACTAACACCCAAAAGACTTAATTCCAAAAAAAAGTAAGTGTAAAAGGATTCACATTTCTTAATATAGTAAGTTTCCAGAAATAGTGAATGATCAACACCCATGCACTCTAAACAAATAAAAACCATCAAAAGTGAAAACTGGAAAAACTTACTAAAAATGGCCATCCTAGTCAGGACCTGCTAAAAATAGTAAGTCAATTAGGCTCAAATCATTTTTATCAACTCACATTCCACCTATCTCATTTATTTTTCCATAATTTCAATGATGGGAAGTTGTCTCATTGTTAAAATAGGATAGAAAGTCCTCATAGGATCCTAGAACATCAGCCTTGAGCTAAATTTTTGTATAACACACTTTAATGCAAGAAGACTGATGATTCAAATCATCCTAATTGTCACACAAATGAATCATCATGGTTTAATCATTATGTAAGTCATCATGGAGGTTAATTGTGAGGCTCAAAGGGGTATCATGTTGAAATTGATGTAGATCATGAAAAAAAAGTGATATAAAAAGAGGCTTGTTAAAATAAGCCCCAATTTTCAATGATCTCCATAGAATCTGGAATGACAATGTGTTTGACAAGTATGACAATGAATGTAGAGTTTCTCCTTTCCTCATTTTCAGCATAAGATATTTTCTATAAGTAATGAGTGAAGAGAAGGTATTGAGGCCTGCTAAGGTTGATTTCATCTAAGAAGGAGATATATTTGTCACTAAGGTGAATTGTGAAGCTATAGGAAGTCACGTGGTGTAAAGTGATGATCATCATGTTCCAAATATAACATGATGTAAATTACATCATGGTACAGATAAATTTAGGATAAACTAGTGAGTATAAAAGATTGACAGGTAGCCATGACCATCATGTTTATAGGAGTAGTAAGTCATCACATGTCCACATAGTACAATGTCTTGTAATAGTGTTTCTAAACACTCATCTAGTACTTTGGAGTGTGCTTACATCTCACAGAATAAGGGTATTATACCAAAAATTCTATGTTTAATAGGAGTTTAGAGGCACAAAAATTCATTTAGAGAGTAATCCTTCTATTTGGAAGAGAATACCTATTTCAATGAGGAGAAAATGAGAAAAATGTGTCCAGGTATTCTAAGTATGTTTTCATCCAAAAGGGTAACATATTTTTCACAGGGGTGAATTTTGAGGCCAAGGAGAATGAGGTGATAATATTCTTATTTTGACTCAGACCTTATGTTCAAAATAATCATCATGTTTCCAAGAGCAATAAGTCATCTCAATTTCACATAGTGCAATTCACCTAGTAGTGTTATTTGAACACTCATTCGATGCCTTGGATTATGTCCACATCTCACAAGAGGAAGCATTTACAATCATCAGTGTTCTAATTTAGTAGGTGGTCAAGGGAAAGTAACTTCATCCAAGATTCATCAAAATCAATATTATTGATCAATGATATGCTTTCCCATCTGTAGATCATTTATTTCCCCTCTTCTTATATCTTCTCCCTCTCCCTCTCTAACATTCTATTCCTTCATTGAGATTATACCTTTTTCACTCTTTCTTCTTATTCACTTAAGTGACTTAATGTTACATCATAAAATTACCTTTTTAAAAATAAGAAAAGGATTTAGTTTCATTTTTAGGGAATTTTAAAACTCACATGGTGGTGAGACAAAAATTTAATATAGGGGGAAGAGGAAGAGTCATTTTGTAATGCTATAAATTGGAATGGCTTCTCCATTCCAAAGGGTTGGAAATTATTTATTGTTGTAAGTTTTTGGATTTCACTACTACTACAAGAAATGAAAGCTACATTTTTTCCATCCCCTTTTTCATGTTCGTCCATCCTCTCTACTTTCCAACTTTGTAATAATTATAATATTGTACAACTGAGAGGGAAATTTGTGTCCTTGATTGATGAATTCATATAATTTTGTTTCTCCAAGTTGTTAGTCTTACTATTTATTACATGGTTGAATTATTCTAATTGAAGTTGTACCTATTCTAATTATTGTTGGTGAGAAATTCTAGTTCCTAATCACAACATTAACCCTCTCTCACTATTTATCCTACTCCCCTTTACCTCTTTCCCAAATAAATTCCTCCCTTTGGATATCTAAGATTTTTACAGTTTAACATCATGAAATATTATGTGGAGTACTGTGTAATAATTTTTATTTATCCGATGTTTCAGATCACAAACTTAACCCATCATCAGGGAGAAAAAACAAATAATGAAATTAAGATTGCAGATCTAAACTCAATATAAATCTAAATGAATTTAAGAATAATATAAAATAATAACCAAGTAGGCTAGTTTTATAATAGATATTTTTTGAAATTAAATTATAAAAGAAAGGATAATTATAAAATAGTTATTATGGGAGGGGGGAAATACGAAATAATGTTTTAAATTTTTAACAAAGAGATTTAATTAATAAGGTAAGAGAGTTTTAAAATTTAAATAATAACTTTGAATTAAATATTTTAATTTAACTTTAATATTAATTTTAATAATAATTTTCAATTTATAAAAAAGGCGAAACAAAAGAAGAAAAAAAACATGAAACAAAATAAATTTTATTACAAAATTATTTTGGGAGGCCATAAATAATAAGTTTCCATGTGTTATTAACGAAACAACCCATGTCATGATTGGTATTATTTTCATGGTGAATGATATCATTGGCCTCATAAAGGTTTTGTTTTACATAATTGTCTTTAGAAGCAATAACCCTAGAAGAATCAAGACAAATGGAGTGTTTAGTCTTAATGGAATGCTCATTCAATGTTGATAGTTCAATATGATCATGCTTGATGTCTCTATCATGCTCCTTTATCCTAGTTTTTATATATCTACCAGTTTCACCAATATATGGCTTACCACAAGAGAATTTTATCATATAGATGTTGTTCTTAAGATTAGTATCAAGTTTATCCTTAAGGTAATTGAGATTATTTCTTAATGTGTTGATGGGATTGAAAGAAGTAACAATACCTTTTTTGCTATAATTTTTTACGATTTTCTCAGTGGTGCTTTTATGTAGGGAAGGAAAAAATTTCACTTAACTTCATATTGATTAATAGTTTTAGGAGGATGTTTAATAGATTTTTAGGATTATTGGAGATTATTTTATTATTATAGCCATTTTTCTTAAAAACACTGGCAAGATGATTAAATTCAAGGACAAGGTGCTCATTTTCTACAATTTTTATCACCGTGGAGGATAAATATTTAAGAACACCAACTTTCTTAGAGTGTTGATGGTGGGATTGAATTCTAAGGTAGTAGTCCATGTGAATTTTATTTCTATATCCTTCATGAGATAAGTATACATTTTATTTTCATTTTAGAATGATATTAAGGAATGGAATCAAATCATCAATCTCAGTTTCCATCATGAATTGGATATGGGGAGAAATTTTATTGAGGTGGTGGAGAATGTTTTTTAGATTTTCCATGCCATGAACCCAAAATACATTGGTATAATTGACAAATAATTTCCACCAATTTTGTTTTAAAGGGTATAAATAAATATCCTTTTGTTCAAAATTTTCCATAAATAAATTAGCTATTATGTGAGAGAGAGGGGATCCCATAACAATACCTTTCGTTTATTCATAAACTCCTCCCTTGTACATTATAAAAGCACTTTACCATGGGTTTAGTGGAGTATTCCTATGTGATCCCCAACCTAACAACTACCTAAAATTTTTAGTTAGTTTACATTCAATAATGGGATCCTCCCCATACCTAAGAAGGAGGGGCATATCCTCATGCCCATCGGTGAAAACCAATCATTTTCATTGCAAAAAATTATTTATCCAACTTTTTTTAGTGACTCCACTGAGGAAAGTATGCCCTTATGCACCCTTAAAATATATTTGAAAATTAAAAAATCATATAATTGAAAATCACAAAAAACTAAAAATTATAATTCTAGAAACTTATTGGTGAAAATTCACTTCTAATTTCTTGTTATAAACCTGTCATTTCTAGGCTGTCAAATTCCATTTTCATGTTAGAAAATCTTGTTTGAATGTGTGAGTTTATGAGTTTTGATTGATTTTAAATAACATTAATTAAAAATAGGATGATGGAGTAGTGAAATAAGGTGCTTGAAATTATGGTGACATGGAGATTCATGTGGGTTCATGACTACATGAGTAGATTCAGTGAGATTGGTTTGGTATAGAAAGCTTAATCAAGTGATCTAGCTAGCCTAGGTGATAGAGCATGGTGGATAGAGCTACATGGTGACTTGATAATCATGGTATATTCCTATATATCACTTTAGGATAGTGTGGAGACACTCACATGAGACTTAAGGTGCATGTACATGTTGAAGATATTTTTTAGGTGCACATATAGACCTAACTTAGGTTCATGGAGGCCGAATGAGGCATTATAATGAGGTATAGAACCATGCGAGATCATGTAGGCATGAAGAGGTGTGAGAAATGTTCTCTCAGGTATTTTATGGCCTTTTGGAGAGGTTTCATGATGAGGTATGATGTTCTTCTACTATGACCTAGCTTAAATCATGCAAAACCTTGAGGGCTAGTCATGCAAATGAGATGGGATATGAATATTAAGACCTATTATAGATAACAAAATGATTGGATATGGTGAAAAATGGTTTCTTAAAGGTGTTAAAAAAATTCAAGTCATTATGAAGAATTTTTTGTAAGTTATGGTGTTTTAGGTGAAACAAGGTTCAACAAAGTGTGTTTTCTAGCTTGAATTGCAACTTTTGATGCTTGTTTGTGGATTGTTTTCTTTGAATGGTAAATTGTGGATTTCAATAATGAATTTAAATTGATATAAGATAAATTCACAAAAATAATGATGTTATTTCATTAACACATTTTTATGAACGAGTGTTAAGAAATTAAAAATATTTTTATGATTTTGAAACCCTACTCAAAAGTGGTAGGAAATATCTGCATTGTAGGTTCCCAAAATGAAGTTAGTTTTCTAGTATTATGATTGTATGTTGTATAGTACTCATTCATATTTCCATAAAGGTAAGATAGAGCATGTGACTATTTTTGGACCCCACTCAAACTGTTGGAACATAATGATTAAGTGGTCTGGCCAACCCTTAATGTATATGGTCCATCACTAATATATATAGTTTAATATTTAATAATATGAAATATTTATATTTATATTATTAAATATACCTAGGCATATAATTATGGTTAACTATTTAATATTATAAAATGATTATATTTGTAATATTAAATATTATAAACCTAGGTATATGTGTCAACCGATAAGGTTGAAAAGATGGATTGGGAGACATACCCGATCAACTAATATAAAAAGGACTATATGTCATCATTTGATATGTTTGAATGAAATATCAAAGGTGGATATTATTTTACCCTTGTTATTAGGGTTGAAAGGAGGAGGTGAAAGTTATTGGATGTAAGTTTTCTTCTTGGAAAGTAAAAGGTTATTTCACAGTGGTTTTTACCCTATTTGGGGTTTTCCACTATAAACATTGTGTCATTATGTTCTTACTTAAGGTATGTATTACTTAATTAATAGGTTATGTAATTTTATTTATTACATTGCATAATTTTTAACATTTAATGATTCATGGTTTATGTTAATATTTAAAAGCATTGGTTGATTAAATTTGTAATAATTAGAATTCTCTAAATTATAACATGGTACCAGAGCATGGTTTAAATTAAATAGTTTAGGTCTAATTTATTGTATTTAATCTATTTAATTTTTATGGGGTTTTTCAACCAAATCAAAAGGGTATTTGAATTGATTGGGACCTCTTATTTACGTTTTTTGTGTAAACTAAAGTTATGTGTGTTTTACGAAAAATTGGTATTTGTAGAAAAATTGTGGTGGACCCCCTGTCCTTGAAACCCTTGATAAAAGGAGCTCTGGAATAATTTTTTTACCTAGGAATGAATATCATATGTAAAGTTTAAAAAATTTAAGAAATATTTTATTAATTCTTGTATAGTTTGTAATGTATGTGCAGGCGAGGTTAAATTCCAAGGTAAACATGTAAGAATTAAAATCACAAGGTCTCTCATACAGAGACATTTTTTCTCGAGAATAGGAAAATTAAAATTTTCCTATTGGATAAGGGTTAAAGACCCATGGAATGGGACAAAATAATGTAGTTTCTCTAATATCCTGGTTTGATTTTTTTTACATATTTTTATTAAGGAGTCATCTATAGTTATCAGGATCCTTTAAATAGGGTCCTTTCTATTTCTTTAATAAATTCATGTAAATACTATAGTCTTAAAACTATAGTTATATTTTATAATTTATATAAAAACAAAAATATGTATTAGCATAGCAAAATAAATATAATTTTACAGTTTACAAAAATAAGTATTCAAACATAAACCTAATATGTGTCCCTAACCATTTATATTATCCATATAAGCGGGCGACCCCATTCATTTATATCTTATAGTTTATAAAAACTATATAAATAAAACTATTTAAAGGTTTTCTTTTATATAAGTGTGGGAGTGGAGAATAAAATGAGATAATATCTTAAGTATAAATGTGGAATTCCCAGGTATAAATGGAGAATTAAGAAATTAAAAATAAACTAGTTTATTGGTGGCCCTTATGAAGTGTGGTAAATATTTATTAAAATATTGGTAGTTATAGCCACATAAAAGTTATAAAGGTTTTAGCTTATAGGAATTATATGAAATATTTTTCAATATTTTCATAGTTTCAAATGTGTGCAGGGTAAAATTAAGAGTAAATGAAGGGAGTAGACAAGGTTCATGAAAATAGGGATTTTTATTTATATCATTGGCCAGATGAAATTACTCGTCCACTTTATAAAATATGCATGTTACTCTGTACTCTCATAAATCTACTTGCACCTGACAAAATTCTTTTAACCTAGTCTATATCCTTTAAACCCCTTTAATAAGGGTTATGTGTTTTCTTATAATAAAAAGAGAGAATACTATCGTTTATAATTTTTATGAACTATATGTTGTTTTTTATTTACAATATATATATATATATATATATATACCTAACTTTTTTTTTAAAGGTGTATATATTTTTACATTATAAATTAAAATAGGTTATTATAATGTATTAAAATATAACCTCACCTAATATTATACAGAGGAAGAAATTATAGAATTTCAAATTCTAGAAATACATAGCAAGTTTTGGCTACATTAAATTTTAGGGTCAAATGATCATCATAGACAGACCAAACATAAGACAATATGACGGTCATTTAGACGTCAAATTTAAGCTCCTAGGTTCCAAGAAACTTTCACTGTGTTAAAATTGACGGTCAAACAATCGTCATGGACAGACCCAAAAATAAGTCATTATGATGGTTATTTAGACGTCAAATTTAATTTGGTTGGATCTTTTCCTACATTAATTTTTTTCAGAAATTTAAATTTGTTATGCATTCTTAGCGGTTTCTTCTTCTGTTCTATATAGTCGGAAATATTTTTTATATGAATATGGGGTATAATGCAGAACTCTTTATATTTTGGGTTATTATTTTGATCATGGGAGGCTAATTAGTATGTATTGTAATGACATAATTAGTTATGATCAAATAGTTTCTTTGGATCTATAAAATTTAGATCTGATTCCATTAAAAGTGTTGTTTTTTTCTATAAATATGTATCTAACTCTATGGTACATTGTATATTATAATGGGGTGTGTTTTATAGGTTCAGGAAAACATTGATAACGTCTAGTTATTTTTGTCTTGACAAAATCTTGATCCTGAGTGGAACCAACTACAACATTTGGGTCAAAACAGATTTTCTAGCGAGGAAACTTTGGATGATTGTTTCTAGGATCTAAGGTTCTCCCACTAGTGTCATCAAGAAAATGTAGATAACATGAATTCATTCTTTCACAATGAATGTAGGAGGTTCTTTCTATGATTCTCTGTAATGTGAACAATGACTACCTTTCTACACATTGATAATATCAAACATCCGAAAGAGGTATGGAATCAACTAGAATCCATGCATGAAGGATACTTGGTATATCAAGGATAGTAATGTGAGTATAATAGCTAAAGGAATTCAAATAAATGGTCTGTATATTTTTTATGATTTCTCTTTTGCATCTTGTTTTATATCTCAAAGTTTGAATAAATCAAAACTATGGCATGAAAGGTTAGGACATGTTAATTATTGAAGCTTATATGAAATGTCTAGATATAATCTAGTGAAAGGTTTACATATGTTGTCTTCTTCTCTTGAAGTTACTTCATCAAATGATTCTAAATGATGGTTTTGATTATGATTTAGTAAATGGTCATGATGATATTTTAATGTTATAGATGTTTCTGAAACTCCTATCTTCCTAGCTAAGAAATTAAATTGGGCTCAATCTATGTTAGAAAGTTTAAATCCTATTGACCTTAGGAAAATGACTAGAAGCCATCATACATACCATACATTAATGACTTTGTATGAACCTGAGCCGTAAACTTTTGAAGAAGCTTCTCGAGATGAGAATTGGATCAATTCAATGCAAGATGAATACAATGCCCTTATTCAGAATCAAACTTGGGAGTTGGTTCCACCTCCAAAAAAAAGAAGTATTATAGGGTGTAGGTGGTTATACAAAGTAAAATATAATGTTTACGGTAGTATTGACAAACATAAATCTAGACTTGCTGTTAGAGGTTTCACTCAGAAAGCTTTGTATTGATTATGTTTAGACATTTTCCCCTGTAGCTAAAATAAGTACTATTAAGACCTTATTTGTAATTTTCGCTCAATTTGGGTGGTAAATCCACCCAATGGATGTGAGAACTGCTTTTTTTGGTGATTTAAAATAACTTTACATGTCTCAACATAAAGGGTTTGAAGAAACTAGTAAAGAAAACTATGTTTTCAAATTGAAAAAATCCTTGTATGGTTTAAAGCAAGCTCTTAGAACTTGGTATGTGAAAATTAATTCTTTCTTTAAATAGTTAGGATTTTTTAATTGTTCTTCTGAAAATGATCTATTCATCAAGCAATAAGGATCACATATTTTAATTATTTGTATATATATTGATGATTTTCTTATGATTGGTGATAATCTTGCTTTAATTTTTAGAATTAAATAAAAATTGAAACAATACTTTGAAATGACTGATTTAGATCTCTTACATCATTTTTATTGGAATGGTTGTATTTCAAGATAAACATTATATTTTTGGTTATCAATTGTTTCACCGGATTCTTAACAAGTTAATGAAATTGGTAGAGTTTGATAGGCTAAGGAGGAATACATTTGTATGATGTTGATTGAAGGTTGTACACATGTTCTAATTTCCTAATTCAATGTTGATTGTGAGAGCTCCCTTTTGGCTAGGAGGAACTACCCATAAAATTCAAAACAATACCACCAGATAGAGTTAAATAAAACAACAATTGGACTACCCAGAAGAAGCTAGATCTGGGAAGAGCGATGCTTCCTGAAGAGGCTGTCAATCCACTTTTATATAACACTATTAATTCTATCCAAAAATAAACATGAAATAAAAATATTATTGGAATTGAAATAATTTAGATAACTCGTGTAAAAAATAAATAAATATCAAATAAAATGTGATTGAGGTCAAAACGGGTTAGGTTATGGGTTGGTATTGGGTTGCAGGTCTGGTATAGGCTCTAGATAAGGTTTCATAAATATTAGGAGTGATTCTAGGTTATTAGGGAATGAGTATGAGCTCATTGGTCTGAGGTATGTTGCTAGACATAGTAACTGAAATCAACTATGTGACCAATACCAGTTTGGCAGGATGACCAACGTCAGTTGGCTAACTGATGCCAACCGACGTTGATAAGGGAGGTTAGTGAAAGGCTCTTAAAAACTAGTTTCCAAGCTCTATGTGATTGTTGAGAGGATGGAAATGGTGAAGGTGAGGTAAAAAAATGGCCTTAGTGACTTAGGGATGACTAGGAGAGGGTGAAGATAGGTGAAAGGGATAGATATGGTAAGGTGATAGGTTGGTGAGAGGAAGGAGGTATACGGATGTACATGAAAATAATTTACTAAGAGGAATGATGATATTGTTCAAATAAAATAGAGATAACTGAAGAGATGTTAGGTACTTACTGAAGAATGGATCTGGAGAGTGCAGGTGATGAAAAAAATGATGGTAGAGATCTAGAGATAAGGGATTTCGTGTACATGTCATGATAGTTTGAGCCTCCCTGCTTCTCTGTGTGAATCCATGATTGTGAAGAAGTTGATGGATGTTGATGGTTATTGGTAGTACTCCCAGGTGTTTTCCTTTACCTAAGTGCTTCAGAAATTTGAGTGCTCCAAGTCTATTTTTGTGTGAGATCCTGAATCAAATGAAAAACCTCAGTAAAGCCTTTTGGAAATGTATTTAACCTAAGCAGTGATGGTTAGGGGACTGATGGCGGTTGAGGTAAAACTGACGTTGGTTAAGGTGGAAATTTCTAGGTTGGTAAAAAATTTCCTGATTATTTCTATTTTTGGCATGGTCTTCAATCTTCCTTTGAGTCTGGAGTTATATATCATGGGAGGATGAGTAAGACTCCTCTTAGGTTTTTTAATAGGATTTAATTCTAGGTTTAGACTAAGTCCTAGTTTGTTAGGATAGGCTTAGACTTGGCCTTAGCCCATTAATGGGGTTTGAATGGGTCATGGAGTGAGGTGGCTAGGTGAGTCAGCTGGGTGAGGTGGTCAGGTGAGGATGTTAATTAAACTAATTAAGGTAAGAAATTAAATTAATCATGTGTGCTATGGGATATGAATAGGTAAGGTATGGTTAGTTTAATTTAAAAAAATTATAACATAAATGTAAAGGTAAAATGGTTGGTCATCCTTAGGAGGAATGAGTATGTAGACACCAAATTTGTGTCTTACGACACCCTGTGCCCCACATCTCATTTCGCAACCTAACCTCACCACCTAAACCTTGCACAATTATTTATTAATTACCTTATAATTAATAAATCCACATCTCCAAACCTGCCACCTCATTTCGCCACCTCATCATGACCTAGCCCTAACCCTAAACTAACTTAATTAAGACCTATAACTTGGTCTACATCCACACCCATGACTAATTACTCCTCACCCGCACCAAAACCAACCTAATAATGACTTGACCAAGCCCACAACTAATCCCTCAGAAGAAAAGGAGGGAAAGTTGGCTATTTTACTAAAATAGCCCACTTTGACTTAACTGACATCGGTTCCTACTCGATCGCCATTGGTTACGTAACCACCATTGGTTCCCTATAAATGACCTCCCCCAACCAAAAAAAAGGATCGGGAATTCATTTGAAGGATCTGAAATTCACTTGGCAGAGTAGAGACAAGTGAAGAAAAGATAAGAGTTTGTAAAGAAGGACATCAAGCCCAGGACTGCAACTAAGTAACCAGAGCCCAGTGACACTCATCCAAGCATTAGGAGAGAAGATAGATCAATTTTGATTGTCAGATCATCACAGTCCTTGGACATGTATCTTCATCAGGAACTAGTAGTCCTTCCTAGACAAAAAGGAGTTCTTCGCAATCAATCTGACCTCTCTCTATGGTACGCGCACACCCTCTCAACATTCAACAGGTATTCCTCCTAGCCCTAACCCTTATCTGTTTCTCAAGAGAATGAAAGGATAGAAGCAAATCTATCCTAGTAATGGAAACATTTTGTGTGAAACATTTTGGCACGCCCGGTGGGACCCTTTTTTGGGTTTCTTTCTTTCTTGCTTGCTTTCATATAGGGAGCATACTTACAGTTTGTTTCTTCTAAAATATTCACAAGATATTTTGTTATTTTGGTAAAAGAATTTGTCTTGCTTTCACATCTTTGCATTAGTGAAAGTCATCTTCTTTGCTTCATTGAATATCATCTTCGATTTGGGTTTAAAACACATGCATCACATTCTTGCTTGCTATTTTCAATTCTAGTGAATGTAGATTAAGTAACAGGTCGTACATGTGGGGGTGATATCCATGGTATTGACAAGAAATTAATCTTACTTTCACTGCACAACACATACCAAATCACATCATAATCAACACAACAACTCAAACATTCCCCCTTTTCCGCGGTATTCCTCCGCCCGATTGAGGTAACCTTATAAGCCAAAACAAACTTGACATCTCCCTTAGGAATTTTGTTTAGGATTGACATCATCTTGCGTCTAAGGTATAAGCCCACAATAATTAAAACTAATCCTAGGGTTAGTCTCTATATTTTCCTGTGCATCTTGCTTGTTTTTAGTTATGTTTCTCTGTCATACACTGTTTCAGTGATCACTTCAGAACAGTTTGGCAGGTATACTAAGCATCGTTAACCCCAAATCAGCAAATTATTACAACTTCTTACACCGGTCATATTCTACCGACATCAGTTAACTAACCGACGCCAGCTACTATTTGACCAACATCGATTACCTAACCGATATCGGTTACTGTCTTTCACAGTTCCCGACAAACCAGTAACCTACCAATTCCAACATTTTGTGGCTATTTCTGTCCCTGATAGATTGAATCCCTGCTGTGTACTCTTGTCCATGGTTGTTATCACTAGGAAACAAGCTGCAGCCATGGTTTCACATGCCCATTCCATGCCTTTGCCTGAATCACCCCCTTCACATCCTATGGGGAATCCTACAGACACCAGTGAGGTTCCCAAAATCCCTGTAGGAGATAAGGAATTTGTGAAATTTTTGGATGTTAATCCTAGCACTGTACAGTACTATTTGTCTCATACCCCTGACCGTACACCTGATGGTCAACTCCTTGTTGGTATGCCTATTAGTATAGCTGCTCACTTAGCTCCTTCCCCACTTGATAACTCTACCTTGCCTTCTTCATCCTTAGCCCCATCTCCTAACTTAGTGGCTTCAGGGGTTCATACGGCACAAATTGGCTTTCCTTTGGTTAACATGGGGCCCCTTATATCCTTGCCACCGACTGCTCCTACCTCATCTCTCTCGCAGACTGCTCCTTTCATAACTTTCTCTCTACCACCTATCCACACAAGCTTTCCTTCTCAAGCTCCGCCCACTTTTTCATTTCCACACACGTATCCGGTGGCTTCAACATCTTATATAGGACATCCTTATCCGGCTGCCTCAACATATTCATCATCAAAACCTTATCAACATTTAACCCCACCATTGTCTAGTAGTGGCTCTTGGCCCAATCTGCCTCCGTTTACAACAACCGCACCATCATCTTACCCAACCACTAATTTAATCAAACAAATGATGGAAAAGATGCAAAATCTGGAGGCTTCTGTTTTAGGAAGCCGTAGCACCCTGACATACGAGCAAGTTTTTCGGGAGCCTATTCATCCTTCTATCCACCTTTATTCATATCCTCCTTAATGGGAATTACCAAAATTTACTCGTTTTAATAGTAAGGAGGATCCTCAACAACACTTGCGATCATTTAGACATGCCTGCTATCTGATTGCTCATGACAATGCCTTACTACTCCGCACCTTTCCCATGTCCTTATCAGGACCCGCCTTGGAGTGGTACAGTGCTTTAACCCAGCACTCAATCTTTCTTGGATCATTTCTCCATTAACATTGCCAAGAAAGTATCTATCACCGACCTCTATGCAATCTGACAATTTGAAGACGAATCTATCACAGATTTTGTTGGACGATGGCGGGGCCTTATCAACCAACTTACTTATGCCTTGCCTCAGGCCAAACTTATCGAACCCTTTACACGGGCCTGCACTAAGCACATTTCTCCTACCCTCCAAATTCAAACTTTCTGCACCTTTGATGAGGCCTTTACTATGGCTCAAAAACTAGAGATTCGAGCCTTAGAGGAAGAGAAATTGCAATTGTGCAACAAAAACCCTAATTTATGAACCCAAGACTCCACCAACAAACCCAACACCACCAATTCTCATGCATCGACTGCTTCAAAATAAAAAGGATCTGTCCACGCGGTGATGGTCAAAACCCAAGCACCATCTAATACCCCACCAAAAACCACCTATAAGTATAAAGCCGAGCCCATCAATTACACTCCCTTGGGAGAAACTTATGGTGTCATTTTGGAAAAATTGCTCAAAGCAGGAGCTATCACCTTACCTCCTGTTAAAACTCACTCTGGGTTTGATTCCGCCCGCGCTATACCTTCTCGGTACAAAGAAAATAACTTCTATAACTTCCACCGCGTGAAGGGACACAGTCACGAAAACTACAAGATGTTGAAAAACATAGTGTAGGAAATGGTTGATTCAGGGGATATAACCATCGATAATCCTAATGCCCCTGCTAATCAAAATTTTAAAATCTTCAACAAACCATTCCCAAACCACTCATCTAACAGTAACATAAACCAAGATATCTTAGCCGAAGAGAGTGTTCATGAAATCCATGCGGTCTTCGACTCCCAACCAAAAGCTTCTATCGAGGAAATTCTGAATCAAACCTCTTTACTAATGCAGGGATCCGAACCCTCTTCACCCCCATCAAGACAAAATGATAACCTTACTATTCCTTTACCCATAAAGGAATTAACCGCCCAGAGTTCTCTTCTCACATATGAGCCTTCTTACACCACATCCCTGCAAGACTGTGAGTGGATGTTATCTAACTTATCTATTTCCTAAACATCTCCTTCTGTCACTCTTGCTATAAAAGAAGAAGGCTCGCCACTGTTTCTGTCATCGTTACATGAGAAACCCCTCGAACCAACATAGCCAAATTCTTTAATCATGACAGATCCTCTCAATAATGCCCTCCTACCTATTATTTCTTCATCGCCTAAATATTTTCAGCGACCGGTTGACCTCTTAACACCTATTGATACAGTGCCTCATTTACCCCTTGTAACACACCCACAATGGACCGGAATCACAACCCACCTCTCTTCCATACAAAATTTCCTATTCACACGTGAGGATTGTCACCCCTTAGAAGATAGACGAGTCCTATGGGAGCATTTGAGTACACCATGCTCTACTCAAATGCAGATGAGTGATACAAACATCTATACCATATACCCGAGGTGTTTACAAAAGTTCAAAATGCCTATGTCCTTATCTTCACCCCCCTCATCTCTACCAAATACCTCATCCACCTCTATTAACCTAACCAAACCTTCCTTTATGCTTGGGACGTCACCAATACCTAGCCTGACCCACCCACCTAAACGGTTAGATTTATCTAAAAATAAAGCCGTTAATCTACCTAGGAGACAAACCCAATCTTCTCAAGTCTAATCTATGCCCCTGTCACAACTAAAACCCTTGCTGTCACACCTACCTTCTATATTGGGACCTCACCCCTCCACCTTGCCTCAATACATCATACCTCCTACATTTTCTTTAAAACGACTTGCACCTTCTACACCCATGCAGAGATCCATGGGTGTATCAACACCGTCACCCCAAGTATCTTGTCCACCTATCAACCCTAAACAAACTCCATCATCAAAGGATTTGTTTGCTATCACTCCTCTTTCTCCATGGTTGTTTTCTGCTACCACGTCATCTGACCAGCTAAACATAACTTCCAAGTTGAAAAAGATAAGTTTAGTTAAATCTAATTATAAAAACCCCTTGTCTAAACCACCACCCATACGAATCAACTATAACTAATCATTACCAAAACCCACCCAGTCAATAGCCTCATCTTCCTCTGACTTTGACCCGCTTAAAGGATCTTACACTAAAATCCTTGATATGTTGGTGGAGAATGCAACCATTTCCCTACCCCCACTTAGACCCTATGATCCATCTAAGCCTCGACCTATAGGTTATGATGAGTCTAAAATCTGTACTTACCACTGCACACCAGGACATGATATAGAGGGATGCAAAGCTTTGAAAGCCATCCTTAGTCAGTTACCTCTCTCGGATAGACAGGTTAAGAAAGACAACTTATGAAGGGAGAAACCTTTAGCTTCAATCCCCTCTCCTATACCACCTGTCCCCACCTCACCAAGAAATATCGTTATTGCAACCTCACCTCTCGAAGATGATGACTTATCCCTACCATCTTCCTCCTCTAGTGTTCACGAGATCAACATGATTAGTATTGCTACTTGAGGGCAGAAAAACAATGGGAAGGCTAAAGAAAGCACACCTGCGGCCTCTCTTTCTCCGTCCGCCATCCCGATTGCACCACCACCTAAAGTGGTTATTCGTGGACCTACCTACCCTATCTCTGATGGAGTGGCCCACCGTACCATGATCAAACAGCTTCACCAATCACCTAAAAAATGACATTATATGATCTCATTCAAACCTCTGAATCTCATTGACAAGATCTCATTCAAATCCTTCAAGGGATAGAGGTCCTACCTAACAAAACCTTGCCCGTTGCCTCCATTTTAACACCCAACCACGTTACTTCTCTCACCAAACAAACTACCACTTCCATCCCTGTACAACAAGTCGATGCTGTCAGTTTCTCCGAAGACAAAATTGTTGACTTTGGTGCAGAAGATCCTGACCCCACTCTTTTCATCTCGGCTTACGTCCGGGAAATTTGAGTACGTCGTGTTATGATCGACGGGGGTGCTAGCTTAAACATCATCTCTTCCAAAGCCTTCCAATAAATGAATATCCCTTCTAGCTGCATGTGTGCCAACCCCACCATGTTGCATTCATTTAATGATGCTATTACTTCTACCTTAGGCATCGTGATCCTTAACATTCATGTAGGGCCACGTACTTTACCTGAACTCTTCTATGTCCTTGAGGGAGAATTCTAATACAACATGTTGTTAGGCCGCCCTTGGATCCGGGCTATGGGATGCGTTCCCTCCACCTTACATAGATGCATAAAATTCAAGTATGAGGGGAAGTCCTACACCGTAAAAGTTGAACCTCCCCCCTTCAAAACCTGCAATATGTTATATCACCCTAATGATGTGCTTATACCAGTCAGGACACCCATTCATCCAACCCAACCATCTATTTTGACCACACCTCAACCATCCATCTCAACCGCACCTACACCTTCAACCAATGAAACTGCCGCTGCAAATACCACTTCCTTCACTGCAGACAACATCCCGACCTCAGATCCCTTAGTAGATGTTTTTCAACATCTTACGATGGGGGAGTATTACCTATATAACGTTATCTCTTTCCATACCCCATAGGATTACATACAGTTACATGCGCATCCTACCTACGACCGTTGTGTGGGGGAGGTAATCTCCTACGGACCACCTAATTACCACACCAACCTAACATATGGGGGTGTCGATACATCCTCTGTCACCCATGAACCTCCCCTAAGTGTGGTTCCCTTCCAATCTGATTTTTAATATCTAACTAATCGTCACTTCGCCATCACCTTCTTAATGCGCTGTGCTTGGAAGGGCTATGGTTTCGGTCTTTATGAACAAGGCCGACATACGATCATTCCTGTAACTACACGCAAACACAAAGATTGTCATGGTCTTGGATTCTCTGAACCACCTACACCAAAGACACCGCATATCCGTTGTATCTAGGAAGATGAAGAAGTCACTCCTTCCGAACCATCATCACCCATTTTGCCATCGTCACCCACAGAGTCGATAGACCCTGAATCCATCCCTCCTAACTTTTTTTTTTCATAAACACTATCTTCCTGGGTCCTCTCACTTATCAACGTGATAATGAAGACCCATCTTCTCTTCCCCTTCTATATCCAGACATGATCGAAGAGGAATCACCTTCAATTAATGTTGTTGAGTGCCCGGATGACGACTCCATCCTCACTTACCTTGGTGCGAACGAGTCTTATATTCAACGCACCTTACCATCTGAAACTCAAACCATGTTGAATGAGTCTACTATAGAAATCAACATCCACATAGAGGAAGATCCTCACATTGTGAAGATCAGACAATCTCTTAATGCGTCAAAACAAACTGCCTTTACTACCTTTCTCCATGCTCGCAACCAAGCTTTCACTTGGTCCTACGTTGACATGCCAGGAATTGATCCTGACATTGCCGTCCATAACATTACCCTGAAACCCGATTCTAAACCAGTTAAATAGAAACTAAGAAAAATGCATCCACGCATTGCCCTCTTGGTCAAAGAAGAGCTTCAACGACTCCTTTATGTTTCCTTCATCTTACCTATTGACTATCCTCAATGGATTTCTAACATCGTACCTATTACTAAAGCAACGGGGGGACTTCAGATATGTACAGATTTCTGGGACCTTAACCTTTCTTGCCCAAAGGATGACTTCCCCCTACCAAGTATTGATCAACTTGTTGATCTCACTGTGGGCCATGAGATGATTTCTCTCATGGATGGCTTCTCAGGATACAATCAAATTTTGGTAGCCCCGGCCGATCAACATTAAACCACCTTCATAACTCCTTGGGGAACCTTCTACTATCATGTCATGCCGTTCGGCCTTAAGAATACTGGTGCGACCTATCAGCGGGCTATGACTTACATTTTTCATGACATTATGCACACTATCCTTGAGGATTATGTCGATGATCTTCTTGGCAAATCTAAACATCGCAGTGAACATCTCGATGTTTTAACCATTATTTTCGATCACCTGTTACAATACTGTGTTTGTCTTAAACCAAAGAAATGTGTCTTTAGTTTCCTTTCAGGAAAACTCCTTAGTTTTATTGTCTCTTTGCGTGGCATCGAGGTCAATCCAACTAAAGTCAAAGCTATCCTAGAAATGCCCCCACCCACTAACCTCAAACAATTACGTAGTTTGTAGGGAAAACTCCAATCTATCCGGCGTTTCATCTTACAACTCTCTTGATGATGTCAACCTTTCCATCATCTCCTTAAAAATGACATTGTCTTTCAGTGGAGTGAAGAATGCCACCACGCCTTTGAGGCTCTTAAAACCTATCTCTTACAGCCACCCGTGCTTATCCCACCTCAAGACAATCACCCTTTCTACCTTTACCTTTCCGCCACCGACCATGTTGTAGGAGCCATTATTGCACATCGTAACTCTGAGCATCGAGAACAAGCCGTTTATTACATAAGTCGTACTCTGGTGGATTACAAGACTAGGTATACACATGTAGAAAAGTTGTGCCTAGCCCTATCATTTGTGGCCACCAAACTCTGACACTACCTCCTGAATCACAAAACTTTTTTCATCACCAATGCGGACCCCATCCATTATATGTACGCCAAACCTCATCTAAACCAATGCATCACCCGATGGCTTATGCTCCTCGCTGACCTCGACCTTGAGTTTGTACACCAGAAATCAATCAAAGGACAAACTATCACAGACCAACTCGTGGAAGCCCCTTTACCTGGGGAAAATTTTACCAATTTTACTTTCCCTGACGAACTCATTGCCACTCTTTCACTCAGTGATGAGTCGTATCCAATGACCCTCTTCTTCGATGGATCCAAATGCCAATGCGGCGGAGGGGCCGGAGTTGTTCTCATTCCCCTGGATGTTGAACCTATGCCTCTTTCATTCTGGCTCGATTTCCCCTGTACTAATAATACAGTGGAATACGAGGCCCTTATTTTGGGTCTCTAGGTTGCGTTACACTTAGGTGTAAAATCTATTAACATTTTTGAAGACTCTCAACTGGTCGTCAATCAAGTTACGGGCATCTACCAATGTAAAATTGAGGAACTTCAAAATTACAAAGATTACGTGGATTCACTTTTGACCTTATTTACTCATTATTCTATCCAAACCATTCCCTGCTCTACTAATAAATTTTTGGATACTATGGCTTTCTTAGCCTCGCAAATTCCTACCTCACCAACCGAATCTGACATATTTGTCTTGGTCCAATAACTCTTTACCCCATCTTACTCAGCCCCGGATGTTTGTATGATAAATAATGTCTCCGCTGATAACGACAAACGTGCTTTTGTTAAAAGTGTTTCTCGTTACGTTGTCATGGGGGGACTCATCTATAAACGTGGCTTTGATGGCATCCTCCTTCGATGTCTAACTGGCGCGGAGGTTACCTATACCATCCAACAAGTCCATGATGGTATTTGTGGTGGACATTTTAGTGGCCTTTCTATGGCCAAACGGATCCTTCGCCTAGGATATTATTGGCCTACTCTTAATAATGATTACTACAAATATGTTAAGCATTGTGTTATGTGTCAACAACATGCCAACCTTCAACATACTCCTAGCCATCTGCTACAGGTCGCACGAGATCTTTGGCCTTTCTCACAATGGGGTTTAGACCTTATTGGTGAGATTCACCTGCCCTCTTCGCAACATCACCGTTGGATAATCATAGAAACCAAATATTACACTAAATGGGTGGAGGCCATTCCACTCATTTCAACCAAAAAAGAAAAAATTGTAGAATTCATTAACCATCACATTATCTGTCGTTTTGGTGTTCCTCATCGCCTGATAACAGATAATGGAAAATCTTTCAAAAATAAGTTGTTACAAGGCCTTTGTGACAACTTTGGTATCAAACTTAGCTTCTCATCACCTTACTATCCACAAGAAAATGGTCAATCCGAATCTTCTAACAAAACCCTGACCAAAATTTTCATAAAATGCATTAACGATTCTGGAAAAAATTGGCCTGATCACATCCCCTTTGCCCTTTGGGCTTATCGTACCAGCATTCGTACCTCCACTAATGCCACCCCATTTTCTTTGGTATATGGTACCAAGAATTTCTTTCCTCACGAAATATAAATACTCTCCCTACGAATATCTCTTCAGGATATTCTCACCAATGATGATTTCCGCCAAGAGCGGTTAGCCCAATTGGAGCTTCTTGACGAGGTCGTCTTACAGCTCTTGACCACCTTCAAATCTATCAAAAGCGCATCAAGTGTACTTATGATAAGCGACTTCATGAGCATACCTTTAAGGTTGGTGATCTTGTCCTCAAAGAGAATCAACATGTAACCAAACTAGAAAAGAGAAAACGTGGAAAATTTTCTCCTAATTGGATTGGGCCTTACATTATCACTCACACTTACGGATCAGGAACTTACCATTTAGCTTCACTTAATGGTAAACCTGAGCCTGAACCCCTTAATGCCTTGCATCTTCAGCCATTCTACTATTGAATTTAGTGTTATATCACTTCTTATCTACCTTGCGCTCGTCCCTTGAGCTCATTTACCACCTCATACACTTTGTTTCATGCATCTCAAAATAGAATCAAGCTCACGTGGTTTGGTCATCACCTCTTCTTATAGATGCCTTCCCCTTTTTAGTCTGGTCCATGAATTAAAAGTATCAAAATAACATGTTCTCAATTATACACTTATAGGATGTTCTTGAGTCAAACTTCCTACAAAACTAGATGCTTCATGCCAAACGGACATCTAGACCTCTAAGTTATACATAGACTGCTCCCTCGAAGGACAACTATGTGCAAAGCCACATCTGTTATTATAAATAGACTGCTCCCCCGAAGGACAGCTATACACAAAAGCCGCATCTGCTACTATAAATAGACTACTCCCTTGAAGGACAACTATACAAAGTCAGCCTTTATCAGAAGCTTCAAGCATTGATTAGCTTCGTGAAGACCTCAAGAACAACAAAATACATATCCCATGTAGACTTCCCGCATCGATCAGTCTATATCCAGAAAAATAAAAGCAGTATTCAAAAGCACTTTTGAGTCATGGACTTGTCTATTTAGGTTTGGTTCTCTTTTGCAGGCATAATCACCTTATAACAAATTCTTTGCACCCTAGATCTACTAGCCACATCACCTCACCATTCGTCAAAGCAAAAAAACTCAAGGGACGTGACGTATATCCAATATACTGTGATTATACAACTCTTTTCACCAATCAACTTCTTGCATATGCAAGGTACCTAGGGATTCAAGCTCATCCTACGTTAATATGTGGTTTGTTTAGCTCTTCTCAACTACGGGACAATTTTGCCTCTTTTTACTTGAATCTAGGATTATGTGTTGACCTTAATTAGGACATGGTTCCCTACTACTTGGGTAAGCTAACTTTCGCTTCACCTATACCTACACCAACATCGCCAATACCTTACCAACACCAACAACATTACCCTACCAATATCAACATTTTTTTTACCAACCAACAAATTGTCTAACCATAACCAAATTACCTGAATTCACCTCTCCCTGGTCCTAAGGGAGAACTACATAGGTCTGAGGCCCCTCCTTGCTTTATGTAATGGGCTATGTAGGTAGCACTTAGGAGACATGGGGTCTCCCAAGGTTAGCTCGACCATCCCCTACCATAACCTATCATGTGTTGTAAATTTAAATATTTTTTGTGTATTTCTATTTGATCACATTCATCTTTATTTTTTTTCAAAAAAAACATTCAAAACACAACCATTCTTATTATTACCATAACTCTAATCAACATACATATTCAATTTTATTTAGATGTTAAACAAATACATCTTCTCTATTATCGACGCGCAGGTCAGCATCCTTATTTATTCTTCTACCCCTATGAAATTCACTTAGACCCTTGCGCCTCATCCCAAACTAGATCGTTGACGCCGCTCGCCTGGCCTCTCCATCCTCAAAGGTGCCACTGCTATTGGTTCCTCCCACCAATCTTCCAATCTCTCCTGTAACATATGAATACGCCCTCTCGCGTGGCGGAATCTCACCTCTAGTCTCTCCACTTGTGACTGCGCAACCGCTAACAATCCCATTGTCTTATTCACTAGCATTTGATGCTGGTGCACTAAACCCTGCAAGTGATCTCTCTCCACTATAATCACAGCTACGTTAGGCTGATCAGCCCTCTCACATGAACCTTGTAGCTCTGCTACCCACCATAATCTATAAGCCTCTGTCACTCCTGCATCCATTACCCTTCGATCGGCTGCTATCTCTTCTGGTCCTTCTGGAGGTGTTGGCCAGGGAGGTGAGAATAATGCCTTAGCGTCGATCCTCATGTATGGTCTATAAGCCATGGGTATATCCTGAACAAATCCAAATTATCGCCGCATGCGATCTAGAGGAATCCTCTCGTACTCACCTGGGTTGTCCCCCGCAATCCACCTCAATCGTTCTACATCCCTCAAATCCTCAGCTATGTTCTCTGTCACCATATAGTTCCCATAAGGCCTCCAACAGATATCCGCAATCATCACCATCTCCCACACCTGCCTATGATACTCGATGCCATCTGTCACGGCCTGGGATCTCACCTCTTGTTCGGTCTAGACCCATTGTTTGAATCCCAACATTTGCACTTATGTCTCTCTTTCCTGGATTGGTCAGCCTATTAGTCACACACACACAATGTGCTCATAGGCCCAACAATGTAATAAGTATGCACAATCCAGTGTCGTCCTGTGATTTCGCTTGCAGGCCCATAAACCCCTGTATAGCTCCGCCAAATATGTAGGTGCCCATGTGAAATTCACGCTCCTTTCTATCATTTCCCAAATAATACACATCAATGCTTTTGGAAATCTACCCCCATCCACCCTCGGTAATGCATAATACCCCATCGCTATCATTAATACCACTGCCAACCTTGTTGCCTCAGGGTGTGCTGCATACATTATACCATAAGTGAATGTCAAACCTCATTGTGTCAATTCTCGTGTAGCTGAACCAAATACTGTTGTTATCACTCCCCGCGCCGCGCTAGGCCCCGCTTGATACACTGGTCTTCCTATAATTGGGAGCCTCAAAATTCTAAACACATCTTCCAACGTCACTGTCATCTCCCCTATTGGCAGATAGAAGGTATTATTTTCTGGATTCCATCTCTCAATCAACGCCTGCAGCATAGCATGATTACGTGCGATTCGTGAATAATAGCGGATTCCATTTAACCCAACACAGTTTATCAATGCCCACTCAACTGGTGTTACATCCACTCGGACCTATGACAACAAAGCTGGCACACCATCATTCATCCTCAACCCTGCCTCTGCCTGTATACATCAAATCAACAAACAAACCATTCAATAAATCAAATCCCTAGGTGTTTTTTCTCACATTCTGGAATTTCATACAGTAACCGATATCGGTTATAGATAACTAATACCGGTTACCTAACCGATACCGGTTATCTCTAAATGATATCGGTCACTATCAATCCTATACAGCCTGCCTGCAAACACAACCTATGGTAATTATTTGCTCGTTTACCCCTCTCTGTACCTACAAACATACCCGAAACCCCTGCTTAAGTACCCCATAACACTCACCCCATCCCAAATAATTGCCTATCACCTTTTCTTTTTCATCTCTACCCACTTACCTTCTCTCATCCTATTCATAAAACATGCAAGAATTGAATTACAACCAAAAATTTTACCTCTTGGGAGGCAGCAGCTTGCGGTGGAACTTGTCTTCCCTCTCGTCTCTGCCTTCTGGATGCTTCTCCTTATTTAGCCATGTTCACCACCCTCTTCAATATAACTTACCTTTCTGCCTTCTTAATATCAGCCCACAATCACTTTACATGTCTCTTTCCTCCTTATCACTTAATTCTCCCATGTAATTACCTGTATCAGTTGTCAAACAGCGTCGCATTCTCATATTTAACTTGTTGCATGCCTCTAGAAATAATAACTTAAGTTACCGCCCAAGCTTTTCTATTTTTAGAAAAGCTTGTTTTAGCATAACCGATATCAGTTACCTAACCGGTATTGGTCATATTGCTACCAACGTTGGTCAGCTAACCAATATCGGTCATATGTCTCCTTTTGCTTAAACCTAGGATTTTCTTTATTTTTTGCAAATTTTTGGTGGCGCCCGCCTCTTTTCCCTGCATAATGACATCATCATCAATATTTTTCATCAGAATCCCATCAACGCATATACATATCATCAAAATTTCAACAACAACATCTATATAGATTAAATTCCAAAACACATGAGACATTTGAATATATACATCAAACCAATTATTATACACACCATGTGGATCCAACTCATCATCTATATACATTAAATTTCAAAAAACCATTAAATTCCAAAACACATGAGACATTTTAATATATACATCAACCCAATCATTATATACACCATGTGGATCAAAATAATCATCTATATATATCAATGTCAAAATATACAACTTGCCCTGTATGGGGCCTCTGTGATCTAAAAAATATAAAACTGGCACGCAGGCCATTGTCTCTGTCAAAATCTCGACTCGGCTCGCAGGCTGGTCTCTCATATCAAAAATATACTCATCTCACAAGCCGGTATCAACTATACAAAATGTACTCCGCTCGCAAGCCGATATATACAACAAAAATGAATAAAAAAATCATATGTGGGCACGCAGGCCTCTATATGCATACTCGGTCAGTAGACTGGTGTCTGTATCCAATAAACAAAAGCCCATCTCAGCTCCCAGAATGTATCAACTCTCTCCACCACCCTCGGCCCCTCCCCCTGCTAGTCTCTGCACTGGCTCTCGCCTCCTCCCTGTCACCGACCCACCGGCTATGGCTACGGCCCCCTGGGATCTCTAGCTCCGGGATGTCTCATCTCTGTGTGCCATATATGGCTAATAGTCAGCCCCAGTACCATTGAGCACATCCTGATAATACCAGGCCTCCACTCTCACCTCCATATAGCAGGCTCATGCCACCATGGCTGCTGGGTCTAGTCCCCCAATTCCTAATAGCATTGGCCCCTGCCCTACTAGTACACCCTGTGCCTGTACCTACACCTATGCCTGCGGCTATGCCTATGGCTGTACCGGTGCTTGCAACTGTGCCTGAGCCTGTGCCTAGGCTAACTAACCATGTAGCACCCCAATCTGTGCCTGTGTAGTAGTAAGCTGCCCCTGTAATAACTACACCTGTCCTAAGAGCCGGTCCCTCTCTGCTATAACAGCCGCCAAATCTGGCTGTGCAGGGTGTGCTCTCCTGGCTATTCTCTCCCCTACCCACCATACCAAAAAGGCCCCTGTCACTCCAACATCATCCACTGTATCGTTATCTGGTCTCTCTGCTACCTAGTCAGGGTCAACTAGTTGTGATGCAGGTAGTGGGGCCTCTACATCATCCCTCCGGTACTGTGGGAAGGGAGGTGGCTCATCCTGTCACAAGCCCAACTGTCGTTGTACCCTCTCTAGGGGTGTCCGCTCATACTCCCCGGGCCTCCGTCCAGCTATCTAGAAACTATACTGGATCCAGCGCATCTATGCTCGGGCTCCTCCTCGGGGTTGATGGCCTCTGTAGGGCCTCCATATAATGTCCAGTGTGGTCAAGCCCTCTAACATATGACGGTAGTAGGCCACATCCCATCCTGCGAGCACCACTCGTGACTAGCCCATGACCCCTAACCACCTCTGAAATCCATATCTATATACTATATGTGGCCCTGGCTATTGGGGCAGCCCTACTAGTCATATACAAATGATGTGCTCGTACGCCCAGCAGTGTAACAAAAATGTTGAGAAAATACCGAATTGCCTCATACAACAATAACCCCACAGCTCTCTGTATAGATGCACCAGATACACTGGTGCCCAAGCATAGCATGTATGCTCCTCTACCATCTCGTGCAAAACTCCCATCAAATCCCATGGGAAGATTCCTCCCTCTGAGTCTGGGAGGGTGAAGCAGGTGATACCTATCATCATCAACACAGCAAGCCATGTCTCCTATCGGTGTGCGTGATACATATCACCATAGGCAATGCTCGCGCTATGATAGGTCAACAATGGGGCTACATCCCTAAATACATGCAGGATGATGTCCATCACTATCTCCGCATCCACTTGGAACACTGCCTCAACTACGATCGACAGTCTCAGGATGTGATACACATCCTCTAATGTAATTGTCATCTCTCCAGTAGGGAAATAGAAGACATTGGTTGGCAGATCCCATCTCTCGATGAGGGAAACCATCAGGCTGTGGTCCCTATCCATAGCCCTATACCACTAGACTACGCTGATTCCAACCTCTCACATGATGGCCCACTATGATGCAGACACATGTGGCCACATCTACCTCAATAGAGGGGGCATCCGATCTCGCATCGTGAGCTGCTGGTGTGCCTACAAAAACAACTCACTTCATTAGGCCTACCCTTTACAATAATAACTACCTTAACTCTCTATACCCACTTACCCACCCAACCACAACCCGACTCTACAACACACATTTACACCCACCTCTCTTACCCTATACATCTACGATATCCCCTTTACTTATCTCACACCCTACTAACCACCCCGATCTACTCTAGCCATCTAATTATACCCCCGCCACTTTACCACCTCCTACTTCATACCCAACACCTAATCTATCCTACTCGAACCAGCCCCCCAATAACCCCATTTCCCCTCACCCCAATCACATTTCCTATCAACTCTACCCCCTCCCCCTTTACCCCCAAATAAACAAACAAAACAACATGACAAAATTCTAACAACAAACAACAACCACAACTCCTACTCATGCTGACTGGTACCGGTCACCATCGACCACCATCGGTCCCCCCAAGTAAATTATATGTGCCGACGCCGGTCGACCTATGACCGACACCGATTTGTACCCAAACAATGTATAGAAACTATTTTCTGTGACTGATGCCGGTCACCTAGTGACCGACATCGGTCACTGTCCAATTGCAGGGCCGAACCCAAAATGGCCCGCAAAACACATTTTGACCTATTTCTACCTATTTACCCACAAGAAAACCCTAAAAACCTACCCACCCTACCGTTTTGACCTAACTAGCCTACCTACCCCACTCCATTTTACAAATTACTTCCATTCATTCATTATTTTATTAAAATTAAGATTCCTACCCAAAACCCACATCTAAGTTAAACTCATTAAATTCACATAGGTAGGAGTTCAAAGCCTATCGGTATGACTACACATCGTCGTGGTGGGATAGGTGGTGGTGGTCCAGTTGGTCCAGCACCTCCTACTCCTCCTGGCTGTGTCATGGCTCCAAATCTCCTTAGCTGGGTCCTCAACCAATCAAACTCTGCCTCTTGCTCGCTGGGGTCTACCAATCACTTACTCCTCCACTTAACTGGTGCCAACTCAGCCCAAAAACTCAAAAAACTCACTTTACACCTCAGACAGCTAAAATTGGGCACTCAAATTCACAAAGTGACAATGACATACCATATTTTTCTTTTTATAGGTTTTGACCTATAACCAATACCGGTTATTTCGCGCCCTAGAATACCGGTATCAGTCTTCTAACCGATATTCGTCACACATAACCAATATCGGTTACCAACTTCCTTCCCCTAACTCCCACCCTTATCCACCAATCTCCACTTTTTCCCGCATCACCTACCCCTGGTTTTACTTACTAGCCTTATTTTGACTTCAATCGGCCCAACCCACGGCCGCAACCAACCATTTGGCCCGACCCAAGGCCACAACCAACCACTCAGGCCCGACCCACGGCCGCAACCAACCATTTGGCCCGACCCAAGGCCGCAACCAACCACTCAGGCCCGACCCACGGCCGTAACCAACCATTTGGCCTGACCCACGGCTGTAACCAACCATTTGGTCCAACCCAAGGCTGCAACCAACCATTAGACCTGACCCAAGGCCGCAACCACCCAATTAGGCCCGACCCACGGCCGCAACCACCCAACCAAGCCTGACCCAAGGCTGCACCCAACCAATCAGGCCAGACCCACAGCCACAACTAATCAATCGACCTGACCCAAGGCCGCACCCAACCAATCAGGCCCGACCCAAGGCCCTCACCAATTAAGTACCTCACCCAAAACCCGCAAATTACAATTTTATCCACCCATCATGTAACTTTTTGTTCAATCTGGCTCACCTGTTCGTGTTTTAGCATGATTAGGATACTTGACTTGATAAGTCGACCAACTTTGCCTAGACTGAGACCGTGATGTTTATCTCAACCAAACCAACCATTTGGTACTGCCAAACATGCCTAAACATTCCTGTACCTTACCCGTTATATCCCCTGGAGCTACTTTCTATGCCTTGGATACCAAGATTATATCAACCTTGTTTGGATAAACTATTGACCTTTGCCTATGTATTTCTTGTTTTCTCTTCAAATCATGTACCCTAGTCGCACTACTACATTTTAACGTGTGTCTGCCTCCTTGAAATTACCCCGCCATCTTATCATCATCTCATCATCATTCACTCTTTATCAACCCTATCCCTGATTTCACGTCACCTCAATCTGTGATAGATTTGAGGGGGATTACCTATACCCTTAACTGGGGCAACCACTTCTTATTAATTATCAGTGCAGCTTTACAATACAAGCTATACGACAACAACGGGCTAATGTAGACACCAAATTTGTGTCTTACGACACCCTGTGCCCTGCATCTCATTTCGTAACCTAACCTCACCACCTAAACCTTGCACAATTATTTATTAATTACCTTATAATTAATAAATCCACATCTCCAAACCTGCCACCTCATTTTGCCACCTCATCATGACCTAGCCCTAACCCTAAAATAACCTAATTAATACCTATAACTTGGTTTACACCCACACCCATGACTAATTACTCCTCACCCGCACCAAAACCAACCAAATAATGACTTGACCAAGCCCACAACTAATCCCTCGAGAGAAAAGGAGGGAAAGTTGGCTATTTTACTAAAAATAGCCCACTTTGACTTAACCAACATCAGTTCCTACTCGACTACCATCGGTTACGTAACCGCCATCGGTTCCCTGTAAATGACCTCCCCAAACCAAAAACAAAGGATTGGGAATTCATTTGAAGGATCCAAAATTCACTTAGCAAAGCAGAGACAAGTGAAGAAAAGAGAAGAGTTTGCAGAGAAGGACATCGAGCCCAGGACTGTAACTAAGTAACCAGAGCCCAGAGACACTCATCCAAGCATTGGGAGAGAAGATAGCTCACTTTTGATTGTCGGATCATCCCACCTGAGCCCTGTCTTCGTCATCACAGTCCTTGGACCTGTATCTTCATCAGGAACTAGTAGTCCTTCCTAGACAAAAAGGAGTTCTTCCCAATCGATCTGACCTCTCTCTACAGTATGCACACACCCTCTCAACATTCAACATGCATTCCTCCTAGCCTTAACCCTTATCTATTTCTCAAGAGAATGAAAGGATAGAAGCAACTCTATTCTAGTAATGGAAACATTCTATGTGAAATAGAGTACATGTGGTTGGAGGAGGTATTTTTTTAAGGTCTTAAAGGATTTTTGGCATTCATCATCCCATTTGAAGGAGACATCCTTTTTGAGGAGATGATGAAAGGGGTAGCGGTGGTCAAAAAGATGTGAAATAAAATGATGGATAGATTGTAACTTGCTTTGTAAACTACGTAATTGGAAAAGGTTAGTAGGTGGAGGCATTTGGGGAATAGCCTTGATTTTAGTGGGATCAACTTCTATGCCACACAAAGAAAAAATAAAACAAAGGAGTTTTCCTAAGAAGATAACGAAGACACATTTCTTAGGTTGAAGGTGAAAACAATACTTGATGAGACAGTCAAAATGACCTTAAGTACTGTAAGGTTTTTGTATTGATGTTTGAATTTGGAAAGAAGGTCATCTACATAATATTCCAATATGTGATGCATGATACCATGAAAGTTATAAGTCATAGGCTGCTAATATTTAGCACCAACGTTAAGGCTAAAGGGCATGAATCGATAAAAGAAGGTCCCCTAGGGATTGATGAAGGAACTTTTGTTTTGATCTTCTAGGGTGAGTAATATTTGGTTATAACCCTAGAATCCATCCATGAGTGATAATATCTCATGCCTAGTGGTGAGATCAACTAGTTGGTCTATACTAGGTAGAGGGAAGTCGTCTTTAGGGAAAGATAAATTAAGGTTGTGGAAATTCATGATATGCGGAGTCCTCCTGTTACTTTTGTTATAGGAATGATTTTATAGATCCACTGGGAATAATAAATGGGTAGGATGAAGGAAAATTATAGAAGGCATTGACGTTCTTATTTGACAAGAAGGGTAATATGAGGATGCGTTTTTTACAAATTCTATTTTACGGGATTGGCTTAAGGAAAAGTTACGATATTATGGACCATAATGTTTGGGTCAATATCGGGCATATCAGCATAGGACCAAGAAAAATCATTGTTATAATCCTAGAGGAAATACGTGAAAGATTCTTGTTCAACAATTTCTAAAGATTGACCTATCTTTAGAATGTGCATGTCATCCTAAGTGTTAATATTGATTTCGATGGTCGATTTATTTAACATGGTTTAACTCTTAGAAAGCAATGACCAGTGAATATAAGAATCTTACAAACCAAGGTAGGTGAGGATAGACTCATCATCCTGATATTGAATGATGTTAATGGATGGTGTATAATCATCGACCATGTCAAGATACAGGAAGGGAAGAGAAGAGGGAGTCTCTTCATCGCATTAATAAGTCAGAGGTCCCAGGGAAATGGTGTTTATGAAAAAAAAATAGTTAGGAGGAATAGATTCAGGATCTATATAATCCGTGGGTGAAGGTGGTGATGTTGTTGATTGGGGTGGAGAAGGTTTTTCATCCTCAATGAGGTCGATGTGGTCCTTCTTGGAAGATGATTCGGAAAATCCAATACTACTGTGGTATTTATTTTTAAGTGTGGTACATAGGATGATAGTATGACAGCCCTGTTCATAGAATCCAAAGCCAAAGCCTTTCCATGTATAATGGTGAAGGAAAGTGTGAGAAAAAAGGTAGTTGGTGACAGATTGGAGGTTGGATGAAAATGGTCACATTTGGGAAGGTGGATTGGGTGAATAGGTAGAAGTATCAAGTCCCCCATATATTAATTTGGTACGAAGGTGGGGAGGACCATAAGGGAATGAATTTCTTATGCGATGGTCATAACAAAAACGTTGGCATAGATTATTGTAATATTATGGAGTAAGGAATGTGTTTATGTTGTACAAGTAGTATTCCCCTAGAGTGAGGCATTGAAAAACACCTTCTAAGGGCTCAGTATTGGATATGTGTGTAGCTAGAATAGATGAATTACTAGGTGATTGAGAAGAAGAAGGATGAGTTGGTTGGGAACTAGATGGGTTAGCGGATGGGTTGGTTATAGAGGTCATGACAACAATAGGAATAGAAGAGGTAGGCATGGGTGAGGTAGTGGAAAAATTAGTGGACAAGGCTATGGGTGAAGGAGAAGCAACAAAAGTGGTAGATGCCTTAATTGGCATGAGGACATCATTAGGTTGGTACATCATGTTGCAAGTTTTAAATGGCAAAGGGTCAGTTGGGATGGTAAAGTTATTTCCTTCATGTTCAAATTTTACACAGTGATGTAAAGTTGAAGGAACACAACCCATGAAACGGATCCAAGGTCAATCAAGTAACAAGCTATACTATAATTCCCCTTCTAAAATGTAGAATAATTTTGGCATAGTACAGGGGACCACATGAACGTGAATAATAATGGTGCTAAGGGTAGAAGTGATGGTGTCATTAAAGGATCACATCATAACTGGGTTATTATGCATGTAATTTGAAGGGATGCACATTTGATTGTACTCATGGGATTATGTTGATGTTGGAACTGCCATCGATCATAACGCATCAAACGTGAATATTATTGATATAGACATAAATGAAAATAGTGGGATCAAGGTCATATTATTAGAGAGGTACGATCTCCTCATTAGAGAAGTTGAGGGTGGTCACTTGATATGTGTGAGTGGGGGTAGAAGAAGGATATGATTTGGTAAGAGAGGCCATGTGGTGAGGGGTGATAATGGAGGCTATTGGTGTGGGGTCATTAGGTAAAACCTCGATGGATTGTATAAACCTCTATGAGCGCTTGTCGATGAGATTTAGAGGTTTGGATGAGATCATACAAAGAAATTTTTAGAGGGGATTGGTGTAATTGTTTTATCATTGTACGATGGGTGACCCTGTCAGAAATAGGATATGTGGGTCCTCGAATGGTGATTTTGGGTGTGGGTGCAGATGGTATGTTAGGCATAGGATTAGTGGATTAGATGCTTTTTTTTTCTTTTCCTTTTTCTTTTTTGGCACAAGTGGAAACTTAGATCATGTTAATTTGAGGAATAGAGGTGGATGGAGAAGGTATTTAATGAGTAGTATAACAACATGATGGACAAAAACGTAATGTGGGGTATGAATCTTGCAAAATGAGTAGGGTGCACTAGAATTTTGGTGGGGTTTTTGTGAGCTCTCTTACGCGAACCATGTTGATATAATATTTTGGAGTTGGATAAAATGGTTGTGGAGGTGGTGATGCAAGTTACTAAATAGGTAGTGGGTGAGGATGTATGGTAATAGGTGAAGATGAAACGTGGTCCTTATCAAGAAGATCATCATTGTCAAAATTTTCTTCAAGAGGACATAATTAGAGGAGAAAATTTTTTAGAGCCTTACAACTTTCTACATCATGTCCTGACACACAATGGTAGGCACAAATTTTAGTTTCGTCAAACCCCTTTGGTTTTGGTTTGAGTGGTTTGTAAGGTCTAAGTGGTGGTAATATGATGACCAATGTCTCTAAAAGGTTGGCTAAAATGTTGGAATAAGACCCTACCAATGGATCACATTATGAAGTGAGTGTGGGTTTGGGTGAAGGTGCGGATGATTATGGTGGAAGAGGTGTTATAGGAGGTGGAATAGGTTTGACCACTAGTTTGATAGGTGGTATTTTCTTAGGTTTTGATGGTACCTATTTAGATAAAGGTGTGGTAGATGAACTAGCAATAGAAGGTGTTGTGGGTTTAAATACCCTTTTGGAGGTGGTGGATCCTTTTCTTTGGATTACACCTTCTTGGGTAAAGGTGAGGTAGGAGTACATGATGTAGAAGGGAGAGCAGATGATGGAAAAGGACCAGTTAATCATGGTGATAACAGAGGTGTGGTAAAGTTTGTTAGCAGAGGACGGGTGGAAGGTATGGGTTGAAGAGAAGTAAGTCTCATATGTAGTGATGCGGTTATGGTAGTTAGTGGGGGTATAGGTGGTAAGAAATTTGTGAGTGATAATGAAGGTTACGTGCATTGATTAGATGTAATAAAGGATCATGATGAAGATTTAGGTTATTATGCTTTTGATTTACTTTGGGTAGGAGGTTTCTTGACCAGGGTATATGGTTGAGGTCCAAGGATAGACGAAAGGGGTGTATGTGATAGAGGCATGGTGGGTGAAACTAGTGTGTGTAGCCTAAAAATTTGGGTCCTCCTTTTAGGTGGAGAATTGGTTTTTATGTGAGCTTGGGAGGACATGGCTAAGTCTAATTTGATAGGTGGATGGATAAGGGTTGATGTCGGTATGATACCCAAGGTAGTGATAGGTCCATAGATGGGATAATATTTAGGTGCAGGTAGGATCTTAGGCATAGGAATGGGTTTGGTTTTGGTTAAAGGTTCAGATGTAGGCAAGGTTGACAAAGAAGAAGTTGTTGTAATAGGCATGGTAATGGTTGATTTGGTCGATTGAAATACCTTTAGATATATCGTGGAGGTATCAGTAAGTGACATATGTATTTGGGTTGAAAAGGGTAACCGAAGGAGTCCCCGAAGCATGGAATTATCAATGTAATCCAAGTGGTTGGCTAGGCATGAAAATGGTACCACTGTAAGAGGAGATGTCATTGGTTTAGTGGAAATCCGTGTTAAATATGTCTGTGAGATAGGGAAGTGGTTAGCCTCAGACTCTGTAGGTAAACGATTTGAGAGAAGATCAACGGGATCTTGGAATGCTAATGGGGAATCGTCCCCAATAGGAAATGATGCATTTAAAGGATTCCCCATGGGTAGGATATATGGTAGGTGGGGTGAGGCATATTCTTCTTTTGATGGAGAAGAAATCAAGGATGATTCTCCCGTGGGTCAGAGAATTAATTTTGTTTGTCTTTCATTAGGTTACGAGGTGGATGGTGAAATAGTATTAACAGAAAGTATGGACTCCTATGTGGGTGAAGGGGAAGATGAAGGGGAATCCTCTATGGGTGAAGGAATAGATGAGGTTGGATCCTCCATGGGTCGAGGATCTCGTGCTATAATATCCTCGATAAAGGGGATAGGAGGAAATTAAGGAATGGTTGGTATGACTTCAAAAACAATGTGAACTTCACGGACATTATTTTTTGTTGGTCGAAGGTTCACCATTTTGATTAGATGATGGTGTATGGTTAGGGAATGACTTCTTAATGATATGTAAGTATTGATTTTCTGATGCGTTCAGGTTGTCTAGGATGAGATCTCCATTATATAACATTTCCTGGACAATGTTTTTGAAGGTTATGTAATTACCATTGCTATGGCCTTTGACGCGATGATAATTACAATAGTCATGTTACTTATACCATGAAAGAATAGGAAGAGTGGGGTCAAAACCTGGAAGTGCAATGGCTCTGACCTTAATAAGATTTTATAATACTAGAGAATAGGGCTCTCTAATTGGAGTGTACTTTCATTTTTTTGATTGAAACTAAAAATTTTGAACGAGAGAAATATTGGAGGAAGGTTTTGCTTGGTTAGATGGGTGAGATGGGCCAGCTTTGAGAACTACCACATTGGTAGATCCTTTGGATTTTGAATATTTTTTTGTGCTTTAAAGATGAAGAGGCATAATTTTAATTGAACCCAATGTTTTTGTTTTGTAAATGAATTTTCTTATCTTCAATGGCATGAATTTCTAGTTTTTGCGCCATGGTAAATGCTTCGTCAAAGGTACAAAATATTTGTACTTACAGAGTTAGTGAGATATGCTTGGAACAAGCTCTAGTGAAAAACTAGATAAGCTCAGGTTGAGGTAACTGGAATGTTAATTTTTTGATAAGGATTCTCTAGTGAGAAATGAAATCTGGGATAGATTCGTCGTCGTACTATCATGTTGAGTATAGTTTAGTCATGATGAATTTTTTGATGACATTGATTGAGAAATAGTCCAAGAATGCTTGAGAAACTTGGTTAAATGAGTAAATGGAATGTTTGGGTAAACCACTATACCAATCTAACACGGGTCCTATCGAGGACATGGGGAATGTCCGTAGGACTAAAGAATCGTCATGGGTAATTATATAGCACCCATGTTTGAACAACCACAAGTGTTGTTGCAGGTCTTTTTTATTGTTGAAATGGTTGAACTTGGGTATTTCCCAATGTATAGGGTATGGGTGAATGGGGATAGATGGATGAATAGGCTCATTATAAATTTTTTCATAACGTGAGGAGTTATGAGAGCTAGAAACTGATGCTTCTAATGTTTACATCTTTTCCATCATCATCTTAATGAGGTCATTGGTGGGTTGTGATGATTGGTCACCCCTTACGTTATAAGGAGGTTGATGATGGATGTATGATGTGGATGACATCCCAATATATGGTTATCCTGAGTATGAGAACTATGAAGGGGGAATATATGTAGGTAGAATGTATCCCAAATAGGTGAAAGATGAGATTGGGGGTTGTTGGTGATATGTATAAGTAGGTGGGGTAGTCGTAATGATTCTTGTGGTAATTAGGGCTAGAGACTATGGGATGGAAAGGATGAGGTTTTGAAATGGGGTATGGATTGATGACACCATGGGTGGTTGCGATGTAATTGGTATATATGAGGTAAAGGGTTCAGATGGGGATATTCTTAAGGTAGCTGATGAAGGATTAGTTGACACTATGGGTACGACAGATGCTGAAGGTGTAGTAGTTATAGAGGATGTGGAGTCTAATTGAGACACCGTGGGTGGTAAGGTAAATGAAGTTAATTCCAATATAGTGGTATCTGATGTGGAAGTGGGGGCAAGGGTAAGAGGGATAGACATGGGCATACCGTATACCAATTGTATCGAGGAGTCTCAGGTAGATGAGTGGGTGAGATAATATTGTAGGGTACCAGGATTCAAGTTAAGGAGTCACCGGTACTTATCATCGGTATTAATGGTGATGGGTTGATTTAGATCCATAGGTGATAGGATGGAAGGTGGTAATGGGATAGGTGGGAGTGATTAAAGGCTAGCGTGAAACACTAGGTTGTTGGCTTAGCTATGAGTCAAAACCATGTGAATTAGCATAGACCAGGTAAACTGTTCTCTATAAATGACACACAAAAATAACAAAAATGGAGGAGAATAGATTCTGGGAGGTGAAACTAGTCAGTGTTTTAATTAGAAATTAAAACAAAGTAACCGACGATGGTTAGGTTAACTAATGACAGTTACAGGGTGACTAATGATGGTTAGGGAAACTGATACCGGTTATTGTGGGAAATCAACAGTTTTACAAATGAGGTAAAAAATGATGAAAATGAAATAAAGAAGTTGTATTTGACTACGATTTTTGAATTATGGGGGTATGATGATGTCCCGAGAACTTAAAAAAGAACAAAAGATGTGATGAATGTTATTTTTAATAGAATGACCAAAAAGAGTTGGAAACTGAAAATGGTTAGGTAAACTGATGACGGTCAGATGTAAACCTATGATAGTCACTGGACCGATGGCAGACACTTTGAAATTTGAAAAAGTAAAGAAAATTTGATTTTTGTGAATTAAGTAAGATGAAATATCAACCCACGAAACTAAGTATGATAATAATGGATCCTAACACACTCAAAAATAGCAGAATACACCAACTATGATGGCAGAGTGTGAAAGGAAGATGAAAATGAATAATGTAACCTCACAACTTGAAAAACAACTCAATAAAAAGATAAGAAAAACATGTAATCCTATAAGTGAATTTTATGTTTTACCTAATGATATTTTAGACTGACTTTATGAATCAGAACAGATTTTTTGGTTGGGGAGATGTCCTGTAAAGAAGTAAGATCTAAGGGTGGTTTCAGGTTATGTTTTAGTAGGAGCAGTCCTTTCTCTGAGTTAATGACTAGACAAAGAAACCAGCTAGGCACCCACTTTCAATCCTTTGATCATGTGATTGTTGACATCTTCTTCCAGGTAAGGTGTTGTTTAAGAATATGTGTGAATTTATATTTATGCAGTTTGGAAAAGAGAGAGAGAGAAGAGAAATTTCTCTATGATTCAATTATGTCAACCATCAATTGGGCATGACTTCCAGCATATAGGTTTGCCTTAGTTTTAATGTGAGGTAAAAATACAAGCATAGAAGTATGAAGTGTAAGTATTGTAGAACCCAAATCAAAATATGATATTCGATGTAAATAGAGAATGAATAGGAAAGAGAATGACTTGCACTAATGTGAATTCAAGAAGAAAAATAATGATTCTTTTTAGTCCCGAAATACAAATGTCACTTATATAAATAGAAGAAAGAGAAGATTCCCTGGGAGAAAATTTGATGTTAACTTCCTTTTTAAAAAGAAACAAACATACAATAGTTCCCTAAGAATGAATGAATGCAAGGAACCCTGGATGGGTCCCACTGGCTGTGCCAAAATGTTTCATCAGATTCTTAACAAGTTAATGAAACAGATAGAGGGTTACAGGCCAAGGAGGAATACATGTTTGTGATGTAGATTGAAGGTTTTTTGCGTGTTATGATTTCTTGATTTAATGTTGATTGCGAGAGCTCCCTTTGGCTAGGAGGAACTACCTATAAAATTCAAAACAATACCACCAGATGAGTTAAATAAAACAATGAGTGGAATTCCCAGTAGAAGATAGATTCAGGAAAAGTGATACTTTATAAATAGGCTATCAATACACTTTTATATAGTTCAGTATTAGTGTTATCCAAAATAATAATGAAATAACAATCTCATTGGAATTGAAATGATTTAGGTATCTCATATAAAAAAATAAGAAAGATAAGATAAAAGGTGATTGTAGTCAAAATGGGTCAGGTGATGGGATGGTATTGGGTTACAGGTTTGGTACAAGCTCTGGGTAAGGTCTCATAAATATTAGGATTTATTCTAGGCTATTCAAGAATGGGTATGAGCTCGTTGGTTTGAAGTATGTTGTTAGACACAGTAATCAACATCGACTGTGTGACCGATGTTGGTTTGGCAGGATGACTGATGTTGGTTTCCTAACTGGTGTCGGTAGGGGCAGTTAGTGAAAGGCTCTTAGAAAATGGTTTCCAAGCTCTCTGTGATTACTAAGAGGCTGGAAATGGTGAAGGTGAGGTCATAAAATGGCCTTAGTGACTTAGGGATGAATAAGATAGGGTGAAGATAGGTGAACTGGCTAGATATGGTAAGTTGATAGGTTGGTGAGAGGAAGGAGGTATACAAATGTATAGAAAAATAAGTTACTGATAGGAATGATGATCTTACTAAAAGAAAATAGAGATAACTGAAGAGATGTTAGATACTTATTGAAGAATGGGTATGAAGATTGCAGGTGATGAAAACAATGATGGAAAATATCCATAGAGAAGGGATGTCATGTACATGCTATGGCATTTCGAGCCTCCCTGCTTCTCTATGTGAATATGTGATTGTGAAGAAGGTGATGGATGATGATGGTTATTGGTAGTAATCCTGGGTTCTTTCCTTTTCCTAAGTACTTCATAAATTTGAATGCTCCAAGTCTCTATTTGTGTGAGATCCTGAATCGAATGACCAAGCTCAGTAAAGTATTTTGGAAATCTATTTAACCTAACTGGAGATGATTAGGGTACTGACATTGGTTGAGGTATAATCGACATCGGTTAAGGTAGAAATATGTAGGTTGGCCAAAATAGCCTGATTATTGCTATTTTTGGTGTGGCATTTAATCTTCCTTTGACTCTTGAGTGATAGATCCTAGGAGGATGAGTAAGACTCCTCTTATGTTTTTTAATAGTAGTTAAGTCTAGGTTTAGACTAAGTCCTAGTTGGTTTGGATAGGCTTAGACTTGGTCTTAGGTAATTAATGGGGTTTGAGTGGGTCATTGAGTGAGGTGGCTAGGTGATTTGGATGGGTGAGGTGGTCAAGTGAGGATGTTAATTAAATTAATTAAGGTAATCAATTCAATTAATCATTTGTGATATGGGATATGAATAGTTAAGGTATGGTTAATTTAATTAAAAATGTTTATAAGGGTAGTATGACCTAATTTTTGTTTCTACATCAAGCACAGTATGCAAACATTCTACTAAAAAAGTTTAACATGATTTATTGTAAACCAATTTCTATTCCTATGGAAGTTAGATTGAAAATTGATCCTAAACCTGCATGTGAAAATTTTTATCCTACTTTATATAGATAGTTAGTTGGTAGTTTGATTTATCTATCACGAGACTAGATATTTCCTATGCAATAGGAATTTATTCTAGGTTTATGCAAGAACCTTATAGATATCATTGGAATATTGTAAAAAAGATTCTTATATATATTAAAAGAATAATCAATTATGGGTTGCATTATACTAAGAATGAAAATGCTAACCTATATGGATTTTTTGATTTTGATCATGCTAGTGATGTATTAGATAGAAAATCTACTTTTGGTTATGTGTTTAAATTTGGTGTAGATGTCATTACTTGGTGTAGAAAAATTCAACCAACTGTTTCTATCTCTTCAATATAAGTTGAGTATAGAAGTGCAATGGAAGCTATAAAATAGGCTCTATGGCTAAAGAGGTTGTTCAATGAGATAAAGATGAAGGATCCAGGAAGTGTTCCTTTGTTCTGTGATAACCAAAGAACCATAGCTCTTGCACATAATCCAATACATCATCAGAGTAAAAAGCACATTGAGATACATATACACTTCATCTGTGAGAAGGTGCTAAGTGGTGAGATAGATCTCAAGTTTATGTCAACTAAAGAGAAGGTTGCTGATATCTTCACAAATCCCCTGAGTGCTGCAAAGTTTTGTCACTTTTGTGAAAAGCTTGAATTTTTATAGTTTCCATTGAGGGGGAGTGTGCATGAAAATGTCACCTCCTAATGGAACTTGTTTTTTGTAAAAATACCTTCAGTAATTTGTAAAATACCTTCAGGAAAGTGTAAAAAATACCTTCAGGAAAGTGTAAAAACACCTTTGGGCATGTATACCTCCTTGGATTATTTTTTAGAAAGAAGTGTAGAAAGATCTTAGAGGTGGTCTTTAGTAAACTCTTTAGTACTATTTAGTTTACTACTAAACATCCAATACAAGAATATTGCTAAGGAGGTCCTTGGTTTAAAAAGGATCCTATATGCTTGGGTTCAATATCCTTTTATGACAACCTATGATAGCATGTAAAACTCACAAATCATACTTAGCCATTGATCATGGGATGATCTTTGGGATTCCAAATCCTTTTGTACCAATAGGTAACTTGAGTATGATGAAGGTGTTATAATTCCTTAAACCGATATGCTAAACTAAAATCTTTATGGTTTAAGGATTATCAATCCTATAGTGTACCACTAATAGGTAATCTATTAGCATATGTTATGTTATCCCACTTGAGATTAAGCGGGAGTGTTGGAACATAATGAATAAGTGGTCTGGCTAACCCTTAATGTATATGGTTCCATCTGTAACGCCCACTAAAACAACCCACTTGAGACCCAAGAACCAACCTATGATTAGCTAGGAAAAATTATGGAATAATTTTTTTTAGTTTAAAAGATCCAACAACAAAGTTGCAAGACAATAGATTTCACTAACAAGTTCCAGAACAATTATAATCCAATAGAACATAATTTTATTTTATTAACAATTATCAGAGGTCACAAGGTCCAAAATTTAGGGTTAGAAGTTTCAATTAGGTTCAGAGGGTAAATTATCACCATACCCACTCTCTAACAGGATTACAGTTTCAACTTGATTTTTATCACACTTAACACATTTTAAAAATTCTCTAAATCATTTCCATTGGATAGGAAACATTCTCACCTTTCCATTGATATAAAGAAGTCCTCCTAACTCCTCATAAAACTCAAGTTATGGGTCGGCGGGCCTTGGGGTGAAAATTTTCTTTCAAGAGTGGGCCTACGGGCCCAGGGTAAAAATTTTCCCAAATGGTGGGTTGGTAGGCCACGGGGAGATTTTTTTTTGAAATTTTCATGCGCAGGGAGAAAAACTAATTTTACACCCAGGCCCCCATGGGTCCATTAGGGACACATGGCGCCCCCTAAGCCAAAGCGGGGAAAAACGAGGGAAGGGGGGGCGACAGAGATAATTACAAAAAAATTCCAAAAACAAATTTTCTCCAAAAAGATAAAGTTTCAAGGGTTCCACCTCTCTGTCATGCCACGTGGCAGGAATTCATTGGCTACAAGATTATGGGCTAGCAAAGGAAACTTAGAAAAAATTACCAAATTTTTTTAAAATGCCAAAGAAGAAAATAGTGTCGCGCCTCCGCCATTACCTCATGAGGCCACATGGCATATTGTCTGTGGGGCAGCGAAGAAAATTTTGAAAATTTTCCCAAAAATTTTCCTAAGTCCCAAGGGAAAAATTCAGGCCACAGGCCCACCAAGGAAATTTTTCCCAAAAATTTAATGGCAAGTGAAGAAAACTTCAGAAGGCCATAACTTTTGATAGAGAGCTCAGTTTTTGGCAAACAAGGACTTTCTGAAAATATCTCAAAGCCCTCTTTTCATAGAAGTCATTAACTTTAGATTTTGATCAAGTTTAAAGGGTCAATTTCATGAAAATGTTCTGCAAGCTTTTTAAAAGCAAACTGGTAAATTTTAACTTATAAAATTTTGTTCAAATTTGATCTTCTCCTTCACTCAACATGCCAAACAGACATAGAGAATTATTCTAAGAAGGATTTAGATGCATTGGAAGGTAATTTTTCTTGATTGATTTCAAATTTGAATTTTTACAACTTCTGACAGCTAACAGATTGTGAAAAGGTTTACGCCTAATTTTTCAATGTTGTAAAATATTTCCTTAAGTGTTTTAGTCTACTTGGGATCATTTTGATCACCTTAAGATCAATTTAATATTTCATTTTTCTTTTATAGCTTGCAGGGTCATTCTGATTAATATTTGATAAGAAATTTACAAGTATACAATGGAATAAAATATGGAGTTTATACTATTCAAAAAAAAAGATTAGTCTATGCCTTTTTCTAGACTATAACAATATTGAATTCATTACATGCTCATTTAAAGTAGTTATCTTTCCTACAATCAAAATTTAGAAACAAAAATCTAGATTCTATTCTTTTCCAATCATGCATTTCAACAAGACATGACAATGTAATTTTCTTCATATATACTTCCTTCTTCCAGTTTTCCAACCAAGGATTTCAAATACAAAATTTTAAATATAACAATGCCATTCTGAACAAGGTAAGACAACTTCTATAAGTTCAATGAAACTTTTACAATTCTTTTCATATATATTTTCAAAATACAGCATACAGAATACATGTCTTTCTTTTCAAATAACATAACTGAATACAGAGCACAACTCTTTTACATTTCAAATTTAAACTTCTTTTTTTTATTCCTTCCCAAAATTCATCATACAAATTACATTTCCTTAACATTCTTTCAAAGCAAAAACAGATTCTATCTCTTTTTAATTTCACCTTACAAATTTCAAAATCCATACATCCTCTTTACATTTCAAAACATTTATAATTTCATCCACTTCAAAGTGGGAAAGGTTACAAAAGAATTCTCATAAGGGACTGTCAAAATTGTCTTCTTTTCTTAGCTATAGGACAACAACATGCAATCTTCTCATTCTTCCAATTTGATCACAACAAAGGCAGGAGAAAGGCAACACTCTCCACCTAACCAAGACATCTAATGAAAAGGAGAAGCCATCCTTCTTCGTTGGCCCCTAAGCCCCAACCATTATATAATAAGAAATGTATTTCAACTCATGGCAACAATAGACTTCCACATCACAAAGCAATCTTTCAACATGCACATTTCAAATTAAAAATACAGTCCAAACAAAACAGCAATTTACAATTACATTGAAACATTAAGACAGAACTCAGGCTTCATCATGCAAACCAAAGGAGAAAGAACTATGGGGGAAAATGATTATGCTTCCCAATGAGAAATGGGTATCCACATGTAACAAACCACCAATGTAAATCATCTCACATATCCTTATGCCCCCCACAAAGTAAGAAATGCAAGCTATTTCTTTTCCATGGTGGATCTTAATCCCAAACTCCCTCCACAAGAATTATAATGCCATTGGCATTCCCTTATGACCCCCTCAATGATTCCCCATAGCCTTCTCCTACACCATTCCTATCTAGTCTACCCAACTAGCCAACAAACACACACAACATTCACCATTCACACAAACATAAAAAGAAATAAAAACATATATGAAGAGCTAAGCTCCTACCTCTCCATGGTATATTTTGTTCCAATACAACAAGCTTTCAATGTCAAAATACAGTTCCAAAAACAACAATGCCCAAGTATGAAATGCTCTCCAATCTCCTCCAAAATCAACAAGATCTCGAAACAGTCAAGGAAAATTTTCCCCAAATGAAGTATGCAAAATTTTTGACAACCCAAAACAAAGCAAGGATTTCTAATTTTATAGAAGAGGGAAGAGAAGAGGATGAGGTGGATCCATGTAGGATGCCACATCACACATCCTCAACTCCAACACAAAATTCAAATTCATTCTCCAAAGCACAATAAAGAGGTGGGTGAATAATATGACAAATAAACTTACACAGTCCAAAAAGCCCACACCCCAAAGGACTGAATTAAATAAAATGTAAGAAGAGTGCAATTAAAACTTGCAACATGACTTATAAAATACATTAAAAAGGTCTAAAATCTACCATCCAACCATAGGTATGGTTGGTAAATAAAATTAAGAGATATGGGAAAAGTTTTACTTGTCCCACAAGCCTCCAAAATCAGCCTCAAAGGACAAATTCGAATTTCCAAGGACGTGGAGTGTTTCATACTCCAAAATCTTACTTACACAACTTTTACACATATTTACACATCACTTACCACATTTAATACAAGAGCCAACAAGTTCTATAATTACTTTCTTGTATCCTAAATTTTATTGATTTATTTATTTTAACAATATGATTACTCACATTAATTCTCCACAAGTAAAATAATAATGGAAGGGGTAAATGCATCACAAAATAAACACATGCAAACAATAATAAAATAAACCACATTAATAAAATACACATAACCCCTTGGTCACATTCAAAGGTAATCCCCCCATGGGAATCCCGAATAAAAACAACACACACACACACAAAACATGTTGCCATTGTGACCTTGTTGAATTCATCTCGAATTCTAATGTCAAAAACAACACACACACACAAAATCATCTATACATATGAATCATAAAAACATCAAGGAAATCAACAATAACATTTACAATTTATATCAACAACTATATCATCATCATATAATGTCCATTTTCTAGGTCTGCTCACAATATCCAAAAAACACATGTCCAAACAACATTCATAATATATCCATGTCAGATAGTATATCATCATCCACATATGAATTGTCTCTAATAATCATCATGCATCATAACTAAATCAAGATCAACAATAATCCATGTTCCAACATCTAACATCATACTAAATCCAAACTATAATAATGTCCATAATGTAATCAATAGTATCAAGATTAGTATAAAAAGGTGTCAAAGGGAAGTGGGCACTACACCATCACTAATATATATAGGTTAATATTTATTAATATGAAATATTTCTATTTCTATTATTAAATATGATAACCTAGGTATATACTTTCAGTTAAATATTTAATATCATGAAATGATTAAATTTTTAATATTAAATATTATAAACCTAGGTATATGTGTCAACTAATAAGGTTGAAGAGGTGGGTCAAGAGATATACCTGATCACCTAATATAAAAAGCACTAAAGGTCCTCATTTGATATATTTGAATGAAATATCAAAGGTGAATATTATTTTACCCTTGTGATTATGGTTGAAATAAGGGGGTGAAATTTAGTGGATGTAAGTTTGGTTCTTGGAAAGTAAAAGGTTATTTCATAATGGTTTTTACCCTATTTGGGGTTTTCCACTATAAACATTGTGTCATTGTGTTCTTACTTTTGGTATGTATTACTTAATTAATATGAAATGTAATTTTATTTATTAAATTTCATAATGTTTAACATTTAATTATTTATGGTTTATGTTAATATTTAAATGCATTGGTTGATTAAATTCCTAATAATTAGAATCCTCTATAATCTATCACAAAAAAGAAAGATTATGAAGATGTCCAGTTTGTGGCAAAGTTACCAAAATGAGGTATGAAATAAATTGACATTTTTTTTCATCCTGGGTGTTGTAATATATTTCAATTATATTTTCAGATCATGGTTGAGGTCCTAGAGGGGAAAGTGTGCCCTATTTGTGAAGACTGGTCTTTGAGACCAAAAAGGGCAATTTTAGAGCACTTTCAGATATTGAATTTGGTTGAAGGCCTTACACTTTAAGTTGGAAGGAAATGTAAGATTTTATGGAAATTATATTCATATATATTTCCAATTATGTATGGGTTGTCTCATTATGAGGTGATTTGATATGTGAACTACCTCAATTTGTGAAGAAGAAGGCTGCTTATTTTTCAAGACAAGATTGCTCTGACTAGGAAATGAAGGTAGAAGTATTATGTTTTTTATTTATTGATGTTTGATATCAATTGGAGATTGAATAGGGATGATTTTTTTCCCTATTTATGGAATTTAAAATTATTTAAAGTGATATAAAGGGTGCAAACCAGTTGAATTTCTAAAATTATTTTCTTTGAAGCTTAGTTTAGTGAAGATGAAAGTGAGAGTGGTATTCATTTATGGATGTTTCAAGATATCTAGAAATAATGGATGTGATATAAGGGTAACTTTATTTCCAATTAATGTTTTCATGCCATAGTTTATATGCTCTTGTGTGATTTATAACATGATAAGTGAAGATGAGTTCCTGGAAATAATTGTTTTATGAAGGATATGAGCCTTCTTGTTGGTGTTATGAAGAATTTTATTGGTGAAATATAATGTATGACCATGGATTATGTTTTTATGTCATATTTTACATGTTTTAGGACTTTCAAGTCTTAAATAATAATTGTGTTGAGTTTGGAGGTCTTTGGTGAACCAAGTGATGGGGTTTTGAGCAATTGTTGACATTGTTTGGTGTATTTGATCATATACGACCTACATGGGTAAGTTTCATGAATGTGTATGAGTATTTTGATATATTTTGAGTTGTATTTTTCTAAATACTTGTGTAGGAATTACTTATTTTTTTTATTAAGAAGAGAAGGGTATAAAGTGCTTATTTTGGTTCAAATTTGAACTAGTTAAGAGAGAGGGAAAAAGTACGAGCCAAGTGTGAGTGTGAAACAGGTATGAAGTAATAAAATAATATCCAATGAAATGTTTGAAATTATTATGAGTGTTATAGAGCATGTGTGAAATATTTTATAGACAAATCAGGTCATGAAGGTGTGAGAAAAAGTAAGTTGAAGAAGAGAGGGTTTGAAGGTGTGTGAGTTGAATCAATGATCTCCATCAGTTGTTGCAAAAAAAGGAATCAAATATCTTCATATAAATTTTTTTATTTTGGTTCTTTATCATCTTACCTAGGGTTATATCCTCCTTTTGAAGTTGGTGCTTCATTAAATAATTTTTATTTGAGTAATATAATTAGAATTTTGACTGGATTTTCTTCCCTTTGAGGATTTCCGACATATTTTGTGTGCTCATGTGTACTATATCTTTGTTGTGCTTATATGGTTGAATGTTTCATGATTTTAAATTCACATTAATGTATGGTTCAATGTTAATGGTGCATGAAAGTAAATATGAATTTTTTAAGGGTTTAAAGAACTGATTTACCCCTCATTCAGTTAATTTTTCTTCCAACAAATACTTCACAAAATGTCATAAAAATATATACTCAAGCTGATCAAGAAATTGACATTATTGATACCATATTTGAATAACTGCAACAAGCTTATTTCACACTTCATATTATCCAAGAAGTGAGACAAGTCATGTAATAAATTCTTCCTGAATTTGATCCTAACTTTACTCTTGAAGATCCAATTAAAAAAATAGTTGCAGATCCACTTGATCTCATCCCTCTAGAAGAATAAGAAGAAGAAAAAGAAGAGGAAAGATAAGAAAAAATGGTTTTACCTATTCCATGGGGAAAGAACACTGGTTTGCTAACGTTGGCTCCACCACTTCATGAATTACCAAAAGGATAAAGTAAGAAATTTCCAAAACTCTATGGAGATGGAAAGAAACATCTAGATGATCACATTACAACTTTCATCATAACCCATGGAATTTATAGGATTTTGACATGAATATGTTGTCATTCGGTTATTCATGGAGTCATTTCAAGATGCCATTATGGACTGGTTTTACTACTTTCTATCACATTCAATTATTGATTAGGATGACATGAAAACCAAGTTTGAATCAATATTTAAGACTATAGAAGATACACATTCCCTCCTTGATTAATTAGACTAGATGAAGAAATAACCTTAAGATCCTACGAAATATTTTGTAGCAAAATTCAATAAGTTCATAAAAAATATTCCTACTACTGCTAGTCCTAGTACAGACAATTAGAAAAGGTTCTTCATGAATGTTCAATTTCTTGAAGTTTAATTCATGCTACAAAGAGCTCAACTAAACACTCAATATAATTCTCAATATCTTTCCATTGAAGTAGAAGATGGTATTATCATGTGGGGGAAGATCAAGAACTATTCAATGAAGAATAAGTACCAGGTTTCTAAATATGAAAGAGATAATCCATTGATGAAAAAATTAGTCAATTATTTGACCACATTGAAGAAGGAAATTTATCAACATGTGTTGCATCAAAATAAAAACATGAATCAAATTTTAGAATCTCCCTGAAGGATTTCCTTGGAAGTTCCACTAGTTAATGAAATATGTGGAACCTATGAAGATGAAGGAGAAGAAATTCCTGAATCAAAAATTGAAGAATAAGAAGAATATGTATGTGTTAGGATTGCATATTTTGAATATTCACTAGATGAATGTTTTGAAGAATCAATGGATAGCTAATCTTATGCAATGTTCACTCACTCAAAAACAGAGAAAGAAGCCTCTTCTTCTACTTCCCAAGAAAGCCATTTGAATCCTCAAATTGAGAGTATATGAAAAAAAGAAGGATCATCATTGTCCACTTCCAAGAGTTTAGCTAAAAAATAAGCCTGAGACTACCTCAGTTAAGACTCCATCTACCTCTTTGAGTAATTATTTTTCAACCACTCTTAACAAATAAATTTCTTCTTCTATTGACCCAAAGAATGCAAATCCTACTCTTTTCAAGGTTTTCATAGATTTTGAATTTTCTATCACTTCTCTAACCTTTGACATCATTTACCATGTCAAGAAATCCAAATTTTATATTTTTTAATCTGAGTACTTAAGAACTCACCCCAAGCAATTTGATAAAATTAACCAGTTCATCAAAGGAATTAGTTAAAATTCATGTTCATAAAATGCCACTACTAAAGAAATAAATCTCACTCCTCGTACCACTCCTTAAAATCATCTTTCTTCCATATCCTCCACTTTTGGGAAGGTAGATCCTTTTTTATATTTCTTGAATATTAAATGGGCATAAAATGAATATTTACATTATTGACTCCAGTGCTTCTGAAAATTTCATGCCCGTAAAAGTTATTGAAGCTCTTAGTCTTACTCTCACTCCTGATATTGGTCATTTTTAATCCTTAGAAACCAAAGAAGTACCTCTCATTGTCCATGTGAAATATGCTCAAATATCATTTACAAATTTTACTAACAATAATATCACAATTAAATTAATGGTGGCATACATGTAAACCTCATATGGTATGTTATTGAGCCCAAGCTTCTATAGGGATGTTGACAGAGATATACATATGGATTGGTCACATGCCACCATTGCAGTTAATCATAAGATAAATTAATATAAAATATCAAAAATTATTGAAAACATTTAAACATGTAATAATTAAAAATATACAGTGACACATATTTAATGTGGAAAACCCCAATGTGGGAAAAACCACAAAATAATTTTCCATTTATTGAGAAACTATTAACAGTCCAAAAATCCCTTCCTCACTTCCTGCTCCATGTTATTAACCTAAAGTAATTTCATACATCCAAATATGGACCACTACCATATTTAAATAACTCGAAGGGTTATAACCATTAAGTGACGAGGTACACCCGGTTTAATAATTATTTAATTAATAACTAATGAAACCTAATATAGAGTTTATATTAAATAATAAAGAATAAACTACATTCTATATTATTTAATTATAAACTAAATATTATGAACACTTAATACTATGTTCTAATAGCCCCCTTAATATTAAGTTGGGATCCATATGCCAACATTACTTGTTTGTACAATAGAATTTACAAATCCATAAACCACAAAAGGTTTAGTTTAGCATATACTTTTTTGAATGAATTATAAAACCTTCATGATTTTCAACTTACCTATAGGTACAAAAGGATTTTGAATCCATAAATCAAAAGCATAATTTAGGATAAGCGTGATTTGTGAGACTACATCCCACCATTTATTGTGGAATAATCTTAAAACTACATCTCTAGGAGCATTTTATAACATAAGTACCTCCTTTACCAATAAATACAACACATTGGACTATTTTATTGTAAACTCTATTAGTTTACATAGATCATAAAAGATATTTTTACAATGCTTTATAATAGAGTAAAATTATAGAGGATAAGGATTCAACAACCGGCCGGCCAATAGGAGGTGGTATTGTCATGCATACTCCCCCTCAATGGAAACTCTAAAAGGCCAAGCATTGCACGAAACTTGCAGAATTTTACAACACACAATGGCTCGTAAACATATCTATGACATAATATTCAGTCTGGAAATACTGAAGATATCTATCACCACAAAGAACCTTCTCTTGGATAACATGCATATGAACTTAAATATGCTTCATTCTCTTATGCTGAACTGGATTCCTTAGCAAGAGTAATACAACTCTGACCACCACATAGAAGAGTAATACTTCCTTTAGTTTCCATGTGTATCTCTTCCAACAACCAATTTAGGCACATGGATTCTTTGTTGCTTCTATTGAAATTCTATACTCTTCCTTAGTAGAAGAAATGGAGATTGTTGGTTTCTTTTTGTTGTCCCAATTAATGGTTCCTGCACCAAAAAATTTGAACACATATCAAATATATTTTATATCTAGCATAACATCAACATGTTTAGAGTCACAATATCCATTTATACATCATAATAAGCATATAAATATAAATATTTATTGATTTCACTTTTAACGATCTATTAAACATTAGTTGTATAATAACTAGCATAACAATATGCTTAACTAACCATGGTAAAATATGTTGAAAATTTTCAACATATTATTCTTGTAAAATATATATTAAATGCAATCAGTATTGGACGTCTCCAATACAAGTGCAAGCGCATCCCCAACTATTATTTGATATGAATATAACAATATTTTAGTAATCACATTCTAAGAAATTTTAGAAATTTTTTATCAAAAACATATGTATCTTTACTATCTTATCATAAGCCTTTAAAAAGAGATCAGACATTATGGATAACATATCTAAATAGATAACCAAATCATGCAAGAATAATCACTGCATACACAAAAGTGAGGTTTTGTTCACAAGAGATACTAAACACAAGAATAGGGAGCGGGGATTTGAAATTGAAAAAAAACAACTCTTTGTGATAAAAAAAACCATGATTATTACAAAAATTTGTATGACCAACATTTCAATAATAGATTAGGTTTTATGGAGGAAAAACATTACAAAAAATAATAATTTAGAAATAGTATTCCTGTCATTTAAGCCTCGCAGTCAAATTTCAATGAATTCATGTCGAAACAAAGGGACCTGTCAAATAGATAATCTATACAAGAAAGTATTAGTTTGACAAGAATAATATTCAATCGAAATGTGAGTGATTTTTTTTAATTTTTCTATATAAAAAATGATGATGATTTAGTCGTCATATCACAAAATCATCTTTTTGAAGAATTCATCTATCTAATCAAACTAATTTTTAACTATTTTTCTCACTTTAAAACCTAGAAGAATTAAATTATCTTTAAGATTAAAAAAACAAAAAGAATAATTAAAAACAATAGTATATATAAAAAAATGGAGTTCATTTAGATATGATATTTTTGTCAACTCAGCAGAGGTGAGTTTATATATGCCTTATAGAATGGTCGAGTTGCTCTAAGAAAGCTATTCAATTATATGTCATTGCTAGTGTTAAACCAGCCTTATAAATTTTCCACATTCAATTTTGCAATTTTAAACCATCAATATAACTTACGCAACCCAAAGAGCGAGTCACCTAGGTGAGCTAAACACAATGACTGGGCAAGCCAAGCCATAAGGATCCTCAAACAAAACGTAGTTATGTGACCAAAGTCACACCACATTCTCCCTTCCCCAAGTCTTTTATAGCCTTATTTAGCCCACAGTCGTCCCCCTGTGGGACTAAATAAATCCCAAAAAACATGAAAAAAAACCCTCCACTCAGCTGCACAGGGAGATGGGTTTGACAATGGACAGGGGGCAAACAACCATGTTGGAATTTTGTGATGAGAAAAAAATGGTACAGTAACATTCCATTTGATAAAACCGTTGCAAAATCAATTGTCAAATCTATTTTTTATTTATTATTGTTTTTGTTTATATTACATTTTTGTATCAATATTCATTTATTTTCTTGTACCCATCTCATGGGAAATTTTTTCACTCGCTATAAAGTTCTCTGTTACTAATATGAATATATTATTCGAATGTAAAGGGTTTAACTATTTCATATACATAACATTCAAAGAAATTAATTATAATTTTATGCCCTTCATTTACTAATATTTCGATGGAAGGAAATGCCAAATATCTAATAAAAATTTAGGTCTGGAAAATCAGGATGACATGAAATTTTAATTATTTTTAATGTTATTTTGAATACTTATTTTAGTTACAAGTTGTTAGGAACAAAGGCCTCATTTTGAACATGGAGCTCAATATGTTCAACTATTGTGTAAAATAGAAATATGAGAGGATTTAAGAGGTTTATTTTTACTTAAAATATGTAGAAATACAATGTTTGAGAATGTTTCTCCAAATGCAATAACATTCTGATTTAGACTCTCGATGATTCCTGAATGTAAAATCCTACCATATTCATCAATACTTAGATGCAAGGAGACACCAAGATATTTATAAATTTCCACTATTAAAAGGATATCCTTCAACTATGTAGAGATTTGGATTGGTTTCTAGAGTTTCCCTAGTCATGACATAGTGTCCTCCTTCAGAGTTGGATTGTGGGAAATAAAAACCCAGATTCATGGGGATCAAAGATGGTTGTGGTCTTAAAAACAAACATTTTCACCATTCCATTAGCCATAGGACTTCTTACCATATAATTTGATGCTTGGGTGGTATTTGAATGATGGTGGTTAGTGTGGGTTGAGTTAAAAGGGACCTCCCCCAAAAAATAATATGCAGCGAGAATATATGGTTTTAGGTTTAGATTTTTCATAATATATTTTTATAACTATATATTTTATTTTATAAATTATAACTTATATAAATAAAGGATTATAGTTTTATATTTTTATAGTTTATAAACAACTATAGGTTTAATACAATATGATTTATAGGTTTTAATTGGTATAAACTATAATATATTTCAATATATAGTATTTTAAACTATAGATCTTAAAGTATGTAGGTTAAACAATTTAACAACAATATATAGTTTATATATTTATAAACTATAGTTTTTTTTAAAAAATCAAACGTAATTAATTTAAGAAAGGGCTTCTAAAGGAGACATACCCAAATATTATCGAAGTCTAAAAACAATTTTTCTAGGGTTTCAACTTTATTGGGGAACATTTATAAATGGTAAACCAATAGAAAAAATGATTTCCTATTCTCATGGGGTTTATCCCCTAGCCTCTCAAACCCTTCTTTTTACTTGAATTCACCCTTTGATATTTATTTTTACACATTAAACTATAGATACATAGAAAATATTTCAAATATAATTGATCTTACCTGGTCTCATAAAAAACATTCATGTGTCCTATGCACACACCAATCTCCAAAAACATAACATAGGAAATAAATTAAATTCATGTCAAACAATTTTGTAAAGAATTACCTACACATTCCAACCTTTCAAGTTTACTAAAAATTAAAGGAGTTAAAATATTTAATAATCCAAAGGGGGGTAAAACTACCCCAACTAATTTCTATTGAACCATTAAATAAAACCAATTATTTAATAGGTTGATTTATTGCTCACTCTAGTACCATATTAGGACCTAGAAATTAAATAACCAAATCAGATTAATATAACATATCAAGCATTATTGAAAACATTTAGACATGCAATAATTAAAAATACATAGTGACATGGATTTAACGTGGAAAACCCCAATGGGGTAAAAAAACCATAGAAGAATTTTTGAATTTTTGAGAAACAATTAACCAATCTAGAATTCCCTTCCTCACTTCCTGCTCCATGTTTTTAACCCAAAGTAATTTCATACATCCGAATATGGCCCATTTTCATATTTAAATAACCCAAATGGTTATAACCATCAAGTTATGGGGTTATCCCCGATTTAATAATTAGTTAATTAATAACTAATGAAACCTAATTTAGAGTTTATATTAAATAATAAAGAATAAACTATATTCTATATTATTTAATTATAAACTAAATATTTTGAACACTTAATATTATGTTCTAACAGTTGGTAGGGATATAAATATGGATTGCTCACATGCCACCATTGCAGTCAATGGTAAGATTAAGAAGCTCCTTTCCATCAGTAAAATGAAATACATGGTTCAAAAACCAGATGACCCTAGGGAAGGCATACTATTTCAAGATTCAACGTATGAAATTTTTTCCATAGTTTTAGAGGAAGATGTTGAGCTTCATATGTTGATGGAGGAGTATCTAGGTATGAATGAGTCGATTAGAAAACATCATGATGATTTTATGGAGCTAGAATTCGATAGTGTGGAGCTAGAATTTGATAGTGTGTACTTCCCATTGAGAATGAATGTAGATTATTTAATTTTTGGTGACAAAGCTCATGGAAGTCATGGCTTACAAAAAATTAATCGAAAGGTTTTGACCGATGCAAATCATGAAATAAAAGTGATATCAAACTACTTCTTGATAGGTGAGTCTCATATTTCCAATCATGTTCTCAAAGTTCATCATGAAGATCTATTCAATGAGTATGATTGTGAATACAAAGATTAATATTTCACATTAGGAGAGGATGACTCTTTCAAGAAGTAATGCATAAATGAAAATATTTTTAGGCATACTAAATTTTACTCCACTCAAAAATAGGATTCCTTCATCATGGAAATGAATTTCCAAGGTCGTGATGGTCAAGATTGGGAAAATGATTATCTTGATATCTAAGCCCCAACCTTGTGCTCACTCTCCTTTCAAGAAGAGGAATATATTTTTAGTGAAGAACATATATATTTAATTGTGCTTGATTCTCCCAGGGCTAATTCCATTCAATATGAATACTCTCTCAATGAGGGATATATGAATAACAATATGATTGAATATTTCAAATTTGACTCCACTAAAAGAGAGGATGACTTCAACATGGAAATGAATTTCCTATCTCAAGATGGTCAAATGGAGAAGATGATGGTTTTAATTTTCATATCCAACCTTGTTCACATTTTCCATCCAAAAATAATAAGCACCATGGGCATCACATCATAGTGAGAAATGGGTCAAAAATGAGAAAAATTGTATGGATGATAGTTTTTTGGAGTAAGTGGTAAACATAAAGCATCAAGGGGATTGCGATAGTATTAAAACTCTTAAAACATATTTCAAGAACTATCTCATAGAAATAATGGTCATGAAGTAGATGATAAGTGAAGTTAAAATTTTGATCAAAGATCATAAGGCTTGGTATGAAAATAATAAACATAGTGTGATCGAGACTCATTCCCATAGCAGTAATGGAAAAATCATAAATCAAAATGAATTTGAAAATAAATGAGTAGATGGGAATATGATTTTAAAGAATTGAAGGAAATAAGATATCTAAATAGATCCTTACTTACCAAAACAATCATGAAAAAACTCTCAATAAATTTTTAAAGAGGTCATATTTTAATGAGCTCATGAATGGATTTTCAAAAAAAAATGTCTTTGATGATACCCATGCACAGGTGAACATTAAGAGAAGAATCAGTGCTACAGTGAATGTCAATTGTCCCCTCAATGTTCCATAGGTGATTTAGGACGTTGTATCATGGTTTACCTTTTTTGGGTATTTCCCTTCCCATCACATATTTCCTTTCTTTGTCATGTGTTTGTTTCATTTTTTTCTTGGTTGTGTTTTTATCTTTGTTGGTTTTTCAGTATGGTGAATTCATGGCCCAATGGATAAGGCACTAGTTTACTAATCCATGAGATAACTGAGGTTATACATTACCCCTTACCATTCTATAGCTAATAAAAACCCTCTAGAAGCCTATAGAGAAGATTCAAATCATCTAAGGGTGGTGTCGAAGAACAATGAATTCATCCAAGGTATTTTAGAGATATTTTGGGAATAAATTGATGTTAGGAACAACTTGAATAAAACCAGGTCATTTTGGGCACATGGAATGAAGGGTCCAATAGTGAAAGCTAACTTGTTTGGATGATTATGGGAGATCCGGAAGGATCTAAGAGGAAAAAATAATCAACTTAAATGTATTGGAACCCTCTACATTATGGAAACATAAATTTTGATCAAAAACTCAAATATTTTATGCAATAATCTAGGACACCAAAGTTATCCCTTTTAGTAAATAATGAAATAGGACATTAAAATAAATTTTTAGGAAGAATTGGATCCTAACAATGTATTTAATGATATCAATGGGTGATTTGGAGTAAAAATCATATAAGTTTTGACCCCAAAACACTCCTCCATGCTCCTGAGGCAGAAAAATCACTCTCGTCATCTCGATTTGGACTTGGTAGGTGACATCAACATCCTAAACATGGAATTAGTAGATTTTGAGAATGATTTATACCCAAAGGTGAAAAGGGGATGCCAAATTTTTCTCCCAAATTGGTTTTGAAGCTATGTGACTTAATAATTTTACTTGGGGTGTTAGGATGGATGTGTGAAGTGTTTTAAGTTGTTATGGTCTAGTTTTTCATGATGATTGGACTACATGGAGAGTTTATGAGTATCATATGTCCCCATAGGTGTAAAGTATATAAGGGGGACACAAAATTTAACCTCTCTTTTGGCTAACTCCTTATAAATCACCCCTCATCATACCTATGTCTTCCAAATTTACACTTCGGCCTGTCTCCCTCTCATGAACTCAAACCCATGGCACATTTTGTAGAATCATCTATCCCCCAAGGTGAAAGAGGTGAAAATTGGAAAAAGGGGAAAAAAAAATTTTCCCACATATAATAACTCCTCCATTTAAGATCATGGTCACATAAAAACCCATTGTTTAGCCCCCAAAATCCATTTCTCGGCCCATACATCTCTTTCTCAATTGAGCACATGATGTCACTTGTCACCACCTAGTTCAAAGAATATTTTGGTTTCTCTTATGTCGTATTTATCCCCTTTTACAGGTGTAACTAAATATCAAACACTTTCTGACCCTAAGTAAGCTCCATGGTCAAACAATGAGATAAAACTTGTAAGAAAAATGACTAACTCCCTCACCTCACATACTTAGTCATTTTAAAATTTTGAATGCTATGTTATTCCCTCTAAATCCTTCATTTTCACCATAAATGCTACTAAAACTTCACCATATATCCATGATCAAAAATGAATAAATTCTCATAACTCTCTAATCGTGTATCTACTTTCAACAAAATTTTACCTATGTGTAGAAACTAAAATTAGGTCACACTCCCCTTTGGTCCCTCGATGAATAAACATCCTTTATTACATTTACCTAGCCATGGCCCCCATCACCCCATTAATATTAATTTAATTACTCTAATTAAATTAATTTATTATCCTCACTATATTTATTATTTAAATATCTTATTTAAATAATATCCACACATATAGTTCACCTAAACATCTCACCAAGCCAACTCAACCTAAGATCTATTCTTAACAATTTGTCATAACTAAGTAAGACTTACCCAAACCCTAAAATACAATGCCTACATTCCCTCTAACCACTTTCCCACATGCTCACAAGAAGCTCCTAGTCTAATCCATGGGATAACGACATGAGATTAAAGGAAATCAAGAGGATCTCCCTAGTTTAGTAAACCTAGGAAATCCCACCTTGACCAACATCGGTTACCCCTAACCGTCGCCGGTTAAGCTGGACCATCGTCAATTACCCTTTTAACCCCTAAACTACCTTATTCTCAATGTTGGAAAAAAATTTGGGAGAATGTTGATGAGAAAGAACACATCTCAAAGAGATAACGCATCTTTAGAGAGAAAATTCGAGCAAAAACCCACATGTAAGGAAGGAGATTGAGCATATTCTCCTACACATCCATCCCAACCATGATCTAATCCATTCAAGCAAAGAGGAGTATACATGTAGCCCATGTAGAAGATTTTATTTAGTTGGTGATCACTTTCAGCCTTCAAACCCCTCATAAGCACCTCCATCCCTCACACATAGGCATTCAAGACTGGAATCCAAGTAAGTATAACATCATACTTTGTTGGTTTATTTCATTTTATCATCTATTGTTTACTTTTCCCCCTATTGACCTTCTCCAATGTTTTTACCTCCATATACCCATTAAAACCTCACTAAATCATATTCCAATCACCCAATACCTCATCTCGACCCACCAAACTCCTTTGTGCAATCACAAAGGAGACCACAGCTTATTCTGTGATATTTCCAGATCTCACAGTAACCGACACTGGTTACACCTAACTGCCATCGGCCACCCCTGACCAACACCAGTCTTTGTATTTTCCCACACAACCTAGAACAAATACCTACCCTCAAAATTTCATCTTACCCTCATTCACCTGTGACCTATTCGTGACCTTTGTCAAACCTGTAGAACCCAGAATCAATCATTTGACCTTTGGATTCTATTCTAGCTTAGCATGTTAGATTAAATTTATTTCTCATTATGTTTTTAAGTGAGATACCTAAATCATTTCAAACTACAATAGGATTTACTGTGTTTACAACATTAAATTGTTTAAAATAGTGGATTGACAACCATCTAGGAAGTATCACACTTCCTGGATCTAGCATGCGCTAGGCAGTTCACTGCCGTTATTGTTTAATTCCTTCTGGTGGTCTTGCTTTTCATTACAGGTAGTTTCTCCTAGCCAAAAGGAAGCTTTCATGATCAATTGTGAATTCGAAAGTCATATGTGCACAACAACGCATCAAACAACATTTTAACATGTATACCTCCTATGCCCCTTACCCTATATGTTTCATCAACACTTCAAAGAAATGATCTAAGAATTAGGTGAAACATTTTGGCACACCTGGTGGGACCTATCCAGGGTTCCTTGCATTTCATTCATTCCTAGGAAAAAAATTTGTGTTTGTTTCCCTTCTGAAAAGTGTACACACTAATTTTCTTCTTTGGTAATGCACCTCTTCTTTCTATTTGCTCTAAAGGAAAATTTTTCTTTTGGTGTAAATAAAAAGAACTATTTCTTCATGTTTTCTGCATTATAGTGAAAGAGTATCCCTTTTCATCTTCATCTTATTATGTCATTCAATTTCACATTTTTGATTTGGTTTTAAATATAAGTGCATTCAATTCTAATTTATTTCATTAGCTCACATTAATTGAGGGAAACCTATACGCTGGAAGTCATGCCCAGCTGATGGTTGACAAACGAATTGTAAAAAATCACTTCTGTCCTTTTATCTTTCTCTGAGTCTTACCAAACCTCACAAAAATTCAAAATACATACATTCTTAAATAAAATCCTACCTAGAAGAAGTTGTAGGTGATCACACAATCACGACACAGTGGGCACCCAACTCATTGCTCCTTCAAGTCATACTTCAGAGCGAAGTCTACCCCCACCATAACATACCTAAAACCTCACCTTTTAGATCTCCTTCTTTGTAGGAAGCCATCCTCACCAAAAAACTCTATTTCAAAATTCATGTCTCAGTCCCTAAATAGCATAAGCTAAACAAACATAATAGAAAAGGCATTCCTAGGATCACATTTTCTTAGTGTTTTTGCTTGGCTTGCGTTTTGAGGTGAGAGATCATGTTCATCACTTTTTTGTTCATCCTTACACGCTCCTCATCATAGCTGGTGTATTCCAGATTCACCTGAGTGTACCTGGGCCATATCATCATCATTCTAAGAATTTTGGGTCTGATTCTAAATCATATTTTAATTCACAACCACTTTCTTTCATCATTGTTTTAGTTTCACAGTAACCGTCGTCAGTTATCTTTGATCGCCATCGGTTATACCCAACCAATGTTGGTTCTAGGTCCTTTTGCTAACCTACTCAAAAGGACATTTTACTTCACTTTCTTCCACTTTTCACAGTCCCTGTCATTGTCATTATTCCCATTGGCATTTCAAACATCTTCAGATTTGGCATACCTGTTAGATTTTAACTTCTGCCTCGTTGTTTACTCACTGTCATTTTCTACAATAACCAACAGTCGTTACCCCTAACTGGTGTCATTTTTCCCTAACTGGCATCAGTTAGCCTGTTTCACATTCTAGCCAACATTTGGTACTTAATCCACTTTTTATCACCAGATTCACCTATTCCTATTGTTATTTATGTCATTTATAGAGAAGTAGCCCTACTTGATCAGTACTAGTTCACATGGTGCTGACTTGAAGACAAGTAAGTGCACTCATATTTCACACCAGTTTTCAACCACTCCCACATATTCATTCACCACCTTCCATTTTATCACTATTCATGGATCCCTTCCATCCTATTCTATCTCTACTAGAGATGAGGATTTTGCATGAATCCTTGACCAAAACCCTACTTCCTTGCAATTTTACCTTTCCCACTTGTCCTCTTGAGACACCTTGGGTCAGTTGATACATGGCATGCCCGTATCTGTCCCCCCAATTCTCGTACCCACTCCCACATCAGCCCCATCTAGCTCCATTCTTCCTGCATCCACCTTAACCCTAGTTATTTCCTAGTTAGGTCCTATACCCGCTATGACTGCCACATCTACTACCTTTGTGCCACCCATTACATCCACCGTACCCTCGACAACTACCCCAAACAAAACCTCATCCACCCCTAATGTCTCACACAAACTCATAGCTACATTACCACCTCCAGTGCTGGTGACCCCTACCCCATTTCAAAATGTGGTTCTTTCTATTTCACAATCATTAGCCCCTATTGCCACTAGGGTTAACATGACCCTTCCACCTCCATATAAATACTATCAATAACCTCCCATTTCATCCATTATACATTTCAGGTACATACCCCCTATTTCACTACCTTCTTCTCCATCACCCTACATGGTAGCCCCATACACTGGAGTGCTAACCCCATTATATGACCAAAACCAACCCTCTCATGCTACAGGAGGCATCCAATCATCACAACCCACCAATGACCTAATTAAAATGATGTTGGACAAGATGCAAACATTTGAGGCATCGATTTATGGCTCCTGCAACACTCTCACCTACGATGAGATTTGTAACATGCCTATTCACCCATCCATTCCTATATGTTCATACCCTATGCATTGGGAAATGCCTAAATTCAATTGTTTCAATAGCAAAGAAGACCCACAACAGCATTTTTGGTCATTCAAACATGGGTGTTATCTGATTACTCATGATAATGCCTTTCTTTTGAAAACCTTTCCCATGTCCCTCACTGGACCTACATTAGATTAGTATAGTGGGTTACCTAAGAACTCTATATTCTCATTCAATCAGGTAGCCCAAGCCTTCTTGGATCATTTCTCTATCAATATCGTCAAGAAGGTTACTATGACTTATCTATATTCCACATGTCAGTAGGTAGCCTGATCAATCAACTTACCTTCCAACTGCCACAAATAGAACTCATTGAGCTCTTCACATGGGCTTGCGCTAGACATATCTCCCTGACCTTGCAGGTCCAAACCTTCTAAACATTTGATGAGGCATTCACTATGGCATGAAAGTTAGAGATTCGGGCCATCGAAGAGAAGAAAATCTAGTTACACAATAAGAATTCGGCATTCAAGTCGAATGATACCTCTTATTCTTCTAAACCACAAACCAATTATTCAAAATCTAAGGGCACCACTAACGCAGTGGTACTCAAGGCCGACCCAACTCATTTGTCAAATCAGGCTACCCCCTCATCTAATCTCTCACCTATCCAGACTTTTCAATTCAGATGAGAACAGTGAAAATATACCCCAATTGGGGAACCTTACTCCTCTGTCTTAGAAAATCTTATCAAATCTAGAGCCATCACCCTTCCACCTATAAAACCACACACTAGTTTTTACCATACTCGCCCCATGCCTGCATGGTATAAATAACATGATTTCTGTAACTATCATCGAGTAAAGGGTCATAGTGATGGCAATTACATCACTTTCAAAAATATTGCCCAAGAAATTCTCGAGAAAGGTGGGTTAACTGTGGATAATCCCAACACCATCCCCAACCAAAATCTACAAATTTTCAAAAAACCATTTCCCAACCATGCCCCTTCATCCAATCAAACTGATGAGACATCAACTCATGATACCCATACCCGCGAGGTTCATGCTATCTTTAATGAGGTACCTGTCACCTCCCAATTACCCCATATTCCTTCTATAGAGGATATCCTAACCCGAAATCCTCCTTCCAAATTGGAACCAACCTCCCATGTTCCTTCACCAATAGAGGAACACCTTTCATCTCCTTCATCACCTACGGAGGGGTCTTCCTTTAACGTTGAGACCATCTCACCCCTAGCTTTACCACTTAGAGAACCTTTACCTATAGTACCTCCTCCACCCATAGAGGAGAACCCATTATCTCCTCCACCCACAAAGGAGCGCCCATCTATTCCTCCACTTATAGATGAGCTCCCATCATCCCCTCTACCTATCATAGACCCAGTTGAGATATATTTACCTCTTGGCGAGCATTCTCCATCAGCTACCCAATATCCCATAAACCTACTTTTGACTCTCTTACGCACGGAAGTTGAAGCTAGCCAATTCCCCATCTCTAAGACACATTTTACAGAAATTTCCATTAGGTCCTCACCAACTCCACCTACAGATGTGTCATTCTCACATTTGACTGATCATTTAGATTATGTGGATAGGGATTTACTATCGAGGTGCCTCTTACTCCCCGTCTCAACACAAATATAGAGATCCCTCATTGATACCTCCACTATCTACCCAAACACATTTTGACCAATCAAACCAAATATAACCACCTCTGTTGCAATCCCTTCCACATTACCTGTTAGCACTCAAACCACACCCTTACCCAAACCCATAGCTACAAAATTTACCTCAACTAAACCTATTACCACTTTAGGCGTCACCCCGACCACCAACCTCACTCATCCACTTATTAAACTAGATTTAGCTATGTCCTCCTATGTCAATACAACACCTACTCCAATACCCAAACCAAAGAAACAAACTCATCGACCTCATACCTTGACCACACCAATCACACCAACACTTGTCACATCTATCTTAAGACCTCAACTTCCCAACATGGTCACACAACCTTCACCCATCCATAAACCAATAACACAACAACCCATTCCTTCCTCACAAAACTCTAACCTACATAGGCACAAAAAATGACTTACACCTGCACTTGTAGTCTCTTTACCACCAATACCTCCAATACCCTTAGCTATTGCTTCACTACCCACTACACTTCAGTCATTATCCCTCACACCCCAAGAATGACCCACGTCATCTACCTTCATAGCACCCTTGTTATCTCCATGGGTAACTCGCCCTCTTCTTCCATCTGCTTTTCCTTCTAGACCTCATACACCCACATCACCTTTACCCAAGAAGGTGTAACCCAAAAACAAAACCTAACTACCCCACAATAAGGTATTCAAAACAACCACACACCCTCCTACCCTTCCATCTATTATAATCCTACCGAAACAAACACAATTGATACCTAAAACCACACCAGCACCTAAAACCGTAACTTAACCCATTCCTAATCTTCCAAAAACAGTTCCTCGACAATAAACCACACCCACACCCAAACCCACGTTCACTTCCCATTGTGATCCACTAGCAGGGTCCTATGCTAAAATTTTGACCAACCTCCTTGAGACTTTTGTTATCACATTACCGCCACTTTGACCTTACGACCCCCTCAAACCCAAGCCAAAAGGGTTTGACGATACTAAAATTTACACATACCATCATGTGCTAGGGCACGATGTGGAGAACTACAAGGCCTTGAAAACCTTCCTTATCCAATTGTGTCCACCAGAAACCAACTTTGATGATGATGACCTTCTTGACGAGGATCCTATTTCACCGAAACCCATTCCCACACTACCCACTCAATAACCACAACCTCCACCCTCACCACTCCTAGTGCCACCCTCAAGATTTGAAATTAACATGGTTCACATTAGATAACTTTCCACACCACCACCCCATTGTCATTGCACCCATCTAACCTCACAAGGATTTTCTCCCCCAGTAGGTTTTTTCCCTTCATGTCATTACACCACTCACCCTACACCTTCCCCATTTGTCAACCCCCCTCAAATCAACATGATACATGTCACTACATGTGCAAAAAAGGGAAAAGAAAAGGAAACTTACCCACCAACCAATCCTATACCCAACATACCATCTACACCTATACCTAAAATACCCATTTGTGGCCCCACGTACTCCATCTCTAGTGGTGTCACATATCACACCATGCTCAAATAATTACACCATTCTCCCCTCAAAATTTCCTTATATGACCTCATCCAAACCTTGGAATCCCATTGTCAAGCTCTCATGGAGGTTCTTCAATCTATTGAGGTTTTACCCAATGACCCTACACCCATAGCCTCCATTTTCACACCCCATCATGTAGCCTCTCTCACCAAATTACCACCTTCATCCTCACCTCACTTTTTTCACCAAGTGGCCTCTCTTATCTTCTCAGAGGAGGAGATTGTGCCACACCAAAATGATGACCCGGACCTAGCCCTCTTCATCTCCATCCACATTGATGACATAAGGGTACGTCATGTGATGATTGATGGAGGCACTAGCATTAACATTATTTCATCCCATGCATTTTCTCAAATGCACATACCTGACAATTACATGTATAAAAATCAAGTCATGCTGCGTTCATTCAACGACACTATCACCTCCACACTAGGCACTGTCATCCTGCATGTTCGTGTGGGCCCCCGCACTATTCCAGAATTATTTTACATTTTGGAGGGGGAATTCCAATATAATTTTTTTCTTGGTACACCCTAGATCCATGTCATGGGTTACATTCCTCCCACTTTGCATCGTTGTGTAAAATTTGAACACGAAAGACACCCTTATACCATTCCAGCTGATGCATCACCTTTCAAAACATGCAACATGCTTTACCAACCCAATGATGTGCTCATACCTGTCAAGCTATCTACCTCTACAACCACTACCACTTCACCTACACCTCCACCTACCAATACAACCACTACTTTCACCGCACATACCTCCTCCATTCCTACAGCTACTATAACCTCCATGGCTGACCCATTAGCTTCCCAATCCATTAACTCCACCTCCACATTGACCTCCGACACCTCATCCATACCAGCTACCTACATACCAACCATTGATCCCTTGGAAGGTGTTTTTCAATGCTTCACTCTGGGGGAGTACCACCTAAATAGTGTCAACACATTCCTCACTCTGCAGGAGTATGGAAGCCTTCACCAACACCCTCGCTATGATCACCGTATAGGAGAATGCCTCCTTTATGGTCCCCCTCATCTTTGTACTAGTCTCACCTATGGGGGACTTGATACTACCACTTACACACCTAAACCACCATCACAAACCCACCCATTTTCCACTGACTTCCAATCACTTACCAATCACCATTTTTCCCACACCTTCTTGCACCACTGTGTGTGGAAGGGTTTTGGTTTCATATTTTACGAGATAGGCTGCCATACCATTATTCCATGTACCACGCACAAACATAACGACCGTAGTGGTATCGGCTTCCCTGAACCTCCTACCAAGCATGCCTGCATTGAAATTATTGAGGACCCTAGCCCTTCTCCACCTTCATCTTCATCACCACCTTTAACCACTCCATTTTCATCACTACCCTCACTGACAGAGTCAATGGATCCTGAATCTATCCCTCCTAATTTATTTATTTTGTAAACACCACTTCCTTGGGGCCTTTGACTTATCAACACAAAGGTGAGGCCCCTTCCACTCTTCCATTCCTGTATCCTGAGATGATCGATGACGACACACCTACAATTCACGTCATTTAATGTCAGGATGATAAATCCATACTCACCTACCTTGGTGTAGAAGACTCATATATTCATCAGTCATTACCCTCTGAGATGCAAACCATGTTGAATGAATCAACTATCAAGATCAACATTCATACTTAGGACGACCCACACAAACTAAAGATTAGACAATCTTTAGATGATACTGAATAGGAATCCATCACTTCTTTTCTCTAAGATCATAACCACACTTTTGCTTGGTCTTATGTGGACATGCCCGGTATTGACCCCTCCATAGTGGTCCACAATATCGTAATCGTTCCCGATGCCAAACCTATCAATCAAAAGCTAAGGAAAATGCACCCTTGCATTGCTCTTCTCGTCAAAGAATAACTTCAGTGCCTTCTTTCTGTGTCCTTCATCTTACCCATTGATTATCCTCATTAGATTTCTAACATTACCCCTATTACTAAAGTGACAGGGGGACTCTACTTTTACATGGACTTCTGTGACCTTAACCTAGCCTACCAGAAAGATGACTTTCCCTTGCCCTGTATTTATCAATTGGTTGACCTCACTACTGTTCATGAGATGCTATCACTCATTGATGGCTTCTTGGGTTATAAAAAAATTTTGCTTGCCCTATAAGATCGACACAAGACCACATTCATCACCCCTTGGGGGACCTTCTACTATCAAGTCATGCCCTTTGGCCTTAAAAACGTTGGTGCCACATATCAGCGTGTTATGACTTATATCTTTCATGATATCATGCATCGCATATTAGAAGATTACATGGATGATATCTTGGAAAAATATAAACATTTATCTAAGAACCTTACCATCCTCAAAACCATCTTTGACCACCTCATTAAGTATTGCATACGCCTTCAGCCAAACAATTGTGTCTTCACAGTTCTGTCAGGAAAGCTCCTGGGATTTATTGTTTCCCTCTGTGGTATAGAAGTTGACCCTGCTAAAGTTAAGGCCATCCTCAAAATGCCTCTGCCTACTAACCTTCACCAACTCCATAGCTTGTAAGGTGAATTGCAGTCCATTCGCCATTTCATTTCACAATTATCTGATCGGTGTCAACCATTTCATCATATTCTTAGGAAGCATGTTTCCTTTAAATGGGATCATGAGTGTCATAAAGCTTTTGAGGCCCTAAAACAATACCTTCTATAACGACCCGTACTCATTCCACCTAAAGATGATCAACCTTTTTACCTATACATATCTGTTACTGATCATTCCTTGGGAGCCATGCTCACTCATCGCGATGAACAACACAGGGAGTAGGTAGTTTATTACATAAGCCATACTATTTTGCACTATGAAACCCGATCCAACCATCCTGAAAAACTTTTCTTAGCATTAGTTTTCATTTCCACCAAACTCTTCCATTACCTACTCAACCACAAAACCTATGTCGTGACCAACACCGATCCCTTACACTTTATGTATGCCAAACCTTATCAAAATCAGCATGCTGCATAATGGCTTATGCTTTTAGCTGATCTTGACCTCAAATTCATTCATCAAAATTCCATCAAGGGCTAAGATATCACTGAACAATTGGTCGAAGCACCTATTTCTAGGGATCAACCCTCTAATTTTGACTTTCAATATGAGTCAATTGCTACCCTTTTCCTGGACGAACCCCCTTACCAAATGACACTTTTCTTCGACGGTTCCAAGTGTCAGTGTGGGGGCGGGGCTGGTATTATCCTCATTCCTCTGAATTATGAACCCATGTCTTTGTCTTTCAAACTCAATTTTTAATGCACCAACAATATTGCCTAGTACGAAGCACTCGTACTAGGTCTCCAATTTACATATGCCCTAGATGTCAAATCAATCAACATTTTTGGTGATTCACAATTGGTCGTAAACCAATTCAATGGTATGTACCAATTTCATAACGAGATACTTCAAAATTATAAACAACATTTTGACATACTTTTGACCACATTTGATTGTTACACCCTTCAAACTATCCCACATTCAACCAATAAATTTGTAGATACCATGATCTGTTTAGCTTCCCAAATACCCACTTTCTCTGTTGATTCCAAAATATTTGTCACCGTACAACACCTCCATTCACCTTCTTATTTACCTCATGATTTTTACTCGATCAGAACTGACACCCTAGACCCGAGTGACCTTTGGTATAACCAATACTCTAACTACCTTTCTCTTTCCATCTTACCTCCTGATCTCACCCGTAATGGACAACGCACCTTCCTTAAAAAGGTATCTCATTTCATTATTTTGGGGGGACTCCTCTATAATCACGGCTTTGATGGTATTCTCTTACAATGCTTCACAAGTTCTGAAATTCCCTATACCATTAAGGAGGTTCATGATGGCATATGAGGAGGTCACTTTAGTGGCATTACTGTTGCTAAGTGTATTCTTCACCTAGGCTATTACTGGCTGACCCTTAACCATGATTGTTGCAACTATGTTAAACATTGTGTAAAATTCCAACAACATTCCAACCTTCATCATACACCCAGTCATGCCTTACAGGTTGCTCGTGACCTTTGGCCCTTCTCTCAATGGCTTTGGATCTTATTGGATAAATCAATCCATATTCTTCCTAGTGCCATCAATGGATTATAACTGCTACCGAATACTACACAAAATGGGTGGAAGCCATACCTCTCATCTCCATGAAAAGCTGAGAAAATATGTGAGTTCATTAACCATCACATCATTTGTCACTTTAGTGTTCCTCATCGCCTCATCACTGATAATGGAAAATAATTCAAAAACAAAACATTACAAAAACTCTACGACGCCTTCGACATTCAGCTTAGTTTCTCATCACCTTATTACCCACAAACCAATGGAAATGTTGAATCCACTAAAAAAACCCTCAACAAAATTCTCATGAAAGTGTTTGATGATACTAGGAAGGATTGGCATACACACATTCCTTTTGCCCTGTGGGCTTACCACACTAGTATTTGCACTTCCACTACGGCCACACCATTTTCTCTGGTCTATAGTATAGAGGCTATTCTACCTCTTGAAGTCCAGATCCCCTCACTCCAAATTTCTCTCCATGACATGCTCACAGATGATGACTTTCATTAGGACCGCTTAGTACATCTAGAGTTATTATATGAACATCATCTTAACGCTCTGGATCACCTTCAAGTTTACCAACAATGTATCAAACGTGCTTATGAAAAATGTGTTCATGAATGAACCTTCCAAGTCGGTGACCTTATCTTGAAATAAAATCAACACATAACTAAAGTAGAAAAAATTACACGGGGAAAATTTTATCCTAATTGGCTTGGACCATACATCGTAACTCATACCTATGGATTAGGTGCCTATCATTTATCTTCACTTTATGGTAAACTAGAACCTGAGCCCCTTAACGCATTGCAAATTTGACCATTCTATTGTTGACTCATCTTCCTACCTCTCCCTTTGTCTCTTTTCAGGATCGTCCCTTGAGTGCTACCAACTACATACACCTCCCAAATGATTAAACAAGAATCATGTGAGTACCCGTCACTTGTTATCTCTTCTTGAAAATGTGTACCATGGCGCTTCACATAGCATGATTCTCATGGATACTTTTCATCTACCTTTAGATGAGATCCCATGGTCGTTCCACCTTGCCTTTTGAACAAGATTCCTATCCTCCACCTTGGTCTTGTCCATGATTTCAAAGACCTCACATGGGACCAAACTCCTTGAGTCAAACTTCTAATAAAAGACGAATCCCTCAAAAGGACATCTTCCTCTCTACAAAATTGCTATTATAAATAGACTACTCCCTCAAAGGATAGCTATGTGACGCTTTTAACAAAAAAAATGAGAGAAATTGAAGCTTCCCGCATCGATCAACTTCACAAAGACCTCAAGGAGTACCATATTATTTATCCCATATAGACTTCCCGCATCGATCAGTCTATCAAAACAAAAACCTTTTTAGTCATGGACTTGCCCATTATAACCCAGGACCCCTTGCCCAAAAGCCCTGTCACTCAAAACATATAAAATTAACTACCTTTCACCCTTCCTTACAACTTCCACTCTCATTTTCTCAATTTCCTTAAGGGACATCTTGGAATTTATAAATTTTGTGATCCTATGACTACCTTCATCGTAGAATAGTTAATCATGCAATGCCTTTTGGGTCTTATGTTCATCACCCCCTCCAAGGTATGATCTACTCTGTATGATCCTACCCAATCAGGTGGCTTTATTACCCCCCTCTTATCTTTTAACCATCTTTGTTTATGTTTTGATTACCTTATACAGGACTTGGTCCTCGACACTTACCTTTGGGGTAATCCTCCCCTTCCACCATAATTGCCTTCCCCTACATCATATTACCTATAATCTACCTACACATATTAAACCTAAACCCACCACATGCCCAAAAACCTACCAACTCATTTTCATATTCTTCCCTAGCTCATGGGAGAACTACATTGGCCTAAGGTCCCTTTTTCACTGGGACTATACAGGCAACACTCTGAGGGCATGGGGCCCTTGGAGGTTAGCTCGGTCATTTTCTACCCTAAAACAATTCACCAACCATGCCTAACTCACCATTCACATCACATTTCACTTAGTTCCCCTTTTATAACAAAATTGGAAACTAAGCCACATACATAACAAGTGGTTTACCACAGCATACATTTATTACACCTACCATCTCTCTATCACAACTATGCATAGATTATAGAACATTTCACATATGACCCATAGTATCATTCATTGCCAAAATAATGAATCATAACTAAACCTAATTTCAACTCGACCATGCCTATAACCTGACTCAACCATGCCTATAACCTGACTCGATCCATGCCTAAACCAACCTAACTCCATCATACCTAACTCACCTAATTTCAATCCACATTAAATTAACAAATCCATATCTCATCTAACACAAGCCATAAACCAATGTCTCATAAACATATAAACACATCACAAAATACCATGTATCTCATCATATAAATTAATAAATGTGTGTCTCAATATACATATCTACCTCATCATGTCTATCATCTCAAAAATGTCAGCACGCAGGCCGATATACAATACAAAATGTCATGGGCACGCAGGCTAGTCTCATATATACAAAAATAATGAATGAATCACATACAAAATATCTTCGGCACATAGGCTGTTATATGCTCAAAATACACAAAATCAATCATACATCCTCACTGTCTTTAGCACGCAAGTTGGTATGGGATCAAATTTACAACTATCTCCAGCACGCAGGATAGCATATATATATCAAAAAATCACTAGTATACATCAAAAATCAGGTGACCACATATCAGACATCTCGCTAGATGTCCTCCATCTCTGTGTCACCCACAACCTCAGTCTCCTGTGTCCTTTTTGGCACCTCACCTAGCACTAGTCGCTGTGCACTGGTGGTTTCTCCCTGATTAGGCCTCAGAGCTCGTTGACCTCCTATGCTCTCCACACTATGTGTGTGGGATCTCATCCTCTTACTAGACACTTGTTGTGCCTTGTACTCTCTGTAAGATAGGAAGTCTATCCCAGCTGCCATGAGCTAGTCCTAATAATATCTCACCTCACCTAGGGCAACCCGTAACCTAGATACAGGCACGGCCTGTGGTGGTCCCATAGGTCTCAGCCCCTATACCTACCCTGTGCCGGCCTATGAACTGGGACCTTCTCCCTATGCCTGTGGTGGTGCCCCCTGCCCCTATGCCTATATCTAGGCCTGTAAAGCCCCAATATGTCCTTGGGATGTGGCTAACTAGCCCTATAAACCTGCCACCTAAGCAATAGGGCTATCACATGACCATCTCTATCGCCATCTCCTTTATCCTCTCCCTCTACCATCTAGGCCTATAGACTATCCACCTATACTCATAGCTCTGTTACCTCTGCCTCTAACCCCTCCAGCTATGTCTATAGTATACCTTTCTGGGTAATCAACATCGCTACCTACCCCTATAGGGTGTCTCTCTGCATTGTAATGGTAGCTAAGTTTGGCTGCCCTATTCTAGGTGGTATGGCTCGTAACTAAGCCACCCACCACTACCTATACCTATCAGTACATCTGACATCATCTATCCACTGATCCACTGGCTCCTCCTCCTCCCTTGTAGGAACTGTAGGCTATGGTAGAGGTAGAGGCCTTTCCACATCATCTCTTTGATATTTTGGGAAGGATGGAGGAATATCCTATACAAGCCTGAGCTGCCATTGGACCCTATCTACCAGGATCATCTCATCCTTCCCAGCATGGTGACCCTATATCCACCTCTCTAACTGGAGCTTGGCTAGCTCCTCATGCATGTGCCTATATGAGGGGAATCCCACATAAGGCCTCTAGATAATGTCCAATCCAAACAACCCCTCCAACAACTACAAAAAGTGGGCCACATCATATGTCAGCCTATCCAATCTCCACTCTCCTACAACTGGCACCCATCTCCTGTATCCCACCCACACAGATCTTGTTGGGAATGCATCTACTCGGGGCATCCCTATAGGTCGAACACATACTATGTTCTCATAGGCCCAACAATGTAGTATAAATGTACAACGCATGCTAAACCTGCGCAACCACCCATATGCCCACAGCTCTCGGTATAGATGCACCAAGAATGTTTGTGCCCAGGAAAACTGGGTCTCCTATACCATCATATCATGGAGCACCCCCATCAGTGATCAGGGAAAGCATCCACCCTCTACATCTAGTAGTGCATAGCAGCACACTACCTCCATCAATAGAACCACTAGCCTTGTCTCATCTGGATGGGCTAAGTACATCTCGCCATAGCTCAAACTAGCTCTATGAAATCTTAGATCCACCGCCCCTCACCAAAAACTATCTCAATCATCTACTCTAAGGCCTCAAAGGAGATAGAGTAAACTTGGGAACCCTATATGGGTAGCCACAAAATCTGAAACACGTCCTCTAGGGTGATAGTCATCTCACCCATCAGAAGGTGGAACGTGTTGGTCGTGGAGTCCCATCTATCTAGGAGCATGAGCATCAAGCTGGGCTGTCAAACAACATGTCAGTAGCGTCGAATCCCACTCAAGTCCACTACCTCCACATGCTGCAGCTCCAAAGGGGTCACTAAGCTACACATCATCACCAGCAGAGGTGAAACCCTGTCCCGCATATGTAACTACGCTCTCCCCTACATCTAATCCAAGAATGACATTAATCATGACCATATTCACTAATTATCATTACCCTCCACCCTATTTTTACCCTACCCATCTCAACTACCTAACCTACACCACTTTCACACCCTTTTACCTAAAATCCTGATCGGTACCGGTTTCTTCTAACAGACTTTGGTCACCTTTAAACCGACATCAATCACTTATTTGGTGACCGCTACCAGTTCATCTTTACCGACCACAATTACCACTTAACCATCATTGGTCAACTATTTGCTAACCGATCTCGGTTCTACCCAACCAACGCCAGCCAAGCTTGACCGACACTGGTCACTATCTTGGAAAATTCCGTGACTTCCCAAACCCCCCTTTTTTTAAAAATCTCCCACCTGCCCGTTTTACCCCACCTATAATGACCTACACTACCCTAATACCCCTACCCACCCCACCTATACAATTTACTACCCCCCATCTTTTTTTCCCATTACTCCCCCCATACCCACATTTTATTTTTAACCACCCACAAAACCCTATAAAAGACAATCCTCAACACCTCTAATATATCTAATCACCAATATAGAGTTAGGCGTTTACCTCGTCACACTATTGTCATCTCAGTGGCACATCTAGCCACTATGCCAGTGGTCTGCCTGATCCCTCTCTAGCCTCTACCATCACTGAATGACTACTCATAACCTCCGACTAATTAACTCTCTTGCCCTAATCCCGTGGACCTGCTACTCGCCAACCCAACCCTTGTCAAATCAAACTACCCTCTCACTATCCCATTTTATTTGGACACTTTTCTCTCTTTTTCTCTCTCTTTTTCCTTTCTTCACTTCCCAAATAACAAATGAAAATTAAAAATGTGGATTTTTTATTTTTATAACCAACCCAACCTAACCGATGTCAGTTACTCTTGACCGGCATCGGTCATGTGCCCTACCTCACTATCATCGGGTTTCCTATACCGATGTCGGTTAAACATGACCACCATCGGTCACCCTCACCTACACATTGCCATTAATTTTCCCTTTTACCCCACCCTTTACCCTAATCCTTTACCTCACCCCCTTGTATCCAACCTATTTACCTTACCTTTCTGGACCTCCTCACCTACCTACCCTTTTCCTCCTTTGGGGACTTCTTATTATTTTACCCCTACCTTGGCCTTACCTGTGTCGTGACCTAGATATTTGGACCTGGACCATTGCTAGTGACCTTTAACCTCATGTGTTCGCTATACCTTACAACACTGTTACCTGTGTTGATTGACCTAATGACCTTACCTAGCCTATTGCCATGACCATTTATCCTGACCCTACCTTTGGTGTACCATAACATACCTCAACATTCCTACACCTAAACTACGTTGTGTTTCCTAACCATATCCTATACCTCGGATACCAGACTCACTTCCACCTTGTTTAGATAAACCTATCGACCTTAGACGATGTACAGTTTGCCTACTCTTCAACCCGGTAGCGTGTTGTAGTTTATACATGTGCGTGCATTTGATTGTTGCTACCTTTGACCCTGACCCATTACCTATATTTCCCTAATAGATATTTTATCATTTTTTTCCTTGTGCCCGCCTTCCTTTTCTTCACATTTTCCTTTTATTAAACCACTCACCGCTTTATCCTGCTGCCTCATCAATTCCTGGTTTGAGGGGGATTGCCTTCAGCCACACATGGGGCAACCACATCTTATTTTTGTTAGCGCTCTTTACCAATACAAGATATGCAACAAAAAGGGGAAAAATTTATACATTAAAATTACGTCACACCCCCCTTTGGTCCCTCGATGAATAAACATCCTTTATTACATTTACCTAGCCATGGCCCCCTTCACCCCATTAATATTAATTTAATTAATCTAATTAAATTAATTTATTATCCTCACTATATTTATTATTTAAATATCTTCTTTAAATAATATCCACACATATTGTTCACCTAGACACCTCACCAAGCCAACTCAACCTAAGACCTATTCTTAGCAATTTTTCATAACTAACTAAGACTTACCCAAACCCTAAAAATCAATGCCTACATTCCCTCTAACCACATTCCCACATGCTCACAAGAAGCTCCCGCTCTAATCTATGGCATAAAAACACAAGATTTAAGGAAATCAAGAGGATCTCCCTAGTTTAGTAAACCTAGGAAATCTTTCCTTGACCGACATCAGTTACCCCTAACCATCACCGGTTAAGCCGGGCAACCATCGGTTACCCTTTTAACCCCTAAAATACATTATTCTCAAGGTTAAAAAAAATTTTTGGAGAAGGTTGACAAGAAATAACACATCACATAGAGATAACACATCTTTAGAGAGCAAATTCCAGTAAAAACCCGCATGCAAGGAAGGAGATTGAGCATCTTCTCCTGTACAGCCATCCCAGCCATGATCTGATCCATCCAAGTAAAGAGGAGTGTACATATAGCCCATGCAGAAGGTTTTCTTCAGTTGGTGATCACTTGAAGCCTTCAAACCCCTCATCAGCACCTCCATCCCTCACACACAGGCATTCAAGACTAGAATCCAAGTAAGTATAACATCATACTTTCTTGGTTTATTTCATTTTATCATCATTTTATCATCTATTGTTTACTTTTCCCCCTATTGACCTCCAAAATTTATACCTCCATATACCCATTAAAACCTCACCAAATCCTCCTCCAATCACCCAATAACTCATCTCGACCCACCAAAGTCCTTTTTGTAATCACAAAGGAGACCATAGCTTGTTCTGTGATATTTCCAGATCTCACAGTAACCGGCACCGGTTACACCTAACCTCCATCAGTCACCCTTGACCAACAACGGTGTCTATATTTTCCCACACATCCTAGAATAGAGACCTACCCACCAAATTTCATCTTACCCTCATTCACATGTGATCTATTTGTGACCTCTGTCAAACCTGTAAAACTCATAACCAATCATTTGACCTTTATATTCTATTATAGTTTAGGCTGTTAGATTAGATCTATTTCTTATTGTTTTTTTAAGTGAGATACCTAAATAATTTCAAACCACAATAGGATTTAATTTTTTTACAGCATTAAATTGTTTAAAATAGTGGACTGACAACCATCTAGGAAGTATCACACTTCCTAGATCTAGCATACGCTAGGCAGTTCACTACCCATATTGTTTAATTCCTTCTGGTGGTCTTGCTTTACATTATAGGTAGTTCCTCCTAGCCAAAAGGAGTTCTCATGATCATCTATGGATTAGGAATTCATACACACACAATAACCCATCAACCAACATTTGAACAGGTATTCCTCCTACGCCCATTACCTTATTTGTTTCGTCAACACTTTAAAGAAACGATCTAAGAATAAGGTGAAACATTGTGCACTCCTCTCAAAAACTAATTCAAGCTAGTTATAATATAATTTTCATTAATTCTCTATGTAACTTATATCAGTAAGTTGAAATTTCCATCCTAGAAAGTTACTTGTTTAGATACAAAAATTTCTGGTAGAATAAAAACCTCAAAAATTAGAGCATAAGGTCTTGAACTATAACCTAAAATTTTGAGACCATTTTTGTTGCAAACTGACACCTAGCAGATCTCCTTCCAAAAATAGTAATTT